>CM066328.1:407194605-407567105 GCA_033807585.1 Hydrophis major
CATTGGGGAGGATATCAAAACTCCCTTTTGTTTGTCAAAATTAGGCTACAAGTATCTGGCTGAGCTTTATCTCAAGATTTGCAAGATTCTAGGCATTCCATATCAGATGCAATACTTCCAGGCTAATTGCTGAAAGCACTAACAATGAAACTAAAGGTTAAATATTTTGGACACACAATCTGAAGTTTGGAATCAGGGGAGAAGATCATTTCAGAAAAATATCAGAAATAATTGTCAGAGATAAGTAGCTAGATCTTATCATTGATGACGCATGAGCTTAAATAATTCAAAGAAGCAATTACTAACAGGCAATTCTAACAAACTGAAGTTGATCCAGTCACAAAAGAATTGAACACAAACCTCATAGAGCTTCTCCTCTTTATAGAGTTTGAAAAAACTTGCTGGCCAGTGAAACCTGAATCTCAATCAACTTCTCCCCTACAAGTTCACTGACCTCTAAAATTAAATTACTTTAGAGATATTGTGAGAAATGTATGTCAAGACTTTGAAGAAGTAAGTCTTGAATAAGGTTCAGAGCACTTTGGACAAAAACCTAATAACTTCAAGAGCAGGCTGTGATCTTAGCAAATCTGGCAATCTCCTTCCGTGCTCATCTCAAAATAAATTACACCTGTTAGCACAATTACAGGAACAATGTTACAGATATAGCAGAGACAACTGGAGCTAATCAGAATGTGTCTAACAGCAAGTGTATTTTACATGTTTTAAGAAAAGTTTGACATACCAACAGTCTCACCCCATGCGCAACCAGCCAGAAAAGGCAGGTAATCCATAGTATGGGAAATATGTTCTGTAGCCTCAGAGGATCCTATGCAATTGCAAAGATTCTCAGTTAGGGTCCACACTGTATCTTCAGTAGAGCGATCTGCTACCCAACAGAATAACAGAGTTGGAAGGGATGGTCATCAACTTTGCCCTGAGGCTCCTTGTAGCTGGAAAACAATGCCTCCTATCTGGATGGAATTCCCAACCTCACCATCCCAAGGCTCTACCTGTGCCAGGAAGCAGAAGGTAAGGGAGGGACTTATCTAGAATCCCTGCTCGTGAGAAACTATCGTAAGAAACATCCCTAAACACGTGTAGCATCTTTGCCTATAATCAGGGAAGTGGCGGGGAAAGCTTTTTGCTCTAACACTAAAAAAGCAGCTTTTGCCCGGGGAGGCGGTCCCCCCTACTTACCACGAGGCGAGCGATGGATGAGAGTTAACCGCAGCTAATCTCTCCGCAGCTCGGTGATGTACGCACGTGCACCTCTGCTGCCGCCGACACTTCGGGTCTCACCGCTGGGCTGACATTCCCAAGGACAAGCACCGCCCACTTCGCGCATCCGGATGACATCAAGCCGCCCATGCCACCTGCCGCCATGTTAATACCTGGCACTGACTGAGTTTCTAGTACAGGCATGCTAAACTACAGATTAACTTCATAGGGTTCAGCTCGGCACGTTACGAAAATCCAACCAAGCGCTGTTGCTTTATAGTTGAATGAGCCGTGTACAGTCAGAGAATGTACTACCGTAATTCCTAAATTGCTAACCATGGATAAGCGTATCGTGAAACGCAGCCAAACAAACACAGCTTGCTTAAATGCTTGCTAAAGGAGCTCATTTTTTACATAAGCAAAATACGCTGAAAAGCCAACGAATCAAATGAGAGGAGTTTGCGAAACATATTAAGCCATAACCAAGTTTAACAGTAACCATTTAAGAAACCCGATTCAGCACATTGTGCAAACCTTAACGATGTCTTTCAGTCCAATAGGTTCTCAGGGTGAGGCAGGGGCTTTTTCAGCCAAGTACAATGAAACACCTCAGCTGACATATATTTATACCCCATCTTTCAAGTTACAAAACGGTCAGGTTAATAACCATTTACAGCAGTGACCAATCAGATATTGCTCAATAAGGAATCTAGATTTGCTAATTCACATTACTGAACCATGTCAGATTTCCAAAAACAGCTGGAAACTAAGTACAATTCATTATCGAGACCAGTGTTTCTCAAACGTAACCATTTTAAGATGTGTGGACTTCCTTTAGCTACTCTATGGAGCCACTAGGAACATTAAGGTCCTTCCCATCCATAGAAATTGATAATTGCTTTTCAATTATGCAAGGAAAGGGGCTGCACTTGGGAAGACAATTTTTTAATAACTTTCATTCCCGAAAATGAATCCCCTGCCTCTTATTCTGGGCATGATGATGGCTTTGGGTCTTCATACAGAGTATCCAAGCTCATGGCACCTAATAGAGGTCCTTGTGAAACTCAAATGTTTGACTTTCACTTTCTTCCTGCATATATACACAAAATAATGGGTAACTTGCTAATATAAGCTAAATAGACTGTATTTAGCTGATATTATAACTAATTGTTGAATGTTAAATAGACTGGTTTGGCTTGTGGAAACTGGGTTTTTTTTTCCTACTCATTTAAAAAAGCAAGAGATTTAGCAATTGCTCACCCAAAATATAATCTGTTTTATTCCAAGTAGCACAAAAAAACCCTTCCCCAGAATTGTCCATACTGATATTTCAACAATACATGATTGACCCTAAAACCAAAATGGTTTGTAGGAGTTCATTAGCATTGTAGAACTTTTCACTATTAATAAGGAATCACAATCTTATTAAGGTTTTACATAGTTAGAAAATTGGAAATAAAATGGACTTGGGCTGCACTTTTAGAGACTGAGTCTGTAAGCAGTCACAACCAGGGAAATATGAGGAAGGTTGTTGTCTTAATTCCAAGCAGGAACAGAAGACAACAGCAAGTGGAGTTAACAGAAAATTCAAAAGCTGATTGAAAGCTAGTTTCATCTAAGAGGGCTTGATGTTGTTCTCTAATCCCCAACTGTGATGGTTCTGAATCAATTTTTGGACTATCGTTTTAAAGGGCAACGTAAAATTCAGATGGTGACATGCAGTTAGCTTTTGAAAAAATGGTTGGCCTATTAGTTATAACAGCTGTTTCTATTAAACTGGAAATTTGCTGAATTTAAATAATAGGTATTGCCAGAACTAATCAAATGTCATCTAGGGCGTGTCAACATTTTCAACTTTCCATTTCCAAACATTAGAGGTGCTCAAAAGTTGTGACCTGCCTTGGGGATTGTAAAGATTTTTTTGGTTACTTTAATACTTTAAATGTGCTTTGTAAGTAACTATAAATAAATATCATAACTTTTTAACATTTTGTTTCATTTGCCGTTCCAAAGTAGATGGATTGTGCCAATACGTTGATTAAGAACAATGTTGTAATGTTCTTAAAAACATACCATGTTTTGTTCTTAGAAACATACTGCGATTAGGTTAGACATTTTTAGTATACAGTAGACTATCATGAGGTCGGGTAGGTTGTAGCTATGGGAACCTAGCCATTGTCTTAGACTTATCAACTAGACAGTGATGATGAACTTTTTGGAGATGGGTGTCCAAACTGCAACCCCAAACCCACTTATTTATCGCAAAGTGCCAACACAGCAATTTAACCTGAATACTGAGGTTTTACTACCTAAAATAATGATAAACAAGGCAGAATTCAGCTAATTGTTCTAAGAAAAACATGATAAATGCACTTTTATGCCCCTTCATTTTTTTCTGCTTTTGAATTATGTTTAGCAACAATAATAAAGAAAAAAACTTTTGTAATATCCTTTCCCTCCCTCTTTCTCTCTTTCCCTCCCTCTTTCTCTTTCCCTCCCTCCCTCTTTCCTTCTCTTTCTCTTTTCCTCCCTCCCTGTCTCTCTTTCCCTCCCTCTTTCCCTCCTTTTTCTTTCCCTCCCCCTCTCATTCCCCCCTTTCACGCTCTCTTTCTCTCCCTCGCTCTCTCTCTCTCTTCCCCTCCTTCTTTCTCTCTTTTCCTCCCTCCCTCCCTCCCTCTATCTGCCTCTCTCGGTTTCTCTCTCTTTCCCTCCCTCTCTCTTTTCCTACCTTCCCCCCTCTCTCTCCCCCAGGGCAGGGAAAGGAACCTCTGAACTGGTGCTGGGTGATGGTAATCTGATGTCCAGAGCCCAACGAGCCCAGGAGCATTGTGCCAAGTCTGCTAGTCAATGGAGAGCCGAAGACCAGCTGGCCAGCAGGGAGGCAGGGCATCACAACTCCAGCAGCTCTGCAGGAAAAGCAACTGACATCTGGGATGCGAGAGTGATACGTTGACGCTGCAGGGTCGCATTGTGGCTCCATGTTGTAATGGGCTCCAGGAGGAGGGGACCCCTTTTCCCCCATTGTGAAGCATGCTAAATTTCACTGTACTGCACAAGGCACTGTGAGAGCAGAGGGCAGGCCATGGAGGCAGCAATAGCAGATGCACAGCGATGAAGGCAGAGTACCTTTTCGTGCAAAGGCAAGTGTAGGGGCACTTTACTCCTGCACTAAGGAGAGAAACGTGACAGATGGAGCTGGCTGGGGTGATGGCACATGTGTCTACAGAGGGGGCTCTGAGTGCCACCTCTGTCACATGTGCCATAGGTTTGCCACCACATTGAGCCATAATAGGATTAAGTTTATTTAACTTTTTTTTTATCATTTCAGATTTTTTCATTTATACATTTTCTCTAAAATAATAAAATATATTAATTGAAAAATAAAGCATTTCAGACAAGTGGCTATCTTTAACATATTTCCATATATTTAACATATTTCCATCTCAAAATTGCTTTGAAATGTCAAACTGCTTTTGTGTTTTTCAGATCCAGTGGTGGCTGATTGAACCACTTTTTCCTCCATGTTTTGATCCTGAAGGTGAATGTAAAAATCATCTACTTGAACTACAGTACAAACTTTGCTGAATCTTTTAAAATGGAGATTTTTCATTCATTTTCAGTGTCAACTTCTAGATTTTTAAAATGGCTTGACTGTGGCAAATTTCTACAGGATCAAATTTACTGCTGAATTTCAATCTAGTTTGCAAGCAGAAGTGGTGACAATTTCTTAGACCTCAAATGTCACAAGAGCAAATGGATTGCTTAACGCAATAAACAGAAGCATGAGACACTTAACATTGTTATTCATAAATCTGCTGTGATTACTGAGATGAAATGGTAAATTGATATCGGATGCACTTTGGTCTGGATTTAGTGTTCTCTTTTTCAAGGAATGATCCTGGAGAATTTGGTGCAATTATGTGTCTTTAACAGTTTATTATACAGGCATTCAAGGTCAAGGTGATAAAATGAAGTGGCTTTTAAGAGAGGGAGACATCCTTGGGAAAATGATTATCAGTCCACTGATTTTTCTCTGAAAACCACAAATAGCCTTGTTAAATCTTGTATATTAAAATGTAATTTTGACTTCAGTGAATAAGAATCGTTTGTTCTAATCAAGTTCAATTTAACCATGATGTATGGAATAAATCTACAGCTGAGTTCACATAAAATGTTAAGCTATAAACTGTGATTTACAAGTCACAAAGGCTGGGTTTATATAATTTACTGAGTCTAAACCAAACAAAATCTATTATGATTTAACAAATTGTATGAGTGCTGGGGCTAATTAGTATTTTATACTTCATGCTTTATTCACATATTTTCCAAGGAGATAGTTACAATTTTCTTGGAAATAATATATGGTTTGCTTCATGCATTTAATGTAATGTCTCAAATATGACGTACAAGTTTGCTAAACAATTTTTGTATAACGCTCAACTCTACATGCACAAGCCTGAAGTCTCTATTCAGAAGGTGTTAAAGAGGGATTACATGAATGTCCTTCAGACTCATAAATAGCAACCAGCTATGTGGAGGAGGGGGAATCCTAAAATCCATAGCTATGTAATATTAAAACCAACTCATTTTTTCCCAAAAAGATATGAAAGTTCTTCAAAGCAAGTCATTAGAAAATATGTTACAATTAATTAAAGGTGTGTGAAGAATATTCAAGAAAAAAAATCCCCAAGGAGAGGCAGATGATAGTGACTTCCTATGGTGCTAATTGCTCAGTTCTAATTTTCTGATATTGTGGATTTGGGGGTTTTCATGAGCTGTAAACCATAATCATCTCAATTATGGCACATCACAGCTTGAACTATCTTGCTTTGCATGTAATGAGTCTATCTCATATATTAGTTTCACCTTTTAAGTTGCATTACTGAAATAAATGAACTTTTGCACGATGTTCTAATTTTTCGAGTTTCACCTGTAGAAGAAAATAAAAGTGCAGCACTTTCTTTGGCAGCTGCTGGTAAAATAGGTTGGAAAGAATCCCAAAGCCCTGTTCTGCAAGTTTTCCCCATGTGTTTTTACATACAGAATTTATTTTGTGCACTCAAGTTGTTTTCGACTCCTTGCAAACACATAGATTTTCCCCATAGGTATATAAAAATACAAATAGAAATGTAAATATAAATAAAATAGCCAATGAAAGTTTTTCTAGAACTCAGAAGTTTATACGTTCCAATAAAATAATCTAATAACCTAAGACGAATAATCCAGCTATGGATTTTTGATTTTTTTTTTCAAATTCATAAATAGCATCGTTTTTATGCCTCTCTTTTATTCTCTCCTGGGAGAAAATGACATGCTTTCCGTACTTGTTTTTAATTCAGATTCACGTGGCTGCAAGTTTGCGATCATGTGACGCATCATGGCTGAGCCCAGATGGCTCTGGGTTCCCCAGCTGTTCCTGTATTTGGTAGTCCCCTCGTCCGTCGGGTTCCTGGTAGAAACTTTAGAGCAGGTAAAGAGGGAGGTGGTTTGTCCGGAAGGGGGCGATAAATGAGGGGTCTTTCATAGTTTCCGTCTCCCTTGCAGGTCTGCGGCTGTTGTGCTGGGCCCATGCGAAATGAGTCCGCAGCAGCCGTTTTCTGCGGCTCTCGGGTGGGTGCGGTACGACGGGGCCGCTGCTGCTTAGAGAGGGACAAGAAGATTATTTTGGGGTGAGTCGATTCGAGCTGACATAAATTTCTTACCTTTATCTGGGCTCCTCCCCGCCTGGGGTTATCCAGGTTACACCCCGGAATTGCAATGCGCGGAGGGCTCAGGCTTTTTTTCCACATTCGCTTATGGGTAAAAATATTCAGCGCCTGACGCAAGCTGACAGCCTAACAAAATATGCTCTGTAATACAGTACTTGAGGCTAAGTACATTATCTTTTGCTTAACCGTGGTGACAGGCAATCCAGCAGGGCAATCCAAGTGCAGTCCCTGGCATCTGATAATTACATCTTGTTCTGGATTCCAAGATGCATTGTCCAGAAATGTTTTTTTTTAATATTCCAATGCCCTCAAGAGATCATGATCTGATTAAGTAGGCTTAATTTTTTAAAAAGTATATTATGAGAACATATAAAATGAACTTTCCAAATATATTGTTGCTGTTTTAAAAATCTTTCTTTTTCTTTCCTTCCTTCATTTCTCAGTGGTGAGAACAGTAACATAGCTAGATATTATTTAAATGGGAGAAAATATGACAGCATTGCAAAAATTCCCTCAGGAAGTAAGGGATGTGAAATAGAAAGCAGGTCCTCCCTCTCTATGGAAAATGCTACCTTAAATGTATTTGCCTTTTACAGTTCTGGCATTACATTTGTATGTGCATCTAGTTTTCATATAACTTTTAAATGATTATAGTGGAGTGAGGTTGATGGGATTTTAATTGTTTTATGCTAAGGTTTACTGAGAGTTGAGTCTTGTGAATGTATGTTATTATACTTCTGTAAAATAAAGTAAATATACTTTGGTTACTGAGAGTTTTAAATATATAGTTATTGAACTTGTTAGGGATAACATTGTTTACCCTAACTGGTTTAGGTAAAATCATAAATATGTAATCATGGTTTATAAGTTAAAGTGTCTGCAACTTTAAATATAGGAATGTAATTAAGGGAGTGGTTGTGAAAGCACTTTAAAAGAAGCAAGACGACAGCTTGCTCTCTCTCTGGCTTTGATGATCCCTAATTACTGCATGGACTCAAGACTGCGTTACTCGAACGGGAGAAAGACAAAGGACTGATTTGTAAGTGAACTGACATAGGATATTCTACACGGACTTTGCTAACTGAATATCCTTGAATGGACTGACTAAATGATACATGACTAATGGACTGTTATTTTGACTATGCTATAAACTCTAAATGGAATAAACTATCTTTTGATAGCACAAGCGTATCTGTTATTTTTTACTGTATGTTAATAAACATACAAACATATCTCACTCATTTATCTGTGTGCCTATCTGACTAACGCTGCACATTCTGTTTAGCTTGTCTCCTTAACCCTGGTTGGGGAACCCAGGCTTAACACTGGTTATGGGCCCAGAGGCTGCAAAGTCAGTTTAACTAGGATAAAACAGATTTATGTAAAAAGTGAGAGTTTGTGTTGTTACATGTTACAGTAAACAGACAGCTGTGTTTTATTAATTATAGTTCTATATCCATATTAAGAAAACATGGCACAAGTCAATCTACAAAGTTTGTCCCTTATATCCAAGTTGGATGGAACAAACTATGTATCATGGTCTATGAAATGTAGTCTACTTCTACGAAGAAAAGGTCTGTGGAACATAATTGAAAATCCACCAAACATAGAGGAATGGGATCCAGAGGTTGAGGAAGATAGACTAAAGATAAAAGCTTTTATGCAGAAAAATGAACAAGTATTTGCATAATAGGACTAACACTGTCTGACCAGCAACTTGTTCATATCCGTGGAGAGCAAACGGCTGTTGGGTGTTGGCAGAAGCTGAAGAGGATTTATGTCCGAGATAACGTTGGAGCTCACATAAATCTAACACGGAAGCTTTTCAGGACGCATCTCCAGATGAATGGTGATATGCTGAGTCATTTGGAAACTATGAAAAGCATTTTTCAAGAACTGCACGAGAAAGAGCTTATTTTCTCTGAACTACACCAAGTCTACATAATTCTATCTTCACTAGATGAAAGTTATGACAAATACGTCACTTCCCTTGAAATTTTGCCTAAGGAAAGTCAAACTTTAACTGATATAACTGGCAGATTGATTGAAGAGGCCAGAAGAAGACTTGAAAGAGATCATTTAAGGAGGGAGCAACCTCAAAAAGAAGATAATAAATCTCCTACTGCATACGCAATTAAGAAGTGTTTTAATTGTGGAAGAAGAGGACATTTGGCAAAATTTTGTAAAAAAGCAAAGCGCCAGAACGCTGACCAGAATACTAAAAGTCATCAAAAGATAAATAAAAATTTAGAGTTAGCCATGTATATTAACGGAGCTGTAAAAAATAATTTATGGGTGGTTGACAGTGGAGCATCCCACTGTATAACAAATGATAACAGAAATTTTATTAAAATGTCCAAGAGTACACAGCAGATATCATTAGCCAATGGCTGGAAACTGAAAGCTAAAGGTCAAGGTATAGCATATTGTTCTTTCATAAAAGAGAATGTAAAAATGTTATATGTACCACAACTTAAGTTTAATTTAATTTCAGTTAGAATTTTGGTTAAAGTAGAATATATAGTTACCTTTAAAGGAGATAACTGCATAATTGAAAAAGAAGATAAGAAAATTACTGCATCTTTAAGAGGTGAATCATATGTGTTAAATGATAATGGTTTAGAAGTGGCTAACACGGTTTATGATAATAAGAAACCTCATGATGAAATATTCACTTGTTACACCGAAGGCTAGGGCATTTAAATTTTAAAATGCTTAAGAGAACTGTTGAATTATCTAAAGGAATAAGTTTGAAACCTTGTAATAAGTATTTGCAATGTAATGCTTGCAATCAAAGCAAGAGCAAGGTCAAACCGGCTAATAGAGTTGATGGATTTACTACCAAAGAGCCTTTAGAAGTAGTATTTGCTGATTTAATAGGTCCGAAAAAACCAAGTGTAGAAGGAGCTCGATACATATTAAGTATAATGGACCACTATTCTAGATATGGGTTTTGCTATTTAATGAAGAGCAAAACTGAAACGTATCTAAATCTCTTTAATTGGATAAAATTTGCAGAAAGGAAAACTAAAAAGAAATTAGTAACTCTTATAACAGATAATGGTATGGAATTTACAAATAATAAATTCCAGAATAGACTTAAAATGTTAGGTATTCAACATAAAAAGTCTGCACCATATAGGCCACAACATAATGTCTTTATAGAGAGACGAGGCCAAACACTGCAATCAATAGCAAACACTATGTCTGATTCAGGATTACCTGACAATTTATGGAGAGAAGCAATAATGTGTGGTAATCATATATTAAATAATGTTGTTAATTCAACAACAGGTGAATTACCATTCACATTGTGGCATGGTACAAAACCTGATTTAAGTTACATGCACACATTTGGAGCACCAGCATGGGTGCATATCCCTTCACAACTTAGACACAAAGGACAGCATAGAGCTAAAAGATTATATTTTGTAGGATATACATCTAATCATAGATCTTATAGATTCTGGGAACCAGGTACATCTAGAGTTTACACCAGTGCTAGTGCAAAATTCCTAGAACATGTAGGATGGAATAGATTAGAGCAAGATTTAAATAATGAAGTAATTATTGAACCCTACAAAAGGCAGAAAGAACAGACTAGTTATAAGAAGAGTCCAATTAAAGAAGAAGTCCACGAAGAGCAAATAGGATCAGAACAAGATGAAACAGTTGATCAGGAAGAGTTAGATAATCAAGAAGAGTTAGTAAAGGAAAGTCCACCTGTAAGTCCTGTAATACCTAGACGTACTGCACGTATAACTAGACCACCTGATAGATATCAAGCAAGTATAGTTTGCCAAGTAACTAAAGTTCCAACTAGTGTAGATGAACTTAGGGTGTATCCTGCTAAGGATCAGGAGAATTGGCAAAAGGCAATGGAAAAAGAACTAAATTCATTAAAGGTAATGAAAGTATATGAAGATGCTAAATTACCTCCAGGAGAAAAATCCATTGGGTGCAAATGGATATTTAAAGTAAAAACTGGAAATGATGGGACTGTTACCCATAAAGCTAGGTTGGTAGCTCAAGGATTTAATCAAACTGCATCTGATTACGATGAAGTTTTCGCACCAAGTCTTAAAGCAACATCTTTAAGAGCAGCTTTAGTGTGGGCAGCTAAGAAAAACTATGTCATTAACCATTTAGATGTAGAAACTGCTTATCTACATGCACCATTGCAGCACACTATATATTTAAAAAAGCCAGTTATTATAAAAGACAATAAAGTAAATAGTAATGATTGTTGGAAACTCAAAAAGAGTCTTTACGGGTTGAAACAATCTGGCTTTGAGTGGAACAAATATATTGTGAAAGAATTAAACAATATAGGTTTTAAATCTGGTTTAGCAGATCCATGTGTGTTTAAAAGAGAAAATAATGGAACGGTGTCATTATTGTTATTATTTACAGATGATATTGCTTTGATAACTAAGACTAATAATGAAGCTAATGAGATTATATCATTATTAGCCAAAAAGATAAAATTAAAACATTTAGGTGAAATTAAAAGGTATCTAGGATTGACAATTAATAAAACAAAAAATGGATTTAAGATATCTCAAGAAGATAAAATTTGCCAATTAATTAAAACGTATAAAATGGAACTTTGTAAACCGGCAAAGACTCCAATGAGTCAGGAGGTTTGCCAAACTGATGCGCAAAGTCCCAAATTTGATAAGTCTATATATCAATCTTTGATTGGTAGCTTATCATATGTCAGCAATTGGTCAAGGCCTGATATAGCTTATAGTGTTAATCAGCTGGCATGTTTTAATTCGGATCCACATCAATGTCATTGGCAATCATTAAAGATATCTTAAAGGAACAATGAACCATGCATTGTATATAGAATCAAAGGGTGATTTGAGTCTTAGTGCCTATGAAGATGCAAGTTTTGTAACTGATATAAACACTAGAAAATCAACATCTGGGATGGCTATATTATTTGGTAATACACTAATAGGATGGAGGTCAATCAGACAACAGCATATCAATTTGTCAATGATGGAAGCGGAATTTTCATGTCATTACTATGCACTGACTTAATTTTGTACAAACAGTTATTATTAGACATGGGTATAACTGTCAAAGATTGCATTATTGTGTATGAGGACAACCAGGCAGCCATAAAGTTGGCTACTAGTATTGCTGTAAAAACTAGATCAAAACATACTGATTTAAGATACTTAAGTGTTAGAGAATCTGTTAAGAATGGGCTAATTAAATTGGAATACTGCATGACAGAAGAAAACATTGCAGACCAATTTACAAAAGCTCAAGGAGTAAGCAAGTTTAAAGAGAGTTGTAACAAATATGATTTAAAGATGTAAATAGCTATATTTATTATTATTACCTAAAAGGGGAGAATGTTAGGGATAACATTGTTTACCCTAACTGGTTTAGGTAAAATAATAAATATGTAATCATGGTTTATAAGTTAAAGTGTCTGCAACTTTAAATATAGGAATGTAATTAAGGGAGTGGTTGTGAAAGCACTTGAAAAGAAGCAAGACGACAGCTTGCTCTCTCTCTGGCTTTGATGATTCCTAATTACTGCTTGGAATTAAGACTGCGTTACTCGAACGGGAGAGAGACAAAGGACTGATTTGTAAGTGAACTGACATAGGATATTCTACACGGACTTTGCTAACTGAATATCCTTGAATGGACTGACTAAATGATACATGACTAATGGACTGTTATTTTGACTATGCTATAAACTCTAAATGGAATAAACTATCTTTTGATAGCACAAGCGTATCTGTTATTTTTTACTGTATGTTAATAAACATACAAACATATCTCACTCATTTATCTGTGTGCCTATCTGACTAACGCTGCACATTCTGTTTAGCTTGTCTCCTTAACCCTGGTTGGGGAACACAGGCTTAACAGAACTTACATGCTAATTTTATTTTTCTGAATTGCTGGGCAGTTCATTATGCATGATTTCTAGGATAGTAATCTGAAAAATATTAATTAGAACAAAATATGTGTACTGTTATAACTTGAATGATAATTTCCATTCTCTTCGTATTGGCTATGCTGACAAGGTAATGTGAGTTGAAGTTAAATGTTAAGTAGTGTACCTTTTATTTATCACTTCATTTTCCCAAGTTGATTTATTCAATACATTAATGTATGAATAAATTTTATGGTACAGTATCATCCTGGAATATTTTTTATCCAATGTTATTTGTTGGATAAAACATAGGATCGGAATTTTGATGAAGGATAAAACTGGAGGGATAGCTGCCATGAGACACAAAGAACATTGTGATATTTCTCTTATATCCTGCTCAACAGCTAACCTTTCCAAGCAATTTGATATCTCTCCCAATATCTGGATTTGTGCAGCATGTTAGGATTGTTGGATTCAGCATTTTATTTTTCTTTCTTTGTTCCATTGTAATAAGTGTAGCAAAAGAATAAAAAACGTGGGAACTCAGTCAACAAGTGTAATTGACTACTGCATCTGTTCAAAAAATGTTACACCAACAGAAGTATAACATTCCATAACTGAGGTTTGTGATAAGTCTTGCCTAGCTACTGTGAAATGTTTTCTATTACTTCCAATATAAAAATAACATTACCCAATCCTTTACAGTAGAAGTAAGAGAGCTGCTTATCTCTCTTCATCTATAGGTTGGATTATGGAAACTGCTCATTACATCAGCTGTACTCTAGCTTCCAGGAAGTGAATACAGCTTTCGTCATGTAAGTTGAATTTGTTGGACCTGTCAGTTTAAACCTCTAATTAGAAATGATCCTTGGCTCAATTTGTTGAGAAAGGTATAGTTGATTAAAGGTCAAGTGTATTGTAGTAAAAGAAAGTCAGAACTGAAAATCATATGGCTCCTTCTATGGTTCAGGCAAGATGTTTTCAAGCACAGCTTGGTATGTGCCCCCCCTTCCTCCAGCTGGGTGACCTTGAAGCAGCATCTTGTGGAGATACTGCACTTAGTTTAGTTTTCCAAAGCATTCCCTCCTTCATCTCCTCTCCCCTCAGTTCATGGCAGTCTGTCATGGTAGTGAAGCACAAGCAAGCATAAAGTGGCAGCTGATAGGATTATCGGTACTATAATGTTCATAATTCCCCATACAATACACAAAACTGAAAGGGTGGGTTTTTTGTTTTTTGTTTGATAGTACAGGTCTTTGGGGTTCTTTATTCACCCTGAACACTGAGGCTAGGGGAGACAAAAGACAGTTTGTGGGTTCTGGTGTCCCTTTCTGAAATACCAGCAATAAGTGCAAGTAATTTGTGCTCAGATGCTTGGTAATGGTTTATAGGTGAGTCTTTGATACATACAGGCATTACATTTGTCGTGTAAACAGCCATGAAATGTGTGTTCTTTTTGTATGAGCAGCTGTTGGGGAGTGTTTGAATTCTATATTCGGGCATTTAAATTGCACATGTACTATCTGTCTTCAAGCAGGAAAGCAGGAAAGCCTCAAGATTGAGATACTTGTTTTTAAATGTGAATTGTCCCACTGTAGCAGACATGACATCAGAGTGATATACTACACTAAACATTATTCACAGAATAGAGGAAGCACAGTATTGGCTCTGAATGTATTCTCTTCGTTATCTTGTTCTTAATGTAGTGATCTGACTGACAATCCATTGGAAAGTCTCCCTGAAGACCGCTTCCGAGGATTCACTCAGCTGCAGACCCTGTGAGTATTGTAAATGATGACAGATGAAAATGAGCAGAGGCTGCTGACTTGAGTTCATTTATCAAATTTATATCCACTTCACAAGAAGTGATTCTAACTAGTTTATAGCAAAAAGGTATAAAAACATGTCAAACCAAAACACATAAAAACACACACATGCAACGTGAGATTTGATCAGCAACAGAGCCACCTCAAGATCCCACTGGTACTCTTTAGCGACTTCCAGAAAATAAGGAGGAACAAAAACGACTCCTTAGGGGGAGAATGTTTCATAAGGTGTCAGCATCCCAACAGAGGAGGCCTACCTCCAGGAGCCCATCAAGAGAGGTTTACCAGGAAATTTGAACTGCAGCATAACCTTGGCAGTTATGCATTACTGCCACGTTCTCATTAAAAGGATTCCGTAGACATCCAAAGCTTTTCTTGGCTATGTCTGTTTTCACAACATTTTGCATTTGGGATGTGGTTTTGAGGTGTTTTTTGGCGGGTGGGGGAAAGAAACCTTATTGAATCTGCCTCTCACTTGTTTCTGATATAATTTATGTTGATCCCCAGTGCTTTGCCCCATAAGCTGGATTGTCCTGGAGGCAGCGAAGTATGGAAAAATATCACCATCCAAGGGAACAATCGTATCTGTCAAGACCAGAGGAGCTCGTGCAATGGCTCATTGGGACTTGGTAGGGATATAGTAGGCAAGACCTTGTGTGCTTGGACTGTAGAAACCTAAGAAGAGGTGGAGAAAGGTGGGGATTAGTGATGAGGACCCTAAAAACAAGTTCTTTACCTCCAAACTCCAATAAAATTATTTTCAATCTTATGAAAAAAAAACAGTAAAGAAGAATGGCTGCCTGTTGGACCTCTGGGGCCAAGGTGTTCCACAGGATTGAGGGCCCTCAAAGAATAGGGCTGGACTTACTGAAACTCTATCGGGAATGGGGCCATTAATAGCCCCTTCCTGGAAGAGCATGAGAGACAGGCACAATTGTATTGGAGATGGTGGTACTAAATCTTCAAAACCAGAAGATTGATTTGGAAGCCTCTTAGCAGCCAGTACTGTAATTGAAGAATGGGAGTTTATTCTATAGTAATGGTTCTTATCTGCTAAAAGCCCACAAAGTGCATTTTGACCCATTGCAGTTTGGGTCATGTTCAAAGGCAGCTTCATAGACTACTACATTGCAGCAGCCTAACCATCGTTTAGTAAAGGTGTGAATCAGATGTGAGTGACTCTTATCGCTCTGTTTTGCTGCAGTCTGCAAACATGGAATAAAATCTCGAATTCCCCTGCAGTGAAACAGCTACAGGAAGGCGAGCAGAAATAAACAAGGAACTCTCAAATTTAATGTTTCCACTTGACTATCTTTTGGATGCTGATGTCAATGAAGTAGATAAATACTATATGATGTTAATTTGAGTTCTGAATTTGGCTGTTGAGGTTTTGATTTTTTTTTTCACCTTATTCTGTTTCTTCATTGATAACATGTAACTCTTAATAATTATTACTATCAAAGCAGCACAATTGCTTTGGGCATTTCTGTTAAGGGCAGTGGAAGACTATCCAGAAGGAAGTTCTTTTGCATGGTATCAATGTTCTTGCTTTGTTAGCTATTATTTCTGAAATTTATATATTTTTCAGAATGAACTGCAATTGGGCAAGGAGGTGGGTTTTCTATACATTTCTCCAGGAATGTACTTCTGATTTTAGTATTAGCATTTTATGGGCTAATCCTAGTCCTGAGTAGCTTGAACAAAATATTTGCTATGTGTGGAGCACACCTTGTACAAAAATATATCATCAGTGGTAGTAGGAGGCAAAAGACCTGAAGTGAGGGGCAGCAAGGTCCTCATGTCCTGAATCTCAGGAAGATAAGAATAGGTGGGTTTGGCAGGATTAAAGTGGGCAGAATAAGGTCAGCTCTGCTAATGGAAGGCACAGTACTAATGGTGAGGAAGAGACTGAAAGAAAACTAAAGACAAGACTTAGCTATTAGTTATGCTGTTTATGGAATGAGACTTGAAAAGTGAGAGGAAGATATCCTCACCCTTGCCCCTCCACCTTCTTTCTTTATAGTTTGGGTATGCCCAGAGGGATCGCTTTGTACTTCTGATGGACCCGGTTTGTCCCAGTGCCTCTGTGTAGATCCATACCATGGCTATAAATGCTTGCGCCAGGTAAGTTGGTCTTTGGCGATGATGGGATTTACATTCTGTATGCTTTTCCCTTGGTACAAGGAGATGGAGCTCTTGGGCATAATGGGATGGAAAGTTCAAAATAAGAGCTGTTAAATGAAATAGATTATTCCAACTGGGAGTAATCATTACATTATGTGTTAGGACTGCTTTCTTTTCGCTGAGGTTATTGGAAACTAACATCCAACAGCATTGAAGAACTTCGGTTTGATAAAAGCTGTGCTAGAGCTCCTTTGATTCAAGCCTTTAAGGCTGATTAAAAAGAAGCTTTGGGAGCTGATCAAATTAGAAAGAGCCTTCAAATTTCCCTTTACCTTTCAGGGCAATTTTCCATACCTGCTGTTCTTTGGAACTTTGGGAACCATCACTGTCATTCTCTCCACCTTCCTTTGGATCACCCAGCGGCGCAAAGCCAAAACCGTTTAATGGCCTTTCCATTTTCCAGGCCCACCAACACTACACAAAGGAGGTGCTAGTTTACAAGTCTTGTCTGCTGTCTGTTGTACCTTTGGTTTTGCAAATGGAAATTCCCATTTTTTCTGGGGGAAATAATTTTTGGATTAGTGCCTGTTAGCATGTTTATACTCCATTACACGTTTGGGCACATGAGAGAACACTATAGCAGTTATTGTACAGGAACATATTTTCAACTAGGTTGGTTGCTTTGTCAATGCATACAAATTGGGGCTATCAATAAAATATAAAAAGAGAACTGGGGAAAATTAATGTCTTATTGGATGTTAAATATTCTTTGGAGTGCATATTCAATTTTTAATAAAGTAAATATAATTAATCAGGGTTGTGTCTGGTTATGATGAAAACTAGTGCTTATGCAACTCCTGATGCCTTAGGGCTTAATCTAGATTCCTTTCTTCCACTATTAGAAGCAGGGAACCTGAGAAAAAGTGCTAGTTAAAAGCAGTATATGGGTGCTCTTTTTCAGGGAAAGTTTTTCTGGGTCTGGAATGTTTTAAAAGAGAGCTGATGAGACACCCAACCCCATCCTTGCTACTGTTACTTCAGGACACCTCTTGGATTCCATCATTAAATGGACCCAGTTGTTCTCCTGCCTTAAAATTCAAGGGTTTATTAATAAATAATTGAAGCATATTTCTTTCTCTAACTTTTACTCTTTTCTGGGACCTGATTACTCCAAAACACCTACTCTGCTCCCCCCCCCCAATCCTGTTACAGAAAGCTTGCAAGTTTGCCCTCTTTCTTTCTTCAAATGTCTTCTACAAATCATGAAGCAGTTGGAAAAACTCTCTGCATTCCAGGCCAAAGTTGAACGAGTAATGTGATTCTGTGTTTAAACAATACTCTTCCTTGAACTCTTTGCTTCTTTTTCCTTCATTCTTAAAATACTTATGTTTATTTAGCCCACTGTCCTCTGTTCATGCAAGATTCCCTAAGCTCTTAAATCACATCAATGCTGTACACTAAGTATTTGAAAAGTACCCAATGTGATTATTTTAATTAAACAGTTGTTTTCATTAAACAATTAGCTTAGTTTAGTAACTATGATTGTTTAAATTAAACCATTAGCCTATCAATTTAATAACTGGTTTAAACTGATTTTTTCAAAAATCATCTAACTTCCTTGGGATGTGTGTTTTTGGGACACATTGTTCCAAGGATTTGATTCACATCTGCTTCCCATTTGTAAAAATAAATCCAAGCTTGATTGGAGATTGCTAAATTAGGCAGAAATGTATATACCATCAAGGCAGCAGCGCTGTAAAGAAGAAGCTGCTTCAGTTAATCAATAAACCAGAGAAGATTTCATAGCGTGTCTGCTCTTGATTGTTTTACATTCCATGGGCTCAGTTCTGAGGCTTAGGAAAGTGCTCAGATAAACAAGGAATTTGGTTTCACTGAATATGTACAAAGAAGGTCAGCAATCTGTACTGAGAGACAAATGGCAGATGTATAAGGTAGTCAATTTTGAAAAGTCAACAAATACAATAAAATAACCATGCCAAATTATGACAAACCCTGAAGATGGAAGAATTTAATGGTATCTTGGATAGAATCAATGACAATTATGAAAATGAATGTACTTCAGTACCAACAACTGTGGTGGAAAGAAGAACCAGCAAGTAGATCCTCCTTGTGAGAAGACTTCAAAACAAAGTCTCCTGGTGGTTTAGAGCTCTGGGAGACCATCTTGCTCAAACCATGGACAATGCATTTAAAGTGCACAAGGTTCATGTGCTTCATTTTACTAATCACTTTCAGAAATTGGTTAACTGCTTTTCAGCTATTAAGAACATTTGGATGTATTTTGAAATCAAATTTTTGGTAAAAGATACAATTTCACAAAATTCCAAGAAACATTACAATTTGATGAGAGATATAAGCTGACAGTGTCAAGAATAAATTTTGTTCTAAATTTACTAGAAGGAAGATATAATCCTGACAATATTTAACTGGAAATTTAAACTTGGAGAATATACCGTATATACTCGAGTATAAGCCGAGTTTTTCAGCCCATTTTTTGTGCTGAAAAAACCGCCCTCGGCTTATACTCGAGTCAGCCGCTAAGGCACCATGCCTGGCCTGCGCTGGCGTGGCTGCAACCGATCGCGCCTCCAGGGCAGCATCGCCGCCGCGGCTGTCTACCCGCTGAGGGCCACACAGGCGACCCCAAGTGGCCTCTCCTTCGCCATTAACGGGCGCCCAGGGCCCCCGCGAGCTCCTGCGTTGCGTGCTTCCAGCTTCGTCAAGAAACCGCCAGGCTCAGGCAGCCTCCCCCGCCCCCTAGCCTAGCAGCGAAGAGCTGCTCCGGGGGCAGCGAGACAAAGTGCCTGGCTGTGCCGTGGCGGGAACCCCCCAGAGCAGCTCTTTGCTGCTAGGGGAGGGGGCGGGGGAGGCTGCCTGAGCCTGGCGACCCCAAGCGGCCTCTCCTTCCCCATTAATGGGCGCCCGGGGCCTCCGTGAGCTCCTGTGTTGCGTGCTTCCAGCTTCGCCAAGAAACCGCCAGGTTCAGGCAGCCTCCCCCGCCCCCTAGCCTAGCAGCGAAGAGCTGCTCCGGGGGCAGCGAGACAAAGTGCCTGGCTGCGCCGTGGCGGGAGCCCCCCGGAGCAGCTCTTTGCTTCTAGGGGAGGGGGCGGGGGAGGCTGCCTGAGCCTGGCGACCCCAAGCGGCCTCTCCTTCCCCATTAACGGGCGCCCGGGGCTTCCGCGAGCTCCTGCGTTGCGCGCTTCCAGCTTCGCCAAGAAACCGCCAGGCTCAGGCAGCCTCCCCCACCCCCTAGCCTAGCAGCAAAGAGCTGCTCCGGGGGCAGCGAGACAAAGTGCCTGGCTGCGCCGTGGCGGGAGCCCCCCGGAGCAGCTCTTCGCTGCTAGGGGAGGGGGCGGGGGAGGCTGCCTGAGCCTGGCGATCCCAAGCGGCCTCTCCTTCCCCATTAACGGGCGCCCGGGGCCTCCGCGAGCTCCTGCGTTGTGCGCTTCCAGCTTCTCCAAGAAACCGCCCGGCTCAGGCAGCCTTCCCCACCCCCTAGCCTAGCAGCGAAGAGCTGCTCCGGGGGCAGCGAGACAAAGTGCCTGGCTGCGCTGTGGCGAGAGCCCCCCGGAGCAGCTCTTCGCTGCTAGGGGAGGGGGAGGGGGAGGCTGCCTGGGCCTGGCGACCCCAAGCGGCCTCTCCTTCCCCATTAACGGGCGCCCGGGGCCCCTGCGAGCTCCTGCGTTGCGCGCTTCCAGCTTCACCAACAAACAGAGCTGCAAATCTGGTAATCGCTTGCGGAGCCTCGGCACGAACCCCCTTTCCTCGCACTCCTCTGGCGGCAGCAGGCGGAGAAAGCCCCGCTTCCCCCTGGCTTTGATGGCACGCGTGAGTTGGCTTCCCACTCTTTTTTTTTTAACTCTCCTCCTCCTCCTCCTCCTCCTCCTCCTCCTCTCCTCTCCCCTTGTTGTCTGGTCTTCCCTAAGGAAACTCGAGGGCTCACACTTCCAGGTGTTTCTCCCTGTCTTTCTCCCTGTCAATGATCTTTTCTTCCCTTCCCTTCTCTCAGCCCCATCCTCCTTCACCTTTGTCACCACAATCCTGAACAGATGAAGTTTGTACTTCTCAAGAAAGGTTGGATGTTCCTTTTGAGGAGGGAACCTAGTGTGACATCTGTATGTTGACCTACTACTGAGCCATGGCATGTGTGCACATGCAATGGAGGCATTAGGGAGAGCTATGAAAGAGATGGTGGCTCTCCAAAACAGGATGTACATGCAGCACATACACATGTTTTTTTCTTGCAAGGGAGAGGGTGACTCTGTTTGGACATACAGATGAGGAGGAGGAATCCAGTTTTGAAGGATTTTAACTCTTGTGTTTTAGCTTGGTTGCTGATTGAGCTACGTTTTTGTACTTTTAAAGTTATTGTTGATACCATATTGGTTTTGTTGGCTCTCTTTTCCACTTACAGAGCTAGTTTACTGTTTTTCTTTGAAATAAATATTCAAAAACATTTAACCTACTGATGCCTCAATTCATGTAATTTTATTGGTATCTATTTTTATTTTTGAAATTTACCAGTAGCTGCTGCATTTCCCACCCTCGACTTATACTCGAGTCAATAAGTTTTCCCAGTTTTTTGTGGTAAAATTGGGTGCCTCGACTTATATTCGGGTTGACTTATACTCGAGTATATACGGTACATTAATGACAAAATTAGCAGCATAATAGAATTTAAGTTTAAACAAGAATGGCTTCCATATATCACCCAGCATGGTAAATATAATTACAGTCTGGCTTTTAAATATTTACAAATGCTGTAAAGTAACTGATAGGGAAAGTACAAAAAACGGAAAAGCTAGAAATTAATTGTTTCCCCCCATCTTTTCCCTTTATTAACATTCGAATTGTTAAGACAGTCAATTTGGTATAGTGGTAAAAACACCAGTCTACAAATCTGGAGATTGTGAAATGATGGGTCTAATCTAGGCAATGGATAAGTAATGTAGGTATTTATTAGATCTTCAGTTCACTGTATTGGTATTACTGCTTGGTCATTATTGCTCTATAACTATTATGGAATTATGCAAATAAAAGCAAAAATTGGGGAAAAATTGAAATGAAATATTTTCTACCATATACTACAGCTTCCTGACACTGTGGCATAATCACGGGTGGCAAGTTAGAGATTCTTCTTCCATGCTTTGAAAGATAACAAATCTTGCAAAAGATGAAATCTTTTCTTCCCCCCCAAAAAAATTCAAAAGCAATAGTACATGAATCCTATTTGCAAAAGTACAAAGTTCTTACTAGGCCACAAGATGGCACTGGAGTGCTATTTGTGTAGAGAGACACTGCATTTAAGTTATGAATTTGTATTTGCAAAGAAATAAACGTCAAATGGCTTCTAATACACCCACAACAAAATAAACACGTAACAAAGATTATTAGGTTAAAAACATTTATTTATATACAAATAATTTGAATCTTGAAACAAAATATTTTCTGTAGATCTCCCCTAGATTTGGGGGGTAAATTCATACATACGCTGCTCAAAAAAATAAAGGGAACACTTAAACAATACAATGTAACTCCAAGTCAATCACACTTCTGTGAAATCAAACTGTCCACTTAGGTAGCAACACTGATTGACAATCAATTTCACATGCTGTTGTGCAAATGGAATAGGCAACAGGTGGAAAGCATAGGCAGTTAGCAAGACAGCCCCAATAAAGGAGTGATTCTGCAGGTGGTGACCACAGACCACTTCTCAGTTCCTATGCGTTCTGGCTGATGGTTTGGTCACTTTTGAATGCTGGCAGTGCTGTTACTCTAGTGGTAGCATGAGACGGAGTCTACAACCCACACAAGTGGCTCAGGTAGTGCAGCTCATCCAGGATGGCACATCAATGCGAGCTGTGGCAAGGTTTGCTGTATCTGTCAGTGTAGTGTCCAGAGCATGGAGGCGCTTCTAGGAGACAGGCCAGTACATCAGGAGACGTGGAGGAGGCCATAGGAGGGCAACAACCCAGCATCAGGACCACTGCCTCTGCCTTTGTGCAAGGAGGGACAGGAGGAGCCCTGCCAGAGCCCTGCAAAATGATCTCCAGCGGGCCACAAATGTGCACGTGGCTGCTCAAATGGTCAGAAACAGACTCCATGAGGGTGGTATGAGGGCCCGACGTCCACAGGTGGGGGTTGTGCTTACAGCCCAACACCGTGCAGGACGTTTGGCATTTGCCAGAGAACACCAAGATTGGCAAATTCGCCACTGGCGCCCTGTGCTCTTCACAGATGAAAGCAGGTTCACACTGAGCACATGTGACAGACGTGACAAGGTCTGGAGATGCCGTGGAGAATGTTCTGCTGCCTGCAACATCCTCCAGCATGACTGGTTTGGCAGTGGGTCAGTAATGGTATGGGGTGGCATTTCTTTAGGGGGCCACACAGTCCTCCATGTGCTCACCAGAGGTAGCCTGACTGCCATTAGGTACCGAGATGAGATCCTCAGACCCCTTGTGAGTCCATATGCTGGTGCGGTTGGCCCTGGGTTCCTCCTAATGCATGACAGTGCTGGACCTCATGTGGCTGGAGTGTGTCAGCGGTTCCTGCAAGACGAAGGCATTGATGCTATGGACTGGCCTGCCCATTCCCCAGACCTGAATCCAACTGAGTACATCTGGGACATCATGTCTCGCTCCATCCACCAACGCCACGTTGCACCACAGACTGTCCAGGAGTTGGGGGATGTTTTAGTCCAGGTGTGGGAGAAGATCCCTCAGGAGACCATCTGCCACCTCATCAGGAGCATGCCCAGGCGTTGTAGGGAGGTCATACAGGCACGTGGAGGCCACAACACACTACTGAGCCTCATTTTGACTTGTTTTAAGGACATTACATCAAAGTTGGATCAGCCTATAGTGTTTTTTTCCACTTTAATTTTGAGTGTAACTCCAAATCCAGATCTCCATGGGTTGCTAAATTTGATTTCCATTGATAATTTTTGTGTGATTTTGTTGTCAGCACATTCAGCTATGTAATGAACAAAGTATTTAATAAGAATATTTCATTCATTCAGATCTAGGATGTCTTATTTTTGTGTTCCCTTTATTTTTTTTGAGCAGTGTATATCAGAATTATTTTAGGCTTGTAGTATTTCTCCCAGATTAGGCATAGGAACTCTAGTCTGAATCTCCAGAATTCTGTCCTTTGTCTTTTATAAAATAAAGCTTTTTCCTATCCAGAAGAATGGATTACACAGGGAACCTCTTTAATAAGGCCAAAATTCAATCTTATATACCTCTTTGAATGTGTTTCAACTCAGATGCTGGTTGGCTGGGAACATGGCCAGGCTCAGAGTCTACCTCTGAACAGAAGGCAACTGATCCAGTCTGTATTACATCATGAGGTAAACTCTAACTCTTATGTACTTGATGAAACTGAGCCATCTCTATTCTTGTGGCTTATTTAAACAGTAGTGTTACACGTACTAATGCAATTTCATTTTCAACTTGAGTATAAAACACTGAAATCTGCATTGATTTCTCCCCTGGATATCAAAACTAGGAGCCTGGATTTCTAGTCCCACTTTAGGCATGAAAAACCAACTGGGTGACTTCGGGCCAATCACTCTCTCAGCCCAACTCATCTCACAGGGTTATTGTTGAAGGGGAAATAGGAGGAGGAAGGAATATTAATGTGTTCCTATTAATAATGTATTCATTTGTAAAAATAATAAAGGTATTAAATAAATAAAATCTAGAAGAAAAACGATTTCTGATCCCAAATTTGAACGAATCTGTTTAGCATTGGCAGTTTTGAAAGCCTACTATTTTAAAAGGTCATATATTGCCATATTATATACTGTAGTCCCATCCCAGGAGCATTCTTAAAAAAGAGGGCAGGCTGGCTGGTCCAATCACAAAGGATAGAATTAAACCTGGTCTACAGAACAGACCCTAGCAGCACCAATTGGGAAAACAGATTGAAGTGCCACTTTTGAGATTCTCTTCTTTGATGCCAAAATACTTCCTGTGTGGGGTCCTTGATGGTCTCTGAGCTTGGCTGTTTTCCTGCAAACATTGCACCCTGTGGGTGGGTGGGTACTGTTTGTTATTCTTTTATATTGGGCTTTTATTCTTTGTAAGCAACCCAGGGGCACTGAGAGTGAATGGCGGCCATATAAATCTTATACATACATAAAATAAAATTACCAAACCAGGTAACCACCAGTAACCAAGCTCAGAGAGCATCAAGGACCCCACAGTTCAACCCAGAGCTGCAAATGCTCTCTTCTATCAGTAGCTTTTGTCCTCCCACAACTACTATTTGAGTGTGCCAAATGCAAGTGCCCGTTGGCAAAAATCTGCCCACGGAATGCATTTTTTTTTTTTTTTTTTTGGCAAGCGCATTTCCTTCTACAGCACGCGCCAATCGGGCCTGGCGAGGCGCAGGTAGTACGGTAAAGGGAATCGGCGGCAGGGGAATCCCACCAAGGCGGAGCCTGAAAAAAAAAACGTGCCCGGCTCGCTTCATGCTGCGCCGCCCCTTGACAGGTCATTTCCTCCTTTCTTCACCCGCTCGGCTCCGCCTCCTGCTAACGTGCTTTTCATCGCTTCGGCTACATCACCTCCCCCCTCGTGCGTCCGGCGCTGGCCGCATCTTCAGCTTCCCCGCCCCCTCTTGCTCTTGTCTCCCGGTGTCTCTCTGTCGCTTTCTTCTCCCCCCTCCCCGCCTCTTCACCGCCGGGAATTCCGAGCCGTCCCATCCCGCAATCGTCCTCCACGTGCTACAAGCCAGCTATGGGCAGCCTAGTCCTGGAGGATGGGACGGTGTTGCGTGGGCGTCCCTTTGGACTCGTGGGGACTCCAGTTGCGGGCGAAGTCGGTGAGTTTCTATCCAGAACCAAAGCAGAGGGAGAAGGAAAGCTTCTTTTGCTTGACCGGTCGCGTTTCTGCCTTTCTGGCAAAAAGAAGGATGGCCGTGCTCTCCCTTCGGTCTTGAACGTCGGGAGGGTCGAGATATGGTCCTGCAGCTCTCTGTCATTATTACCATTTGCTCAGCAGGTGCCTCTAACCGTTGTTGGATCTCCACATGTGCCTAAGGCTACTTTGTAGAAAAGTACCTTTGAACATGCCAAGACTAGGTAGCACAGCTGTCTATGATAGACCTGATTAGACCACTTCTATTCTTGCCTGGTCAGGTCTCTAGACTTTCTCCAGCTTGTCCTATTGCTGATCTTGGAACTAGACCAGGCCCATTTCAAGTTCAGATAAATTAAAAGTAAGAAGTATCATCCTGTCTGGGTTCATCATTCTGCTTGCCCACATCAGTAATTCCCAAGATGTTTTTTGAACATGATCAGCTGAAAGGTTTCAAAAGAGCAAATAAGGAATTATCACTCCTTATTCTATGCCCTGCAATGGTGATGGCCCTCCAGAAAAAAAAAACCTGTTTCTTTTTTAGAAAAGAGAAGTGTTAATTCAGAAAGACCAGGACTCTTGCTGGCTTTAAATCATGCCAATTATGCTTTGGGAATAGTGCCATGTGATGGATAAAGGAAATGTGCTGTTGTGTCAAATTTTAGAAGACATTGATTCAGCTATTTGGCTGTTCTGAGAACAGGCTGCTGGACAGAACAGATCAATGTTCTCATCCAATTCTGTTGCTGAGTATAGCCACATCTGGTTTTCTGATTGCTAAAAAGTATAAAGTATCTTGCTGAGGCAAGTGAATCAAAGTGGATCTTCCCCTCATACCCTTTCTATTGAAGAAGGCAGGCCCAGAATCTGAGAATATGTCGCTATCAAGAAGATAACCCAAGATTTCATAGGACTCAGCAATAATAACAACAGAACAACAGTTCACATTTGTGTCGTAGTTTTGAATGGTCAGAGCACATCACATGCTTTATTTAGTTGTAATCCTTAAAGCAGTCTTGCGTGGATGAATTTAGAAACTGGAAGCCCTTGAATGTTGATCTACGATCATGATCTAATCAATGTTCATATTGGCTAAAAATTCAGCACTATTTGGAGGGACACAAATTGCTTACTTCTGTTGTAAGAATAGTCAATATTGGTACTCAAGAATAAGATTTCATTAAGCCTTTAGTTTAATCCAACTGCAGCCCTTCCCATGTACCCACTATTTTATTAATAAAAAGCTATAGCATGGAGAACATTTTCTTCTGGTAAGAAGATAACTGTACTGGTAGTAGAAAGCTCATATCAGGAACAGGATGAGGAAAAGGCAGAAGTGGATAGAAAAGAGAGTGCCAAATGACAAGAGGTGCTTTGAGAAGGCTGTGTGTCCTACAAGTTCTTACAATCAGGAGAACTCAGCTTATTCAGTGAAAAAAAACATTCTTGTGTGAAACAGAAGCAGCAGCATTCTTAATGCTTCTGTAATAGTGTGTTCCTCAATCTTTGAAAAGTCTATGGCATTAGAAACCTGGTATTGGATTGCTCCATGTGACAAACATCGTGACTGGAGATCGAGCAATGTGTGCTGAAGACTGGTTTTCTGTGAGAATGGGACAGTTGCTGATAATTGTTTATCTTGGCTCTGACTTTTTATGTTAGGAATATTGTGCAGCTGTAGAAGTAAATATACAAGTATGGTCTAGGATTCCACACAGGATAAACTGCAAACAGATAAAAGGTGACAAGCTCAGTATATGATCCTGCATTTGTTTTGATGTTGCCCAGAGAAAGTTGGAGGGGCCAATAGTCCACTCCACCTAGTTTTCTAGAAAGACTACTGACGTCATATCTGATTTATTTCCCTTAAGTGGTCCTTTTGACAGAAGCAGCTGAGTGCTAAAGGATTGACAACTACGAATGGGCTGGAGAAAGATTACTCAGTGATTAGGCCTGGTTTGCAGGAAAGAGGGTCATTTGCCAAAATCAATATGGGTTTTTGCCAGGGTCACTAATCCAATTTGTATCATTTCTTGGAATCTACAGTGTTCCAGACTGGCATGGTGGGTTATCCCGAAGCACTGACAGATCCCTCCTATAAATCCCAGATCTTGGTACTGACTTATCCACTGATTGGGAATTATGGTGTTCCTCCAGATGAGTTGGATGAGTACGGTCTCAGCCGGGTAAGTATAGCATTGGCAGAAAGAAACCCATTCTTACATGTGGCAATAAACATTTCAGATGGCTTAACACTGAGATTTGATTTCTGGATGCCTGGAGACCAAGTGCCAGAAATTATCCTGGCCTAGTTGAAGAGTTTGAGGAATTTCTGGCATAGCCAGCCAGGTGTTCACATACTTCAGCTGCTCTGTCAGTGCAATGCTATAAAATTAACAGGCAGCATATCTAAAGTTGGGTTACCTGCATCTTAGATGTAGAATATGATTTGATTCATATATGATAAGATTAGATTGTTTTCCAGAATAATCCAGTGTCCTGAACTAGACTGATAATTCATACCAAATAACCAAAACACACTGGATACCTTTTAATTGATTGGATGAAATGAACCGGATTAGAAGTTCATGCACTTCTAATCTGCTTGCTGAATTAGATCAGTTTTTAGCCTTCCTTAACTATATCCCTGAAGTTCTGAGAACAGGAGAGCAACATATGTTTTTTCTTTCTGGGAATGGCAGCTGAAAATCAGCTGCAGAATTTCTTCTAATGAGACTGTTGACACAAATGATGGCTGTAAATATATATAATGTACATATTTCAAATGTTTTGGGGAATAGAAGGGGATTAAGAAACTATTGTGATGATGAGATATGTGTCTTTATTAACTATTTGCTTCCCCTCCTCCAGTGGTTTGAATCTAATGGCATTCATGTAGCTGCACTGATTGTGGATGAATGCTCTCGAAATCCCAGCCACTGGAGTGCTACACGCTCACTGGATCATTGGCTGAAAGAAAATGGGATTCCTGGATTGGAAGGTAAGCACTTCCTATCAGAAAGTCTTGTGCTCTAAAGGATCTGGTGAAGTGTAAGTTGCAAGTTGAATTGCAATATCTCTCTTATGTGCTCCTTGAAAGCTATAGTGGGATGCCGTGAGGCTCAGTCCTTTCTCCCTTCCCATTTAATATTTACATGAGGCTATTGGGTGGGGTGATCTGACAGTTTGGGGTAAGGTATCATCAGTATGATATCCAGATTTACAATTTTATTCCAAGTCACCTGAATGGATGCCATGGAGGCTGTGAAGTCTGGATGGGGCACCACAGGCTTTGGCTCAACCAAGCAAGACTGTTATGACTTTGGAGATTTAGACCTTTCAGTTTCAGGGATTTTCCAGCTTTGGTACTGAATGGGGTAGCATTGTCTGAGAAAAACCTGGTTTTGGGGGACGGGGTGGTGGTATCTTCTTGGACTCATGACTCCTGCTGAAAGATCTGGTGGCATCTGTGGCTATGAGGACCTTTGCACTTGTTTGAATGGTATATTGGACCAGGAGTCCCTGCTTATTGTCTGTCACTCATGGTCTTGTGACTTCCCATCTGGATTCCTGCAGCATATTTGAACTAAGATTGCCCTTCAACAGCATTTGGAAGCTTCAACTGGTGCTAAATGCATCACCATGAGTAGTAAATGGTGTTATTTATTCAGCATAAGTAACAACACTACTCCATGAACTGCATTCATTGCCAGTGTGCTTTTGATGCAATTCAGGGTGCTAGTTGTCACCTTTAAAGGCCTTCATAACTTGGGGCTGGATCACCCTGTTTTTTTTCCCAGTTGTTTCTATCCTCCCAATTTGATATGGCAGGATGGCCATGCTCTCTGGGTCCTTTCAGCCATGGAATGCTGGCTGAGTCATACAAATTGAGTGAGTGAGTGAGTGGATGGATAAATGAATAAGTGAGTTAATGAATGAATGAATGAATGAATCTTCTTTATGCGATAACAATCTCTGATTACATTCCCATAATATTTTCACTCAGATACTGGATCCTTCCCTTTTTTTTAAGGTTCACACATTGCGTTGCGCCATGAACTAAACAAATTGGGTTCCCACAATGAATTTTCAAGGAAGTTAAAAAAGATAACATTATTCAGTAAATCCGGGAATCTAAAATTCTGTTTTGTAAATAATTGCAAACTTAAGAGTCCAAGAGTGGGCAGGCTGATTCTTTTAGCCATTTGCCTCTTGGCTGGAGGGCTGCTGGTATTTGGCAGCTTCATGGCTTTTAGAGTTGGATGCAGTTTGAGAAATCTTCCTCCTTCTAGTTCAGTGAATTAGAGAGACTTCTGTCTGAATTGTTTCCAGATGTTATCTGGATGTTCTGGACTTAAAATTGCTTCAGTCCCTTTTGCTTAGGCAACAGCTTCTACACATACCCATTAAGGTAATCTTCTATTCTTTCCACACAGACAGAAATGTATCTCTGCAACAACAATCTGGGGAAGTTAGTTACTCTGAGAGATTGTAGAAGTGTTGTCACTCTATATAGGTGGCCTTGCCTTTCGCCACAATTGGGCCCAAAATTTCTGTTGTAAAGTGAGACATATATTAATTGAATTTTGCCCCATTTTACAACCTTTCTTGGCATAGTTGTTAAGTGAATGAGTTCAATTGTTATTAAGTGAATCAGCGTTCCCTGTTGACATTACTTGTCAGAAGGTCGCAAAAGGTGATCACATGACCCCAGAACACTGCAACCATCATAAATATGAGTCATTTGCCAAGAATCTGAATTTTGATCATGTAAAAATGAGGATGCTGCAATGGATGTAAATGTGAAAAATGGTCATGTGACTTTTTACAATGCCATTGTAAGTTTGGTCACTAAATGAGCTGTTGTAAGTTGAGGACTACCTGTACTAACAAAAATCAGAAGCAGTACAGTACGTTAGCATCTTTTTGGATTACCAACTTCTATTAAAAGACGTAAGGTTTTCTGACATTTCCCATCAGATGCATGGAGTGACTTGATTGATGTAGAATTTAAATTCAGAGGAGAAAACAAGTTGGCTCTACAGATGCAGGTTACATGTAAGATAGATTACCTGCATCCATGAAGCCACTCTGCAATGAAGGGAGATGCACCTCATGAAAGCTTATGGCTTTTAATTACCTGTTATTTGGAAAGGATGCTACCAGTTTCCTTCTGGTTTTTTGCTAGGAATAAATGACCCAAAGTTACTAAACTCCATGACTTAGTGAAGACTTAAACTGGATCACCTTGCTTGACATCTAAAAGATGAGATGGAGCACATGGCCATATAATTGCATTTCATCAGAAATATAGGGAAGCAAAATTGTGATAGAATCAATATTATTGTAACTGTCAAACATACACTGCTCAAAAAAATAAAGGGAACACTTAAACAACACAATGTAAGTCCAAGTCAATCACACTTCTGTGAAATCAAACTGTCCACAGGTAGCAACACTGATTGACAATCAATTTCACATGCTGTTGTGCAAATGGAATAGGCAACAGGTGGAAAGCATAGGCAGTTAGCCTAAAGGAGTGGTTCTGCAGGTGGTGACCACAGACCACTTCTCAGTTCCTATGCTTTCTGGCTGATGGCTTGGTCACTTTTGAATGCTGGCGGTGCTTTCACTCTAGTGGTAGCATGAGATGGAGTCTACCACCCACACAAGTGGCTCAGGTAGTGCAGCTCATCCAGGATGGCACATCAATGCGAGCTGTGGCAAGAAGGTTTGCTGTGTCTGTCAGCTTAGTTTCCAGAGCATGGAGACGCTACCAGGAGACAGGCCAGTACATCAGGAGGCGTGGAGGAGGCCGTAGGAGGGCAACAACCCAGCATCAGGACCGCTACCTCCACTTTTGTGCAAGGAGGGACAGGAGCACTGCCAGAGCCCTGCAAAATGACCTCCAGCGGGCCACAAATGTGCATGTGGCTGCTCAAATGGTCAGAAACGGACTCCATGAGGGTGGTATGAGGGCCCGACGTCCACAGGTGGGGGTTGTGCTTACAGCCCAACACCGTGCAGGATGTTTGGCAGAGAACACCAAGATTGGCAAATTCGTCACTGGCGCCCTGTGCTCTTCACAGATGAAAGCAGGTTCACGCTGAGCACATGTGACAGACGTGACAGGGTCTGGAGACGCCGTGGAGGTTTTGCTGCCTGCAACATCCTCCAGCATGACCGGTTTGGCAGTGGGTCAGTAATGGTATGGGGTGGCTTTTCTTTAGGGGGCCGCACAGCCCTCCATGTGTTCGCCAGAGGTAGCCTGACTGCCATTAGGTACCGAGATGAGATGCTCAGACCCCTTGTGAGACCATACGCTGGTGCAGTTGGCCCTGGGTTCCTCCTAATGCAAGACAATGCTAGACCTCATGTGGCTGGAATGTATCAGCAGTTCCTGCAAGATGAAGGCATTGATGCTATGGACTGGCTGGCCGATTCCTCAGACCTATTCCAATTGAGCACATCTGGGACATCATGTCTCGCTCTATCCACCAACGCCACATTGCACCACAGACACTCCAGAAGTTGGGGGATGCTTTAGTCCAGGTGTGGGAGGAGATCCCTCAGGAGACCATCTGCCACCTCATCAGGAGCATACCCAGGTGTTGTAGGGAGGTCATACAGGCACATGGAGGCCACACACACTACTGAGCCTCATTTTGACTTGTTTTAAGGACATTACATCAAAGTTGGATCAGCCTGTAGTGTTTTTTTCCACTTTAATTTTGAGTGTAACTCCAAATCCAGACCTCCATGGGTTGCTAAATTTGATTTCCATTGATAATTTTTGTGTGATTTTGTTGTCAGCACATTCAACTATGTAATGAACAAAGTATTTAATAAGAATATTTTATTCACTCAGATCTAGGATGTCTTATTTTTGTGTTCCCTTTATTTTTTTGAGCAGTGTATAAATATAGTTAGCTTGTTCCCAAGTTCCCAAGCTTGTCTGAACATAGATAGAAATGGAGATTGTCTTGTCTGTGAATTCTCCCAGTGATCACAGAACCACCTAGTCTACTGAGATAGTCCATCCTTTCTAATAGCTCATTTCTCCTGCAGGAATTGATACACGAGCGCTAACCAAGCAGATCCGGGAAAAAGGGAGTATGCTGGGAAAACTGATACCGGAGGGCATCCATAGTTCAAACCAGCCATTTGACGATCCAAACACACGGAATTTGGTGAAGGAAGTCTCGCTGAAAGTAGGTTGGAAGAATAGGGTTGGAAGGGAAGAGACAACTTGAGCTAACAAATTGGAGGTGGCAAGTAGCAGTGGCAGCGGCGGATATACTGTATAACATTTAGAATAGGAGAGGGATTTCTTTTAACTATTGCATTAATACATTGTTTGGAAAAAATACAATTCCATTTAACATCTTATTTGTAATTGGGGTGGGATTCTACCGGTTCTATCCGGTTCTACAGAACCCCTTGTTAACTTTCTAAGCAGTTCGGAGAACCTAATCTCCTTTTCTTTTTTTCCACCCTTATTACATTCTTGGCAGACAGCCTAGACCAGGGGTCTCCAACCTTGGCTCCTGGAAGCCTGGCGGACTTCAACTCCCAGAGTTCCACAGCCAGCAAAGCTGGCTGTGGAATTCTGGGAGTTGAAGTCCGCCAGGCTTCCAGGGGCCAAGGTTGGAGACCCCTGGCCTAGACTTACCGTTTCCAGAGCTTTGGGGCTTGGCTTTCTTAAAGGGGAAGGGTTGTTTTAAGATTTTTACATTGCTGTTGGGAGGAAATACTTCCCTGGACAATCAGCACTTTGAAGAAATAATTGAATAATGAAGCAAAGCTTTTAGTGACAGGGAACCAAGATGAGTGACATTCAGCAAGACTTCTTGGCTAGCTAGAAAAATTGACATTCAAATGTGAGGTTACATACTCTTTCTGAGTTTTGGTCTGAAACTTGTTTTTGGTGAAGGTTAATTCTGTGCTTGGTGACGTTTAATCCTGTGTTTATTGATGAGATCATTTTCCCTATTCAGCTTCAACAAGCAACAGCTATTGTTGTGATTTAATTATTTGTATTGTGTTTGCATTTTTTCCTGCCTCATGGTTTCTTTTTCTATCTGGGGAGGGGGGGTCTTCCTCACTGCTTTAGTACTATCTGGCACTGTCCTTTTGTGGTATACTTCCAAGAGGCAGGATGTAAGCTTGGCACTGAATTTTTATTGCCTTTCTGGGCAATAAATCTGGATGATTTCCTTAGGATATCTTGTGAGGTGTGTGAGACCAGCTTTAAGTGGTGCAAATGGATCTAAGGATTGCTTTTCCTGGGTGTGCTTTTTCTGGAGAGCTTAAATAACCTCTCTGCTAAAGGGTTTCACTTTACGAGCAAGAGTTGGCTGCTTGATAGTTATCACTGCATTTTAACTATTTTCATTCCTCAATGTGCTCTAGCTATTTTCATTCCTCAACCTGCCTGATTTGTAACTCTGGCTTGCAGGTATTTTTAATCTAATGATTGGTATTTAGGACAGCTTTTTGCAAGCAAAGAAGCTTTTTGTATTTTTGTACAGGTAATCCTTGACTTACAGCAGTTCATTTAGTGACCATTCAAAGTTACAATGGCACTGAAAAAAGTGACTTATGACCATTTTTCACCCTTATGACCGTTGCAGCATCCCTACTGTCATGAGAGGCCAGGCAAGGAGAAGCACCCCTTGACATGAGTGACCCAGTTACATGACCACTAAGCCACACCCACCAACTAAGCCATTCTCACAGAACCAGTTGTTAAAAAAAATGAATCCCACCCCTGTTTGTAATGAATTATTTTGAGAAGCAGTTCTCTGATTCGGTGCTCCCTCCTTCTGCCTAAAAATATGCACTCCATAGCTTCCAAGTAGATCACTTCTTTTATCGAACCTTTTTCAACCAAAAAGTTATTATTCCATAAGGTTTCTATAGACACACAACTTATAAAGCATAAAGACCCACCAGTTTTGTTATAGTTGCAGGATTCCACCTCTGCTCTGTATCAAGACATGAGCAGGAATTTAAATTAGATACGCAAATTGTTTGGGCAAAAGTCATGCATGGCAAGTAGCTTAAGGAGGAAGAGGATTATCCCAAGAGTGTACAATCTTTCAAACCATCACTCATTTCTTGCTTTGCCTGTATCATTAACAGTAGAGGTATAGGATTAAATATGATTTATTGGCCACTGTGCTGTAAACTTCAGCATACCTACTTTCTCCTTTATGACTCAATAGGAACCCCGCTTGTTCAACCCTGGTGGGTCTGTGAGAATCACAGCAATTGACTGTGGCCTGAAGTACAACCAGATCCGATGCCTGTGTGCTCGTGGGGCAGCTGTTACAGTGGTGCCCTGGGATCATCATCTGGATTGTACAGGTAAGCATAATTGAGTGGTGAGTATGGAGTTCACAGCTCCAGATAGGTGACTTGTTTCAACTTGGGAGCAAAGAATGTTCAAACTTGTAGAGCCCAAATGGCCAGTTCAAGGGAATAAGTAATAATAGTTAAGGTCATAAAGAGAGCCAGTTTGGTCTGGTGGTTAAGGTGCTGATCTAGAAACCAGGAGACTCTGAGTTCTAGTTTTACCTTATAGATCAGGGGTAAGGAACGTTGGCTCTTTTATCACTTACGGACTTCAACTCCCAGAATTCCTGAGTGAGCCATAAAAGGTTCTCCATCCCTGGCCTACTGGTTTTTTCAGTTGTGAGGGAAATCAATTTTTGACTTGAATGGGACTGTTTAATATACAAATGTAGGACATATTTTTATATATATTCTTTGTATGTCCTACATTTGTATATTAAACAGTCCCATTCAAGTCAAAAATTGATTTCCCTCACAACTGAAAAAACCAGTAGGCCAGGGATGGGGAACCTTTTATGGCTCCCTCAGGAATTCTGGGAGTTGAAGTCCATAAGTGATAAAAGAGCCAACGTTCCTTACCCCTGTTATAGATGAAAGCCAATTGGCTGACTTTGGGTCAATTGCGCTCAGCCCAGCCCACCACACAGAGCCGTTATGGAAAAAGAGGAGGAAGAAGGTGGGTTATATAGGTCCACCACCTTGAATTACTTATAAAGTAATAAAGGCAGAATAAAAATGAAATAAATACATGGATAATGCCATCTGATACCTCATTTCTTCTCCCAGAATTTGATGGGTTGTTTGTTAGCAATGGTCCTGGAGATCCACAATTCTGCCAAGAAACTATTTCCAGTCTACAGCGTGTACTGGAATTGCCAACTCCAAAGCCCATCTTTGGCATCTGCTTGGGTCATCAACTGCTAGCTTTGGCCATTGGAGCTAAGACTTACAAGATGAAGTAAGTGTTTGTGTGGATATTTGAAATAGCAATAACACTAAGACAGGGGTCTCCAACCTTGGCTCCTGGAAGCCTGGCGGACTTCAACTCCCAGAGTTCCACAGCCAGCAAAGCTGGCTGTGGAACTCTGGGAGTTGAAGTCCGCCAGGCTTCCAGGAGCCAAGGTTGGAGACCCCTGCACTAAGACATACACTGCTCCATAGTGCTTTAGAGCACTCTCTGAGCTGTTTATAGGATCATGCCTCCACAATCTGGGTCCTCATTTTACTGACCTCGGAAGGAGGGAAGGCTGAGTCAACCTTGAGCCCGTTGGGATCAAATTGCAGGCTGTGGGCAGAGTTAGCCAGCAACACTGCATTCTAACCACTGCGCCATCACAGCTCTTAAATAACCAATAGATACCTCTTCAGTGATGTTGAGCAGTCTAATTCTTCAGTACTATGGTAAATCTCGGGTAGTCCTAAACTTATGACTGGTCATTTAAGCATGTCTGGCTGTTGTAAAATATCACGCCAGCATATTATTGTCCCGGTCACATGATCACGCATATGGAGGACCAGACCTCAAATGTATTGAAAACATTGGCATTTGCTAGTGTTTGTTTTCTTCTCCAGCAGCATTAAATGCTAGTGAATGCCAGCATTCTGAAAGACTGAGAATGCTGCCATTTCCTGGCATTTTCCCCTCCAGAGGGTAGAAACCTGGGCACTCAGAAAGGGTCCTCCAGAAATTCCTTGGCAGAGGAATGGATCTCAAATCTTGTGAAAATGCTAGCAAACATCATTATTCTCACAATTGTTCTGCCTATCCTACCATGGCCAGGAGGCCCATGGCCCCTCCCCAGCATCCCTCCACTTAATGATTGGCGTGGATGCTTAATGACTGCAACTGGGAGAGCCAGGATGGCAGTCATTGAGTGACGAAGTCATGTGGTTCTCACTTAACAATCACTTCGCTCAACAACTGAGATTCTGGGCCCAGTTGTGGTTGTATATGCAGGACTACTAGTAGTTTGAAACAGAGGAACATTTTTTTCCCCTCATAAGTTATTCCCCTTCAAATTCCTCCTTAGATACGGAAACCGTGGACACAACCAGCCTTGCCTGCATGAGGGATCCCAGCGCTGCTTTATCACATCGCAGAACCATGGCTTTGCCGTCGATCCAGCTAGCTTGCCATCCGGCTGGACTCCCCTCTTTACCAATGCAAATGATCACTCTAACGAGGGACTTGTGCACAAGTCAAAGCCATTTTTCAGGTAAGGGCGAGCAAGAGAAAAGGAGGTTAAACAGGTGAGTTAGGGGCACCCTTCTTTATTCTGATTTGATGGAGCTGTATAGAAGAGCTAAGAAGAGCCTTTCTGGATCAGCTCAAGGGCCCATTTCGTCCAAGCTTCTGTATTGTATGGTGACCAAGCTGGTGCATTCAGGAAGCTTCAAGTATTATGAGGAATGTGATATTCTTTTCCACTGTTGCATCCCAAAATTTGGTATTTAAGGTATGCCGTTATGATTTGTGTATGCGTGTTGTCAAGTTCTCCTAGCAACTACATATCAGTTTTCAAGGCAATGTTTTCAAAAGTGAGCGAGGGTAACTGGCCCAAAGGCAACCCAGCTGGCTTATGTGCCTAAGGCAGGACTAGAACTCCGATTTCCCTATCCGTGTTTTAGTACCTTAATCACTAGATCAAAGACAGGAAGTAGCTATCAGACCTAGTTGTCATTACTAGCCCAGTCTTTCATCAATTTCTCCAATCTAAAACCGTCTCCCCATCAGATGGCAAAAAATTCCAGGTTCTTTTATTAGCCAAAAATCTTCCTTCATTTACTTTGGGAATTCTCACCTTGGGTTCATAATGTGCATACTTTTGCACGCTTTGCATCTTCTCTCCCCTTATCTGCCTTTGTTCTAAATAAACAGACCCAACTGCTGCAGGTTTTCCTTAGAGGAGAGCTGCTCTAAGAATTCTGGTAGAATATCAGGGAGAGGTATTGCATTGCATTGTCTTAAGAGGCTTGGATTGCACCCATAACATTTCCCTCATTTTCTCCCCCTGTCTGATTCCAGTGTGCAATTCCACCCAGAGCACAATGCGGGGCCGATGGATCTTGAATGTCTTTTTGATGTCTTCCTGGAGACAGTGCAGGACACTGTTGCTGGAGGGCAGAGCCCTAAAACAGGTGGGAGCACTGTGACTGAGTTGACCTCTGCAAGCCTGGAGATAGGCCTGGCTTTAACCTCCATGCTGCCCCATGTAGTCAGCAGTTCGTGCCCCTTCTATAGGGTGATTGCTTGTCTCCTGGCAGGGTTGAAGCTTTTGGTGGGTCCACACATGGGCTGAAATTACTGTAGTGATCATCCAAGCATCTCTTTCTCTTCTCTCCCATCTCTAGTGTGTAAGCGGCTGCAGGACTGCCTGCACGATTCAAAAGTCCTGCCTGCCAGCAACCTTCCCCGCCCTCACAAGGTGCTCATCCTGGGCTCTGGGGGCCTTTCTATAGGGCAGGCAGGTGAGTTTGACTACTCTGGCTCCCAGGTGAGTGAGTGAGGAAATGGAAGTGAAAAGGCAGTGGGGAAATTTGCAAAGTGGGATGGGGGTTGGGTGGAATACACACAAGGAAAAAGAATGGAGGGCTTTTGTCGATGGCAAAGTCACCAGTGAGCTTCAAGTATTTTTAGTACGGAGGTATCATTTCTTTTGTACTGATACAGGGCAGCAGCTGATCTCTGTTCACCTTGGGCTGCGTCATAGAGAAGCAAGGATTATTATGGTTGGTTGCACAGTCAGTTAGATGACTGGATCTGACATTTTTATCCATCTTTTGAGTCCTTCCCAAGGATCTGGGAATAGGCAGAAGTTGTTTTGATGGTGTTAAAGGTATCGTAGCAGGATGTAAGCTGTTCCACATAAATTTATCTTTTGTAATTGACTGATGGTGATTTTGTCAATGCTGATGGTTTTCAGGATATTTAGGGATTGCACCCAAGGCATCCATTACTATTAGTACTGTCTTTGCTTTCTTTTATCATTATTATGGTTGGTCGCATTGGCAGCGAAGTTTTACACAGGATTTAGCTTTTTTATCCACCTATTGAGTCAGTGTTATTTCAATGTATATGTTTCATAACTCCCAGTAACTTTAAATGGTTTACAGATTATTAAAAACATTTTTAAAAAGTAGCAAAACAAGAAGCACAAATTTGGTGGTGTATGTTGTCTGTTCATACCATGACAATGAAAAAAAAGATAAATACGGAGAAGGCAAAGGTTCAGGATTAATTGTGGCTTATTTCAGCAAATTATTTTCCCAAAGGAGAACTATGTCTTCATTCTAAAACTGTATTCACACATTTATCTTGATTACTGAATTCACCACAGTTAATTTTCTGGTTTTGCATGATATATTTATCCATAAAGAAACTGTAAAGTAACCAAATGGACCAAACTTGCCCAACACACTGGGCCCAAATTCATATTAGCCAAATTTTCTATGGTGTGCAAATTCAACTGCTAACTCTTTAATAGACCTGGTTAATACATTTTTTTGTTTTGACAGTGTTGCCTTGTGAGTTGCTTTACTACATTGTCAGGCATATTTTGACGTGACTGGTATTCTGTTTCAAGGATGACAATTTATTCAATCATAATCTTACTTCCCATCCTCCCAGGCCATCAAAGCTCTGAGAGAAGAGAACATCCAGACGGTGCTCATCAACGCAAATATTGCCACTGTTCAGACCTCCAAAGGTTTGGCTGACAAGGTCTACTTCTTGCCCATTACTCCTAACTATGTTACCCAGGTGAATTTACTATTTGCTCATCTGCTACTCAATATTCCTATTCCATTTGGAAACTCTGAATGTTCTAACATACAGGCAGTCCTCAACTTACAACTGTAGGCTGAGTAACCATTTGAAGTTACAGCATCACTGAAAAAAAGTGACTTATGACTGATTTCCACATCGTTGCAGCATCCCTATGATCACATGATCAAAATCTGACAATGGCATGTATTTAGACAGCTGCACTGTCCTGGAGTCATGTGCTCACCATTTCTAACCTTCCCAGCTGGCTTCCGACAAGCAAAGTAATTGGGGAAAGCCAGATTTTTCTTAATGACCACATGAGCAAACTGTGGCAAAAGCATCATAAAACGGGGGCAAAATTTACTTAGCTGCCTTGTTTAGCAATGGAAATTTTGAGCTCAATTGTGGTTGTAAGTCGAGGATTGTCTGAACATTTAAGGGGATTGGGGACCCTCTCTGCTTTCCTTACCGAATTCACGGGTGGGATATGACTGGAACTGAGTGAGGGGGGCAGTCTCAGTCTTCCACTTTCCTCTCTATGGTCAGGTGATAAAGAACGAGCGCCCAGATGGGATCTTGCTGACATTTGGAGGACAGACAGCACTCAACTGTGGTGTGGAGCTGACTAAAGCTGGAGTGCTGGAGCGCTACAATGTGCGTGTGCTGGGCACTCCCATGGCCTCTATTGAGATGACAGAGGACCGCAAAGTCTTTGTGGAGAAGATGGAGGAGATAGGGGAACATGTGGCACCTAGTGAGGCTGCCTGCTCCATTGAACAAGTATGTCATTCTGCTTATAGCCATACCTCTCTTCGGGGGGTGCCCAAGACAATAGAGGTAGCATTCTCCATCAGGTTCCAGTGGACCCAGCTCTTGAGTAAAGTATCCTCTTAAACAGGATGCTTCTTTTCCAACGATAGAAGAATCCATGCAAAAATAAATGGGAAGAGGACTGGATTTGTGGGATAGAATCAGTGGCTCATTCTTCAGTGAAACATAGTTAGCAACTTCCTCTGACTGACAGAGAAAAAGAAATCGGGCTTTCTGGTGTGAAACTCATATAGGCCACTTAGATCTGCCCGAATTGCTAGCCAAAGGCATGAGAGGTCTCCTGATAACCACCGCCAGGGATAATGGATTTCCTAAATGCTTTCTCCCAACAGGCCCAGGTTGCTGCAGAACGGCTTGGTTATCCAGTACTTGTGCGCTCAGCCTATGCGTTGGGCGGGCTGGGCTCTGGGTTTGCCAATGGACGGGAAGAGCTGATGGCACTGGTGAGCCAGGCCTTTGCCCACACCTCGCAGGTGCTGGTGGACAAGTCACTCAAGGGGTGGAAGGAGATTGAGTATGAGGTGGTGCGTGATGCCTATGACAACTGTGTCACGGTAAGCCAATTGGGTTAAAGGGACAGAGGGAGGTTCATCACCAGAAGGGCATGTATAAGCTTGTTCTGGGTGCCAGAAAGAGGATGGTCAAACTTTCTTACATTAAAATTAAGCAGCCAAATCTTTGATTGCGGATCGCTATTTGCTGCTGAGCGTCCAAGGTAGACAGACAGGTCCCAACCTCTGACTTTGCCAGCAAGCACATTGCAAATCACATCTATGCAAGGAATTGATTTGGAGCAGAGAGGAAAAAAAACTTCTAACTGGAATAGTTAAAAAGAAATGTAAACTGCCTCAGTGAAAGGCAAAATGATACGACAAAAAACCAGGATCATGACGAAGGGTCCTTTAACCACAGTTAGTGAGGCATGAGACCTAACTTGGGATCTAAGAACTTGAAGGTTTGGATTTGCAGGTTGTATTGCAGCAGCGATGCTTGCTGCCCTTCTCATCTAGATGATCCTCTCGGTTCCCAATCCTGAACAGGTATGCAATATGGAGAATCTGGATCCCTTGGGCATACACACTGGTGAATCTATAGTGGTGGCCCCCAGCCAGACACTCAACAACAGGGAATACAATCTCCTGCGCACTACAGCCATCAAAGTGGTCCGTCACCTGGGGATCGTTGGAGAATGTAATGTTCAGTATGCCCTGAATCCTGAGTCAGAGCAGGTGAGATGCTCTTGAGTTGAGATTACAAATATATGGGAACCTATGCCCAATCGCCCTTGTTGAGAAGTGGGTGCCGACACTGTGAGCTTACTTGCAGTTGCTCAACAGCAGCTTTCTGCTGAATCAGGTCAGGTCCACCTGATTCAGTATTGTCAACGCAGGACAGGATTGGCTTTGCCAGAATTTCAAGGCAGTCTTTCCGAGCTCAGCTCAACCTGGGACCGTCTGCATATTAACCACATGCTCTGTCCTGAGTCATCATTCATTCCCAGGAAATGTGGAAATTTTCTCATTCTGCTTGCTATCCTGAAGGATGGTGGAAATATTGGCTGGGCTGCATCTGTCTCTTTCCTGTCCCACAGTACTACATCATAGAGGTGAATGCTCGGCTCTCGCGAAGTTCAGCTCTGGCAAGCAAGGCTACTGGCTACCCCTTGGCCTATGTTGCTGCTAAGCTGGCTTTGGGCATCCCGTTGCCTATCCTCAGGTAATGCCCGAATGCTCTGGGGTGTAGGGTGCACTGCTTTGCTAGAACTTTCTGGGGAGGGGTCTGCTTGTTCATTGCCCTCACTGGGTCAATGGATTATTCGCTTAAATGTTGTTTTGGCTTTTATGGAGCCAATCCCCTATGTACTTTTAATTTTGCTTAAAATATGTGACTGATAAATTGTATCTTAGCAACTGCTGCCATCTTGGATTCTTGCCATCTCATGCAGTCTTTCTAAAGGAATGGCAACTATGCCTGTTTTTGTAGCCTTTTGATCACAGATTCAATAAGAGATACATGGCTCTCCATCTTAGCCTTTTGTTTCCCTTCACTTCAACCCAGGAACTCGGTCACTAATTCCACTACAGCCTGCTTTGAACCCAGCCTCGATTATTGTGTGGTCAAGATTCCACGCTGGGACCTCAGCAAGTTTCTGCGTGTGAGCACTAAGATTGGCAGTTCCATGAAGAGTGTGGGTGAGTGCTAAAAGGAAGAATGAGGGGGAGGAGTGCATATTGGAGTCAGGCTCCAACCTTGCAATCAAATTTAATTTTTATTTGTGCTTTGTGTGTGGCCCCAGCAGCTGACTAGGTTTTGGGATACCATGATTTGGGTGTTTCATCAGCTGTCAATCTTCTATTTTTCTATTTCCTCTTTTCTTATCCTTCACTTATGTAATAATATATATTATCAGATTGGCTCTATTCTTTTAAACATGTGCTAATATCACGTCCATATCCAAAGGGGGCAAAACTTGATTGTGGCACACTTCTGGCACTTTCCCTTTTTTGACACACACAAGCGTTTAGGATGGCTTTGACGCTATAATGCAGACACAGTTGTGGATGTCCCCAAAAACAAGACAAGCCAATGCTTGAATGATCCTGACATTCCCTGAGTTATGGTCTGTTCATTCCTCATGCTTCAAACTTGTTCATTTCCTTGATATATGGTAATTGTATCTGCCTTTGAAGGAAGCCCTGTTTATTTATTTAGTACAAAAATCTAAACTTAGTCATTTTCCCCTGGATAAATTTACTGCTGTTCTTCTCATTCTTTCAGGTGAGGTCATGGCCATTGGAAGAAGTTTTGAGGAGGCATTTCAAAAGGCACTTCGCATGGTGGATGAAAATTGTGTGGGCTTTGATCCCACAATAAAACCAGTCTCTGACATGGTAGGCGTTCCTGGTGAGGTGATGAAATATGCTGAATTTCCAGTAGCTGCTGTCCCCAGTCCCATTGGACTAATGCTCAGGGCTGTGCTGTCCACAATTTTCTGTTCCCTCCCCATCACTGCAGGAGCTGGAGACGCCCACCGACAAGCGGATCTTTGTGTTAGCGGCTGCACTGCGGGCCGGCTATTCCATTGAGCGTCTCTATGAGCTCACCAAGATTGATCGCTGGTTCCTGCACAAGATGAAAAACATAGCTGATCATGCACTGTGCCTAGAATCATATCGCCAGGCAGAGCCAGGCTCCATGCCACCTCATGTCCTGAAGCTGGCCAAGCAGTTGGGCTTCTCAGATAAGCAGGTGGCTCAGGCTGTGCTCAGGTACAAGATCAAAGCATCAGTGTGTTTATTTGTCTAAACTAGTTTGGCTCCTTGACTGTTGTTGTTTTATATTATGTTATTGTATGAGTAAGTAAAAAGTAACCCAACCATTAGTCAAAAACTGGAAGCAAAGTAATACCATCTGTTTACTAAGAACAGGTGGTAGGGATGGAGACTCTTAAGAGGGATGAGATGCTGACTGTGCCAAAGTGGACAACACAGTCCTTGTCCCTTGGTAGCTTGTTTTCTGACAACATGCTGAGTCCAGGTTAAAATAAGGTGGTTAGTTTTGATTCAGCATGTTGTGAGAACCTAGCCATTGTTTTAACTTGATTCACATAAATATGCAATTCATATAAGCTATCATGTTAAATGAATGTAGCAGTTGTATGTAAAAACTGAAGTGCAGTCCCTGTTTGAAAACAAAATCTCACTGAAGTCCTGGAAAACACTTGTCAATTGGAGACAGTACCCTGACTCAATATAAGACAGCTATTTTATTATGTTATTTTATGTTATTTTAAGCATTTATTTAGTCACCCATCTTTCCACCAACTCTGGATGGCTCAGAGACCAAAAAGCACATAAAATCATGTTAAAACTGTAAAACTAATCCAATTACAGGTAGCCCTCAAATTACAACAGTTCATTTAATGACCATTTAAAGTTACAATATCACTGAAAAAGTGCCTTATGACAATTTTTCACACTTATGACCATTGCAGCATCCACATAGTCACATGATCAAAATTCAAGTGCTTGGCAATTGACTCATATTTATGATGGTTTCAATGTCCCAAGGTCATGTGGTCCCCCTTTGCGACCATCTGACCAGCAAAGTCAATGGGGAAACCAATTTCATTTAACAACCATGTTACTAATTCAACAACTGCAGTGATTCACTTAACAGCTCTGGCAAAAAAAGTGGTACAATGGGGCAAACTCCTTTGACAAATGTCTCATTTAGCAACATAAATCTTGGGCTCAATTGTGGTCGTAAGATGAGGACGATCTCTAAAACACTAAAACATTAAAAACAAAAGCTTGTTTTGTTGCAGCACGGAACTGGCAGTGAGGAAGATGCGCCATGACCTGAAGATTTTACCAGTGGTGAAACAGATTGATACGGTGGCTGCAGAATGGCCAGCCCAGACCAACTACCTATATCTCAGCTACAATGGCACCGAGCATGATCTGGTTTTCCTTGAACCACACGTCATGGTCATCGGTTCTGGTGTCTACCGTATTGGCAGCAGTGTGGAATTTGACTGGTGTGCTGTTGGGTGCATCCAGGAGCTGCGCAAGGTAGGTGCTTGGATGGTGCTTCTTCAAAGGCACTTCCTAGCCATGTCACACGAGTTTTCCTTGTTAGCCTTTTATCACAGAGAGCTTTCAGTTCTTCCTTATGCCTTTTCCCTCCGCTATTCAATGTGTTGAGTGTGAAGGATGTGTGTTTGTGTTTATTTTCATGGTCATGAAGTGCATTGAAGATGGTGTTTGATTTCTTTCTTTCTTTTTTTTTAAAGTTTTTTATTTTTACAACAAAACCATCTTTCAATTTTACAGTGTGTCAGTTGGGTACATATATCTTGTGCGCATTGTAATATTATTATACATTTCTTATTTGATTACATTCATAAACTATTCTAATCAACATTCGATATTATATTGTTCCATTATTATACTATTATTAACATAATTTCAGTTCTATATTATCTTTCAAAAACAAATTGCATCCTTGCAAAGTTATATTCATACTCTTACTCATTCAGAAGTAATCGATTATAGTATATTATTACTATTACCACATATTTCAGTTTCTTACTCTTCTATCTAATCATTCATAAAATAAATCCCAAATCTTATAATACTCTTTTTCTTTCTGTTCTCTAATTACCATTGTTAGTCTACTCATTTCTACACATTCCATTATTTTCTTAATTGTTTCCTCCTCTGTTGGAATTTTCTCACTTTTCCAATTTTGTGCAAATACAAAAGATGGTGTTTGAGGTGCAATGATAATAAAAGTAAACTAAATAAATAAAATAAATAAAAATTATTCACAATCATTGCATCGCTTTTCTCTAAATGGGTGATAGGATGTCTGACAGTGGTACAAGAAGGCCATGTAGTTTGGTACTGGAGTGTTTCATGCAATCAACATCTAAATGACTGCATGAAGTATCAGCTCCAGATAACTCTTCTGAAGTAGTGGCAGGTCGCCGAATATACCTGCAGATTTGTGGGTTGCTAATCATCTGTTCAGTCCCAAAGCCACGATGAGGCAGATGTCACTACAGGTGTGATTTAAGGAGATATAAGCTCCATGTGTTTTTCTCCCAACAGATGGGCTACAAAACCATTATGGTGAACTACAACCCTGAGACAGTCAGCACAGACTACGACATGTGTGACAGGCTCTATTTTGACGAAATGTCCTTTGAGGTGGGTCCTATATGGTTGGGCTGGGTGCTGCATTAAGATTTGGTTTTTAAAAAGGGAGGGCCCCAACTCTTTGCATGAGAATGATAATCAAAAGTATGTTTTCATAGAAAGATAAAAGATATGTTGAGAGGAGGTAGAACTCTCAACTCTAGGAAGTAACATATGGCATCCTTTTCTTCCTATCGTTCTTCCCTATTCTCCATTTTGCTCTTCAGGTGGTGATGGATATCTATGAGCTGGAGAACCCTGAGGGTGTAATTCTGTCCATGGGGGGCCAGCTTCCCAATAATATTGCCATGGCCTTACACCGGCAGCAGTGCCGGATCCTGGGCACTTCCCCTGAAGCCATCGACTCCGCTGAGAACCGCTTCAAGTTCTCCCGTCTTCTGGATACCATCAATATCAGCCAGCCTCTCTGGAAGGAGCTCTCAGACATGGAGGTGAATAGAAGGTGCTACAACTAAAGAGAGTGAGTGGGTGGGAATAAGGGCGAATCCCCAAAGTGAGACCATCATCGTTCCATTTAAACCAGGGGTGTCCAACCTTGGCAACTTTAAGACTTGTGGACTTCAACTCCCAGAATTCTTCAGCCAGCAAAGCTGGCATCCAAAGAATTGAAATCCACAAGTCTTAAAGTTGCCAAGGTTGGACACCCCTGATTTAAACCATGTGCAAAGTCAGGGAGCTATAGAGCTGGTTTTGTCATGGCAGGTATATGAGGAAGTATAGCAAATTTCCAGCGTCATCCCTCTTTGGAAGTTTTTTTTTTTCCCCCTAATGTAATGCCTGCAGACTAGGGCGAGAGGGAAAATTAAAGTCCATTTATTATTGGCACTAACCTATTACATGCTTTGGGGGGGAAGGGAAGATGTGGATGAGTTGATGCTGGGAATTTCTGGTACATCCTGGGAAACTGGCAAAGGAAATAATGGCTAAAGATGGGACTGAAGGCATTTGCTCCAGGTATAGCTTTGTAACCCTTTGCTATCTCTCCTCTGCAGTCAGCCAAGCAGTTCTGCTGCAAGGTGGGATACCCTTGCGTGGTGCGTCCTTCCTATGTGCTTAGTGGTGCGGCCATGAATGTGGCTTACACAGATAATGACCTGGAGAGGTTCCTTAGCAACGCTGTTGCTGTTTCCAAGGAGCAGCCTGTGGTCATCTCCAAGTTCATCCAAGAGGCCAAGGTGAGCAGAGCTGATTTGGATTTGTATGCCAAACAGTCCCTTTGGAGAATGTGACTGGCTCAAACTGATCAAAATAAGCACGGGATTGCTGCAGGACAATCCAGGGGCTTATTATTTGTGTGCTCAGGGAAATCACAAAAGGGAACGCCCTGCTTTCTTTGGCATTCAGGAAGACAGGCACGAGGGAGGTATTATTGACGGGGTGTTGTACTTGCCTCCCAACAGGAGATAGATGTCGATGCTGTGGCCTGTGATGGGCAAGTGGTGGCCATTGCCATTTCCGAGCATGTGGAGAATGCTGGTGTACATTCAGGGGATGCCACACTAGTGACACCTCCACAGGACATTACACCCAAGACACTGGAGCGGATCAAGGCGATTGTGCACGCCATCGGACAGGAACTGCAGGTCACAGGACCCTTCAACCTCCAACTCATTGCCAAGGTAATATAGGAAAGAGAAGCAAGAAGTCAGTGAGTCTAGCAGTCATGGATAGGGTCAGATTTCTCAGCTCTAGTGTGCACAAATGCTGTTTGTTTGACTTTCTGTTCTGCCGGCCTCTCCAGTAGATGAGGAGGAGGCATGGGAGTCAGGATCAGCACCAAAGCACCTGAGAGCTCCGAGGGGGAAGAGGAAATGGAGCTGTCAGAGAGAGAAAGAGAGAGGTGGATCCTGGGCTCCCTGTCAGCCCTCACATGGAGAGTCAATACCCCCCAGGTCTGGAGGTGGCTGATGAGGAGGAGGAAGAACAGCTGGGTCCAGTGCCTGATGCGTGGATGCGCAGAAGGCAGAGGAGAGGAGAGGGGTGGAAATCTGTGGGCTGATCCTTGGGACGGAAGAGCCACTACAACCTAGATCTGGCAATAAAAGGCAGTGGGCAGAGATGAATAGATGCGGCAGACAACTATTCATCTCTCAGCCAGACGGACTTGTTAGCCTGCGGTGAGAGAGAAACTTTTACCGGGCCTGCTGGTGCTCCGAATAAAGGAATCTTTGTTGTGTTTGGGGAGCTGGGTCAGAATCCTTTATTAATTGAACAATAACAGATCGATCTTACTTAATTGAGAAGTACTGTGTCAGGGAATACAGATCACTCTGCATCCCCAATTTTCGGCAACTCCACTATGAAGTCCATTGCGATCTCCTCCCATGGCCTCGTCAGCTCTTATGTTGTACAAGTTGACATACTGTATATCTTGTAATGTTAATGTAAAAAATGTGATGTAGATCAGACTCCGATTGTCTTGATTTGGAGCCAACACCCTCTATCATGTCTGCTCCATGAGCCGTCCTGCCAATCTACTTCTCTTTTCTGCAGCATGACCAGCTGAAAGTGATTGAATGCAATGTGCGAGTATCTCGATCCTTTCCATTTGTCTCCAAGGCGCTGGGTGTTGACCTGGTAGCTTTGGCCACGCAAGTGATCATGGGAGAAGAGGTGGAGTCTGTTGGACTCATGACAGGCACGGGCATTGTTGGTGTCAAGGTAAGCAGCTTAATAGAGGGAATTACATTCGATAGTCAAGATTTGAACTCAGATATACCTTTTCCCTGCTTCTTAGAACCGGCACAACTTGGGATGTCTTGATGATCTAATTTTGTTCTCCTGTTTTCTTACTCAGGTGCCCCAGTTTTCATTCTCACGATTGGCAGGTGCCGATGTGGTGCTAGGGGTAGAGATGACCAGCACGGGTGAGGTGGCCTGCTTTGGGGAGAATCGTTGTGAGGCCTACCTGAAAGCCATGCTGAGCACTGGCTTCAAGATTCCCAAGAAGAACATCCTACTGACTATTGGGAGTTACAAGGTCAGTTGGGTGGAAAGGCTGATGACTTTGCCAGGAGGAAAAGCAGAATAGTCCTGTGGGTGTCACCATCTCAAAGCCTTTCTTCAGATTAAATATTCCTAATTTTAAATGTCCCAATATCTATGCTTTTGTTGTAGCAGAACAACTGGTAATGTTTCTTACAAAGTTTTTGTTGTTCAAGCCTTCTGTATTATTTTGAGGTTTGCTTTAAGGGTTCATATATGGAATGAAAAATAACCCAAATATTCTTGTAATAAATGATGGTAATTTCAGGAACAGGATTAAGAGAGCGGAGATTGCAGAAATGCAAGAAAGCCAATAGGAAGGATTGGGGAAGATGGCTTATAATAAGAGGGGTTATACTTATGATGTTTCTGAACAGGTGTGCCTCGCCTCTTTACTTCCCATCTCTTTTAGAACAAGAGTGAGTTGCTGTCCACAGTGCGTACCCTGGAAGGCTTGGGTTATAATCTCTATGCTAGTCTGGGCACTGCTGATTTTTATACAGAGCATGGTATTAAGGTAGGTACACAGATGGCCATGAGATAACATAGTATATCTTCCACAAAGGCAGGGCAATTAGGTTAATAATTAGGTTAAAATTATTAATTAATCTTTGAAATCAGGCTTGGTCTGAAATTGTGTGACCTAGAAATGTGATAAATAAATACATTCCCAGAATGTTGGTTGGGAATTTTAGAAATACGTTTATTTCTTTACAATATTTGTAGACTGCCCCAGTTGTAAGACTCTGGGCAGACTACAATAAGGCAAACAGATAAAACAAACAAGCAAACAGGAATACCAAAATGGAACAAAACATGCATATCAGGTGGAATGCCTACATCAAGCAGTTCATTTGAGATCAAACCATAGTGGAAGGGAAAGCAAGGAGAGAGGTTGTTACATGTACCTCACAGGGAAGCATATCCCATCCCATGGTATATAGGCTGCTTCAGAGAAGGCCTGTTGCCTCATGTAGGTTCCATGTATTTCCCAAGGAGAAATTTTCAGTAGACCTTTTGTGATGTTCAGACTGGATGGGCAGAATTGACTTTGACACGTTGATACTGATGTAACCCAGTGCTACCTACTGTCAGCCCCACTATATAGACTAGATCAGGAAATCAACTCAACAAAAAGGCTAAAACTACTTTTATTAAGATTGGCTAAAATAAAATAACAGAATCTTACAAGTCTATGCTGAATCTCCTCCTCCTTATAGTTTAATGAATTGGGGAATGGTTGAGTTGCTGCCAAATGTTATGTGAACATTCTGGTCTTAAAAAATGCTTTAGTCCCCTTTGCCTGGGCAACAGTTTTTGCACGTTCTTCAAAAGTCTAATTCACTTTTGTACTTCAGAGCCATCATTATATAACTTATGGAATGTGTGACTCACAAAAGGTTCTGATGACTCCATCTCTATTTTGCAATTGTTTGGGCTAATCTACCAAGACCATGACTGGCATTTGTGCATTATCTTGAGTGTTTTGTATCCGGCTGGCTAAAGGGCTTGCTGCTTCTTTTGTGGCAGGTGAGGGCTGTGGATTGGCATTTTGAAGAAGCAGATGGCAATGAAATGTCATGCAAGGAGAACCACCAGCGCAGCATTTTGGATTATCTGGCTGAAAATCACTTTGATTTAGTGATCAATCTGTCAATGCGCAACTCTGGCGGGAGGAGGCTCTCTTCGTTTGTCACTAAGGGCTACCGAACACGACGGCTGGCAGTTGACTACTCAGTGCCTCTCATTATAGACATCAAGTGCACCAAGCTTTTTGTTGAGGTTTGTGAAGGGTGGCAATAACCAAATGAATTGGCAGGGATTGGGCAGTGATGAAGAGAAACATGGGATCAGCTTCAGAAGAAAGCTCAGATCTCCAATGTACATTGTGTGTATGTTAGATGAGGGATGTCCTTTGCTGTTCTGAGAGATTGAGTCCTTCTCTGTTTCTGTTCTCCATTAGGCTCTTGGGCAAATTGGAGGACCCCCTCCGTTGAAGATGCATGTGGACTGTATGACCTCACAGAAACTCATCCGCTTGCCAGGTAGATCAAAGTTGCAGCACTTGCATAGGGGGAAGATTTATCCAGAGAAAAGAATGCACTTAGCTGGTCCAAATTGACCTTTGCCTTTTTAGAAAGGCTCACTTATTGAATGTGGAGCCCTGCAAGGTAGGATTTGTTTATTTGCCAACCCCCGAGAACATGGAGTGGAGAGCAAGGCTATTACGAAAAAGGTTCCTGAGCCCAAGGAGAGGGGATATATATGATAAAATAGCTATGAACTATTTAATATGGTTTCAGACTAATTGCAATAAATATTATTGTGCTGATATGAGAGCCTAAGGGATTCTATCAACTTCAAGGTTAACAACCTAGTTAAACCATGTAAAGTTGGGGATCTGTGATTTATAGCTATAGTCCAGAGCTCGATAGACAGGAAAGCTAAACTTGGTACAATCTATTTAAGATCACAATTGAATCTGGAATTTTGAAGATAAGTCATAAATGAAATCACCATGTGACTAGACTCATTTTTACAGCAGTTTTTACAGTGGTTGTAAAGTAAGTCACTACAGCCACCAATAAAGGAGAATATTTGTAGCCCAGGGTTGAAATGAGGGATCCTTGGTGCTCTCTGAGCTTGCTTGTTTATCCCGGCACCTTAACTACTAGACCAAACTGGCTCTCTCAATCCTTGAGAGCTGCAGAGTATTCCTTGTTTGGTTCTTAGGGCACCATAATCAATTTTAGCTTCAGACTGGATATGCCTACACTGTGGACATGAGATACAGAAGTTTCACACTTCACATGAACTTCAGCATTCACGCTATGTGTGTAGAGATATACAAGCAGCAGCCCTATACATGCATTGTCAGAGTGTGAGCCTTAATGAAAGTGACACTTCTGGATCACATTTACAGTGTTCTGCAGTAAATACTTGGGTTTCTACAATAGACCAGATTTGGCTAAAATAAGATTGACTAATGGAACCCAGCGTATTGCATGTCCAGCTGTAACATGGTTTATCATTATTTACCTATTGTGCTCTAAAGCACACTCAAATTGTGTAAAGGACTTTATCCTCAGGCTTGCCATCTTCCGTTAAAAGGGGTCTGAAATAGGCCTGCCTTTCATCCACAAGGTTTCCTATGAGCATAACATCACTCCAGTTTATGACCCTGTAATCCCCTTAATTCAGAGTCGGGGCGACTGGATGGAGCTGAGAATTTCCTGGCAGGATGCCCTTACTGGTGCCACATGGAGTTTGCAGCTATGAGCAAAATATCACTGTGTGATCAAAAACAAGGATAGTCCTTTTCCCCCACTGATTTCCCCTCTTTCTCTTCCTTCAGGTCTAATAGATATCCATGTGCACTTGAGAGAACCAGGAGCCACCCATAAAGAAGACTTCAAATCTGGTACAGCTGCTGCTCTAGCTGGTGGCATCACAATGGTTTGTGCCATGCCAAACACCTCCCCCGCTATCACTGATGCTAATTCTTTTGCCCTAATGCAGAAGGTAAGGACTGCCCAAATTATGAGTAATGGGGGCAAGGGAAGGATCAGATTTTTTGATAGTGGTGTCTAGACTAGCAAAAGATTTCTTATGAAAGATGTCTGGCCCTTTATTACTTGTCTTTTGTATTAGGAAAGATTGTTCGGTGTGCACATCGCTGCTACTTCTGATATTCTTTTTGTTAAATTAGTGGAATATTACAAATTCAGTTTGTAATCAAATGTAAAGAAAATACCAGTCAAGAAAATAATTTCATTGCTACATGTGGAATTAATTATAAAAATCATGTTGCCTACAACATCAAGAAGACAATTGTCTTTAACATGATATAGGAGATTCAACCTGTAGTCATATTAAAACTAGCAAAACTTCAGCATGGAAATGTTTCATGCATTTCTCAGCAAGCATTTCAAATTATAGTCTGATCGTTGCTTGTTGTTGCTTTGTTGTTATGCATTTTGTTATGTATGTGTTTATTGAATGCTGTTCTGGTCAAGATGAAACTATTTTGCCTTTGGCAATTCTCAGTTTGGCATATGATAAAAGCAGCTAATCCAAATATTAAAAAGGAGAGTAAACTTGTCACACCTTTTGAGGCTGACTTTTTCTTTTTCCATCCTTGTCCAGCTGGCTGAGGCTGGAGCCCGCTGTGATTTTGCACTGTATGTTGGAGCTTCAACTGACAATGCTGGCTCTCTGGGGCCAGTGGCTGGAGCTGCTGCTGGTCTAAAGATGTACCTGAATGACACTTTCTCTGACCTCAAGATGGACAATGTTTCTCTCTGGATGGAGGTGGGTTTGTTTCTTTAGCAAGAAAGGGGAAATTGTGTTGATATGGAAGATTTTATTCTCTTCCCGTACTGGAGCCCTGAAATAGAATTTCTACTATCCTGTCTGCCAATATTTCAATAATTTAACGGGTAGGCTTATCGGAAGGCATTCAAACAATCTCTAGCCTATGTTAGTGCATATTTACCCACTGTATTTAATCTTTCTTTGATCTTTCCAAACCACTCCAGCACTTTGAAAAGTGGCCCAAGCACCTTCCAATTGTAGCACACGCTGAGAAACAGACAGTGGCAGCCATTTTGATGGTGGCACAGCTATACCAGCGTCCTGTCCACATCTGTCATGTGGCCCGCAAGGAAGAGGCAAGTAATTTGTGCAAAAAAGCTTCAAGGATAAGGATGTATGTTCAGGGAAGGTCCATGAACATAAAACCAGGAAGTCTCTTTAAGAATTTTCTTCTTCCTATCAAATAAAGCATAATCTCTGATGTGACTTAGAGAGCAAATGACTTGCAAGACTTCCTTTATCTTTATTAAAATCCTTAATATGAATCTGGATGAAAATTCTGTGGGTAACATTTCATCTCTTCCCAGATCCTGATCATCAAAGCAGCAAAGCAGAAGGGCATTGAGGTGACCTGTGAGGTAGCTCCCCACCACCTCTTTCTCTGCCAGGAAGATCTGAGGCGTATTGGGGAAGGCCGGGGTCAGGTGCGCCCCATGTTGGGCACTCGCGAAGACATGGAAGCCCTTTGGGACAACCTGGACACCATTGACTGCTTTGCTACAGATCATGGTAAATGTGGCTTTAGTTTAGATTTCTGGAAAGCTTCAGCATCAGGACATGTCTAAAAATGGTTTCAACAATTGATAGATTTCTGAGAGTTCAGTAGAATGTGTGGGAGTAGAAGAAGGGAAGAAAGGTTTGCCTGTTATACTCAATACCAGTTGGCATAGCTGCAGTATGAAAGCTTTTCCTTTGCCATATCTTTCCTTTTCTCCTTCCAGCTCCACACACATTGGAAGAGAAGCTTGGAAAGGAACCTCCCCCGGGCTTCCCAGGTCTGGAGACTATGCTGCCCCTGTTGCTTACAGCAGTTTCTGAAGGGCGCCTCACTGTGGAAGACATTGTCAAGCGCCTGTACGAGAATCCTCGGCGCATATTTGGATTGCCCGTGCAGGAAGACACATACATTGAGGTGGGGCTGTTGTCTTGAGGGGAGAATCTAAGAGCCCTGTCAAAACTGGCATCCTTACCTTAACTCTGTTTTGTCAAAACAAAACACCCTACTATTGCTAGAAAGCTTTCTTTGGCCACAAAGCCAACGACTGCCTACTCAGTGGCATGGGCGTCTCATCATCAATAAAAGCAGCTGTTCTTTCTAAGTTGTTGTATCTTCTGGCAGGTGGATCTGGAGCAGGAGTGGCTGGTGCCAACCCATACAGCTTTCAGCAAATCCCAGTGGACTCCTTTTGAAGGGATGCGAGTGAAGGGGACTGTACGTCGTGTTATTCTCCGTGGAGAAGTGGCTTATATTGATGGACAGGTAAATACAAAGCAGTTGAGGAAGGGGTGTAGAAAAAAAAACATTTCCTTTATCTGATTAAAGGAATCCTCTGTGGCCCTTTTGGCTACCTCCTTTTTATGAAGTTTTGATGCCAGAGCGGTTAGGACTGATGTGAGTGTTTTGTGTTGCATAGGTTCTCGTATCCCCAGGTTATGGGCAGGATGTGCGAAAGTGGCCATGCTCAGTACCTCTCCCAGCACCGGCCAAAGAAATCCTGAAGGTAGGTGCTGAAAATCAACTAAGAAGGGACAAAAGAGGAGGATTGGGAATAGATGGATAAATGGATAAAGGTGGGAAATTTGGGAGATGCTGTTAGTAAAAAGGGAAATTGTTCCCTGGATTTCTGTTGCTCAGTTCCTCTCACCTTGCAGACACCTGAGCGTCCTCATACCACTGTGCAAACAGAGATCTTCCGTGGCCGTGCATCGAGTCCTCGGAGAGCTGCTCCAGTGGGAGATGCACGATTCTACTTGGCCCCCCGCATCCATCGTGCTTCAGATCCTGGGCTGCCAGGTGATGGATGAAAGGGTACCTGGAATGGATTCCTTTCTGGGGAAGGTGTTTAGGGAAGGAGGGCTGTAGCCATAGCAAGGTGTCTCTATTAGTCCGTAATTCTTTTCCTCTTCCTTTCACTAGCTGATGATCTCAGAGAAAGAGCTATCAAAAAAGCACCTGAGCCAGGTGAGTCCGAGTCCTTCTTTCCCCCAAACTCAGACTGCTGCTATACCCTCTCTGCATGGGTTTTTTTTTATCAGTTTTTTAAAAAATTCTAAGTAGCCTTGTGTGGAAAGAGCTTCTTGTTTAAATTCAGATATGGCCATGTAGATTTCAGTCTCTTACAGCATTTCTCCATGGGCAAGTTTGTTGAAGGAAAAATGAGGAGGTGGGAAATTGATTGCTGTAGACAGCACGACCAGAAAGGGATTCTGCTTTAGATTTTATATCAGACGGGGCTCTGTGAGGCAGGGAGACCAAGATATTAAGGGCCAAAGACATTAATATTTTTTTTAATGTTGATTATAACATAGTAAGGTATGTTTTATCCTTGCAACATTGTATATCAACTAATGAGAGACAAACTAGTTCAAAACTTAGTTCAAATCGTCTATAGACTTAGAACAATATTTTTAATCCTGGCCTGGTTAAAACAGCCTTATTCTTCTACTTATAAAGCCACTCCATTAAATGTATACCATTGTCTACTATCTCATTGGACAAGGATAGTTTAGCCACCATGATCAAATCTCAAAACTGACATTTTAATTTTTAAATAATATTTCAGGCTTGACTATTCCTTATACTTGGCTTGTTGCATCAGTTAATTGAACCTCATGTGAATATAGGCGAAACACCATTCGGTTCTGCTTTTTTAAAAGTTCGGGTTCTAAAGAGTTATTCTGCTGGTGTTTGTTCTATTGCCAAAAAATTTCCTCCAAACTTTTCCTCTCCTTTTTTTGGCTGGAGACCTGTACCCATGTAGAGTTTGGGCAAACAGTTGCTTCTACCCTGGTTACTCTAACAAATGATAATAGTTTAGAATGAAGGCTTTCAAGATTACAGAAGGAAAGAATTAGAGCAGGGGTGTCAAACTTGCGGCATCATGTGATGTATTGGGACTTTCCTCCCCTTCGCTAAACCAGGTGTGGGCGTGGCCAGTGTGTGACACATCCAGCCTGGCCTGCAGGCCAAGAGTTTGACAGCCCTGAATTAGAGGAACAACCCCAAAAGTAGAACAGGATAAGAAAGGGGCAAAAGAGAGACAGAGACAGATCCCTCATATCTTCTCTTGCATATTCTGTTTGAAGTGATGATCTTCTTCTTTTTTTTAATCCCTTCAGACTTGTCCATCGTCCAGGATGGTCCATTATACCTTGCTGGCCCAATACCCAGACAGGCATCTCTTCAGAGTTTGCCACATCCTCAAACCTCACCATTACTCCATCCTCTTGTGGGGCAACATATACTGTCAGTCAAACAATTCACAAAGGGCCAGGTATTTGCATATTCGGGTTTTTTTCTCCTACATTTTGGTGTCTGTGCTCATGGAATTCCTGTACTCAAATTCCTAAGCTGCTTCTCCACAACGTGCTCCTGTTTTTTGTACAGATGTCTCACTTGTTTAATGTCGCACACAATCTGCGCATGTTGGTGCAAAAAGAGCGCAGTCTTGACATTCTCAAGGTGAGGAAAAAAAATTGAATTGGGACAATGGGAATGAGATTTGGGAAGGGCAGGAAAAACAGCAATACTAAACCAGAGCAACTTTTGCACAGGGGAAGGTGATGGCCTCCATGTTTTACGAGGCAAGCACACGTACCAGCAGTTCCTTTTCTGCAGCCATGTACCGTCTGGGTGGCTCTGTGCTCCCCTTTTCTGAGGCCACCTCATCCTGCCAAAAGGGAGAATCTCTGGCAGACTCAGTCCAGACCATGACCTGCTATGCTGACGTTGTTGTTCTGAGGCACCCCCAGCCAGGTGCAGTGGAGGTAAAAATGGGCACGGGATTAAGGAAGGGGTTGCATGATGAAGGAGTGAATTAGAATAACAGAGTTGGAAGGGACCTTGGAGGTCTTCTAGTCCAACCCCTACACCACTTCAGACAAATGGTTATCCAATTTCTTCTTAAAAACTTCCATTAGTGATGGTGGGTTATCTTCATGGTATGGTACAAGTTCAAAGAAACCAACAATCCTGTCCCCCTTTCCCTTTCTCACCTGGGTTTTTTTTTTTTTTTTTGTCTTTATGATAGAAGCCATTCATTTTCTTAGCTTTTAAATGTATGCCTCAGAAATCCTTGACCAATTGTATTGATTGTAAATTCAAGCATCTGGTTCTCAAGATGCCTGCAAAAAACACCTTCCATAGAAGCAATTTGTTTGTTTTTTACTTCTCTGGACTGCTTGATCTCACCTTCTGGCTTCATCTGATCTGTGAGCACAATGCAGAGGAATAGATCTCTATCTATTTCTCTGTTTCTCTGCATTGTGGTAAATATAAATATAATTTTTCCTCTGATACAATTCATATAGTCATAAGGAAAACATGGTTTTGCCAACTGCATCAATTATTTGGTCTCAATGGACTGTGGTCTCACCCCAATCATTCAAATTATGATATTGGCAAAGGAAGGAGAAGCTTGACTTGCTGAATGAAGCTGGGTGTGGGTAGGAATTTAGACAGCATGACCAAAATATGGAGACCTGAGGTTAGGTCTAAAAGTACTAGTATCTAGTACACAACAAACACCATCTGTGACTTTAGGGAGATGATTCCAGGCAGTTTGAGTTTAGTTTCCCAGAAGAAAATATTTGGGAATCATTGCAGCAGATTTGCTGGTTTCTGATTAAGAATAATTCACATGGAAGCCACAAAGGGTTTATGAAATGACTGAATAAAGAAATGAGTCAGATACTCACTTTAATGGCTTCTTTCCCTCCCATTTTATACCAGCTGGCTGCCAAACATTGCCGCAAACCTGTGATCAATGCAGGTGATGGAGTTGGAGAACATCCCACTCAAGGTCTGCTGGACATCTTCACCATCCGTGAAGAGTTGGGTACTGTCAATGGCATGACGGTAAGGAAAGTTGTGGGCTTATTTCCAATACTTTTGTCTGCATGCTTGCTTTCCATGGATTAGGAAACCTCATGATCTTCTTCCCTCTTCCAGATCACCATGGTGGGAGACCTGAAGCATGGGCGCACAGTCCACTCCCTGGCCCGCCTTCTGACCTTGTACCGTGTCAGCTTGCGTTATGTCACTCCACCCAACCTGCGCATGCCCTCCGATATCTTCGACTTCATAGCCTCCAAGGGAATCAAGCAGGTGAAGATGGGGGGAGGGGGGAGCTTACCATCATGGGTTTGGGGCTCCATTGCTTGCATCTTGATGTTGACTGCTTCCTTCTTATGCTCCTCTTTCCCAGGAGGAGTTTGAGAACATTGAAGAGGCTCTACCAGACACGGATGTTCTTTACATGACTCGCATCCAGAAGGAGCGCTTTGCTTCAGTCCAGGAATATGAGATGGTAGGTAAAAGCACCCAAATGAACTGTCCTCCAAATCATTACACCAAATGGCTAGATTCACACATTGCCCTACGTCCTGGTTTATTTCAATATTCATTTCTTGAACAAGCTACAATTAAATGGCTCCCAGAATTGTATCTTGTCCCAACTAACAGTGCAAGATGTTTCCCCTCATTATCAGAATATATTCTAGTAGAAGAGAAAGAAAGAAAGTTCTTTGAGAAAGATACCCTGCTTTCTAGCTAAGGACACACATGTTGGATTCACATAACATACTGGGCTAATTTGGTTCAGTTCACTGTGTTGTTTCAGACATTATTTTTTTAATTTATTTGAGAAACATACAAAATCACCTAGTTTGTGTATCAGTTTGGCAAATCCTCAGTTTGGTCTCTTCACTTTAGTGGGTTGAATCCATGTTTTCCGAGGGCTCAAAATGTGGAATCTCTAGCTAAACTCGTTTTCTGGATCCTGACTACTTGGAACACACAAGGGCTGAGTATTTTGAAACCACCTAAAAATTGGCATTGAAGAAATGGGCAGTTTCCCTCAGCATAGGATAGAGCTGCTAACAACCAAGAACCTCATTCAAGTCTTTTCTCTCTAGTGTTTTGGGCAGTTTATCTTGACACCGCATATCATGACCCGGGCCAAGAAGAAGATGGTGGTGATGCATCCAATGCCCCGTGTCAATGAAATCAGGTGCGAAAGAGCTAATCCTACCTCAGTTCATTTATGTTCTCCTGGAATAAAAAATATGCTACACTTGGGTAAGACTTTCTTCCAGGGGTTTTCCACCCAGCCTGCATACACAAAATGTTCAATCCTTGATGCTAGAGGATTGGTAAGCAGCAGCTCATATTTATCTCCATCTGAAAAGTAGAACAAAATGTTACTTCTGGTCAAGTTAAAACACCTGGGTTGTGAAGATTGTTATGGACATCAAAACTTTTAGTTCGGAAAGTCCTATCAAAAACAAGCAATTCTGTTTGATCAAACTGCTATTCTTATTGAATAAAGCAGCGGTCTCTTTTATGAGACTATGCATGGGAGGAGAGGGAAAGCTTCTTTAAATGTGGTGAGTGATAATCCTTACCTTGGCATCTCTTTCTAGTGTGGAGGTGGACTCGGATCCCCGTGCAGCCTACTTCCGGCAGGCAGAGAATGGCATGTATATCCGCATGGCACTCTTGGCCACCGTGCTTGGTCGGTACTGATCCTTGTCTGTTGCAGCCCAGACTGGACATGAAGAGGGATTACATTTTGGTCCCTATCTCATCTCTTATGCAAGTTGATACTATTTGACTGGGTTTATGCTCACTTTGTGCTACCAAAGACCAAATAATACTCTTGGTGGGCCAGGCTTTCTGCCAAGGACATCAGGAGTAACAGAGCAAAAATCAGGAGCTCAGGAAAGGTAGCTTACTTCTTCCTTTCTCTTCAATTCTTACTTCCACAGTCCTGTTTCTGGAATTTGTGCTAGGGGGATGCTTTATCTGATACAATTCCTCATTCTCTAAGTCTACTTTTGTTCGGTCCGAGTTCTCTCAAATTGCAGCTCCTCTCATTTGGATCCTATCCATTAGGCGAAAGGAGGGGGATGGCTATTTGTCAATGGCTATGCAGAATACCACTCCATTTTTTCCCCCCCAAGGCTGAGAAGCAGTCTTGGCTATCATGTGAGCATTCTTCTCATCTGTGAACCAAACTGATGCCTTTGGGATTTTTTTTTAAAGAAAAAATAAAAGTATTGAATACAACCTGTGCTGATTGCTTGTATTTTGGGGAGTTAATTAAAAAGAAATTGAATACATGTTCTGCTTCAAATCAATGAAAGGGGAAGGGTAACTCTTTCATACTGGAGAGATTCTTGCAAAGAAAGGCAGGCAGGTAGGTAAGCAGGTAAGCATTGTTGGATGGACAGCAGCACATTGGATCCCTGAAGGGCAAACAGGATATAGCCTTACCTTAAGTAGAAAAAGAAGAATCAGAATTGATGAGTCATCTGCAAGAAACAGAAAAAAATGTTTCACTAATTGATTCATTAGATACAGTCATATGCTCTTTTCCAAATAGTAACTCAAGGTAGCATACAAGCACTCACTCCTCTCTCTTCTCCCCACAATAACTATTGTACCATAGGAGGTGGATAGGCTGGTTTAAGAGACAATAATTGGCCGACAGTTACTCATTGAGTTCCTGTGCTAAGGAAACACAGCATGCTGAAAAAACTCACTGGTTCATAAGGTGTGCTATTTTAACCAAAAACAGGTATCAAGGGTGTGAAAGTTTTCAAGATTTATCCATCCTCCTAACACATGTGAACACATGATACTGCATGAAAACAGCTAAAACTATATCAGCATAGATTTAATATCTCGGAAGGAAGTTCAAAACTTTTGGGAACTCGGTTGGTATCCATCCTTCATAGGAAAAGGAAAAAAGAATACTGCAAGTCAATGACTCATGATGTTAATGGAGAGATTTAATTTTGGGGTCCCTGGTCTGAGTTAATTAGATGAAAGACTGCTGGGAATGAGAACCATACAGCTAATTTGGCTAGGAGAGATATTTCCAAGAATTTACTTAACCAATTACTTAGCCAATTTAAATCACAAGAAATAAATCTGAATACTTCTATAAGATTATGATAGATTCTTTTGAAAAATTAAAAAGGTGCATCAAAATTATTTTTTTTCAATAACAAGATTGTTTAATTTAGAAAAAAATGCTAATTTCAGATGATCTTTCTGAGCAACATTATTTCATTGTTTCTAAACTGAATTGTAGCTATATTCTCCACGTATTCCACTGTTCTGTGTGGAATATGGAATATTTTCCATGTATTCAGTTTTCTTTTGAAACTCCTGATTTGTTTTATGAACATGAAGTCATGTTCATAAACAAATCAGGTGTTTCAGAAGACTTAGTGATGGCAACAGTGCAGTAGTAATTATGTAATTCTTCTACAAGCAACCTTTAAGGAAGTGGACTTCAACTCCCAGAATTCCCCAGCCATCTTATAGTTACCAAGATGGAGAAAGACTGCTTTAAATTTCCCATTATTTATCAAGGATTTTATTTGTTTTTATTTATTTGGGTAATTCTACCCAGGTTTCACACTAGAAATGCAGCAATTGACTTTAATTGTTATGCAGATATAATGCTGGACTTAGAAGAATTCATTTAGTGACCGTTCAAAGCAATGGTGGGATTCAAAAAATGTTACTATCGGTTCTGGGGGCATAGCTTGGTGGGAGTGGCTTAGTGGCCATGGCAGGGGAAGAATACTCAAAATCCCATTCCCTCCCCACCCCATTAACTTGCTTTCCAGCTCCGTTCTCCTGTGCAGGGCAACCAAGAAGACCCAGCCGATCAGCTGGGACTCGGGAGGCAGAGAATAGATGGGGGCAGGGCCAATCAGAGGTGGGATTTGCTATTTCTCCAAACGACTCAAAATTTCCGCTACCAATTCTCCAGAACTGGTCAGAACCTGCTGAGTATCACCTCTGGTTCAAAGTTACTATGGCACTGAAAAAAATGACCTGTGGTCGTTTTTCACACTTACAATCTTTCTAGCATCCCCGTGATCGTGTGATTGAACTTCAAATGCTTGACAACTGGCTAATACTTATGTCCATTGCTGTGTCCCAAGGTCATATGATCCCCTTTTGCAACGTTTTGACGTTTTGACAGTGGAGATGCCGGATTCATTTAACAACCATGTAACTAACTTATCAACTGTGTGTCAGCGTTCCAGCAAACCTCCATTCCGAGACAGACATCTCTCAAAGGTTCCTTTCATTTGGATAGTAACTGGTACATCTGTAGAATCCTGAATCTGAAAGTTCCGGGCTTCCGTGCAAAAGTAAAAACTACAAATCCATCCCCCATACCCATCACCACATCACATGGCCCAATCACCATCCGTCCCAAAGTAAGATTTCCATTTCACTATGCACAATATTTTGTGACCTTGAAACAGCAAAAATATTTTTATTTTGTCTTAACAAGATTTACTCAAATGAATTCCCCCCCTCCCACTTTCCCAGGCTCAACTGTGACAGCGTGGGAGCATCAAATCTAATATGGCTTCCAAAGCTGACACTGTGGTAATTAGCTTAACAACTGTGGCAAGAAAGGTTGTACAATGGGGCAAAACTCACTTAACAACAAAAATGTTGGGCTCAATTGTTGTCATAAATCGAGGACTGCCTGTATTGGACTGAGCATCCTGGAGTCTTGCTGAGAAGAAGTGAGGTGCGAAGTGGTCATTTCAAAGAACTAGCAAGAGGTATACTGGAATCACAAATCACAGATTTTTTAAAATGTTTCAATAGCCCTAATTTCTGACTAGAGAATGTTTAACTCCTTAGAAAAAGATGCATTCAGGGCAAAAATGCAAACTGTCTATAAATGGGAAATGGAGAAAACTTAATGAGCGGAGGTACATTTGGGAACCAGAGACAACTGATTATGTCATTGTATTCAGTTTACTCTTCCGGTCATAAATTCTATGCCTTTACTGTCTTGATCGAAGGCCAGTCTATTTGAATGATCTCTTCCAGCTTAGCACGTTCTTACATTGAGCTCGCCATTAAAACAAAACAAGGAGATTGCCTGCACTACCAGACCATGCAATCACAAACAATGTATTTTTGGAGAGGGAGATACAAAAATCTCTGATGTTTACTGCCTGTGGCATTTAAAGCATCTTTTGTATTTTTTTCTAACTTCGTGACAGATCGTCTTGAAACAGCTGTGGTAAAGTCCCAAAGGTGCTTTCTTTTTAGGAGGCAACTGGACTTGTTTTTAGTTTTAAAGACTTTTCTCTTCTCAACCAGGATGCCAATGTCCAGCTGTCTTCAAGGAATATTAAATCCTTCCAACCCCCTCTGGCTTCTTCAGTCAGAGCTGAAGGAGCTTGGATGAGAAGCAAAACAACTTCAAAACAAAAAACCAGAAAGTCCAGTTGCCTCCTGAAAAAAAAGCACCTTTGGGACAACCAATGAAAAACCAATGAACCACAAGACTGCTGCACATGCCTTAAATGCTACAAAACTCTAAAGGATAATGAAAACCCCATCAAATGTTCTCTATGTGACAAATCCGCTCATCATGACTGCTTGGGATTACCCGAGCAAATGATTCAATACCTAGAATCATCCAATGAGTTTCCATATCTCTGCAAATCATGCAGACCTAAACTGGATCTGTTGGAAAGAGTTGATAGCATAGAAACACGAATAACATCCCTTGACACCATAGTAGCATCCCTGGACGCCTTAAAAGAAAGATTATCCAACCTTGAAAAAAAAGACACAACGCAAAAACCTGAACATCCAATAGCTACAAACCACATCTCTACCCAACAACCACAACCCAATCCACAAAAAAACATAAGCCAGACAAATAATGATATCCCAATCCTCATCAGAGAAGCTGTTGAGCGTGAACAAAAACGTCCAAACGCCATCTTATTTGGTCTAGAGGTCATCAATGATAATGATGACATCACAACTGTCCGAAACATCATCAGTGATTATCAAGCATCAACCATCTCCCCTGATGAAATACTTGACATTTCCCGCATTGGCTGAGAGCTCAAAAACAGAGACGGCTCTGTGGCCCCACGCTTCTGAAGGGTCATTTACAAAAATGAATCAAGCAACGTAAATTCATTTACACTATAAATTCACTTGCCAAAACCAACACCAACCATAAGAACCTCTGTTGTCGCCCTGACCTAATCATACAGCAACATGCCCGCTCCCGTGTACTCCGCACTGAACTCAAAAAACGTCTAGACAATGGAGAGAAGGACCTGTACATTGACTACCATGCTGACTGTATCAAAAGTAAGTCACACAACCCGCAACTCAGCTTTAACCTTTAACCACAACCCTACCTCAACCAATCCACCATCACCCAAGACTAGGCACGCACGCCCCTAACTACCTCAATTCCAACTACTGCTGGCCTTAAATGCAATCTACTCAATGCAAGAAGCCTTGCGAATAAAATACCTGAATTTCTCCTCTTACTAAATATGGCTAAATTCGACATCATATTTGTCTGTGAAACATGGCTCAATGCATCTCTCCCTGACTCCATTACCACAGTAAGAGACTATCATGTTTACCGATCAGATCGTGAAATTCGTAGAGGAGGTGATATTGCTATCTTCTATAAAAAGTCTTTACATCTAAAAAACAACCAAGTTACCCAGGAGCTTGCTCTTCCTGAGACCATCATCTGTGAACTATCCTTAAATATCACATTTCGATTCTTACTATGTTACAGAGCACCTGATTATGACATCGAACATGTAAACAAGATAAATACACTACTAACATGGGCAGCATCCTGCCCACACGCTTTTATCTTTCTTGATGACTTCAATCTACTGGACCCTAAATGAATGTACAATTGAACCCATACACGCAACCTTCTACAATGCTGTTACAGATCTGGGACTGGAACAACTAGTAACCAACAACATTAGACTAAACAACTGCCTCGATCTCATCTTCTGCAATAGTTTGAATTTAATTTATGGAATACAAACTAAAGAACCCTTTTCCAGCAGTACCACAATATGATTGACTTTTGTCTCAACATACGCCCGCACAAAAATCATCACAATGACGTAATCCCCAATTATAACTTCAAAAAAGGCAACTATGATCTTATAGACAATGATCTCTCATCCCTTGATTGGCTATCTCTTTTCACTGGATGCAATACTGTTGAAGACCATTACAACATATTTTTACTTGAAGTCAAAAGAGTCATCAAACTATATGTACCAACAACAACTCCCAAAACAAAGATTATCCATAACAATAAGAAAACTTCAATCCAAAAAGAGATCACTCTGGCGGAAAAACAAATCTGGTCACCTTGCCAATTTCAAAAGCCGATACAAAAATTTATGCCACCAGATAAAGACTGAATGCACCAATTATCACATTAAACAAGAGGAAAACCTTCTATGCACCAATTCCACCCACACTTTTTACAATTTTGTAAACAACAAACTAAAAGACTCAAGGTCCATCCCACCCCTGATAGGACCTAATAGTAAAGACTGCAACAACGACACCATTAAAGCCAACATCTTTAACATATTCTTCGGCTCAGTATTTGTAAACAGCAATGGATCATGCCCATTATTTCTTAGCCGAACCATAGACAACTACAATGATCAAATACATATTGATTTTGCAGAAGACAATGTTGAAAAAGCACTACGCAATCTAAAACCATCTCCATCTATTGGACCGGGTGGAATATGTGCCTACTTCTTAAAAAAGCTATCCACTGCCATAGCCGAACCTCGAAGCATAATCTTTGAAAAATCTTTCAGAACCAGCTCCTTTCCTAACCTATGGTCACAAGCCACGGTCATCCCCATCTTCAAAAAGGGAGACCCCAGCCTAGTTGAAAATTACAGACCAATCTCCTTATGCTGCGTCACCTGTAAAGTCATGGAATCAATTATTAACCAATCCAATATCCTCCACTTAGAGACAAACAACCTACTTTCCAATAAACAATTTGGTTTCAGGAAAAAACTATCCTGTAATCTGCAACTCTTACACTGCAAAAACATATGGGCAAAACAATCAGGGCAAAACAACAGATGCAATCTACATAGACTTCTGTAAAGCCTTTGATTCAGTGGTACACAACAAACTACTCCTAAATCTTATGGTATCTCTGGACACCTGCATAACTGGATAGAAGCATTCCTGTCAAACAGACAACAAATGGTCAAAATTGGGAGTATCCTATCAAATTCTGTAGCTGTCAATAGTGGTGTCCTCCAAGGCAGTGTTCTAGGACCAACTCTCTTCATACTCTACATAAATGACCTCTGTGATCATATTAAGAGCAACTGCGTTCTTTTCGCTGATGATGTAAAGCTGTTCAATACCACAGACAATATTGCTACCCTTCAAAAAGATCTTGACTATGTATCAGAATGGTCAAAAAAATGGCAACTTCAAATCTCAACAAATAAATGCTCTGTCTTACATATTGGCAAAAAAAAATCAGAAAATAAAATACAAGCTGAATAGTCAAGATCTTGTTGATGATCCAAGCTCTGTAAAGGATTTTGCAATACTCATCTCTAATGATCTCAGTGCTAGAGCCCACTGTAACTACATAGCCAAAAAGGCATTAAGAGTTGTTAACCTAATCCTATGTAGCTTTTTCTCTGGTAATATCACACTACTTACTAGAGCATACAAAACATTTGCTCGACCAATACTTGAATACAGCTCATCAGTCTGGAACCCATATTACTATCTGATATTAGCACAGTTGAGAAAGTCCAGAAATATTTCACATGAAGAATTCTCCACTCCTCTACTCCTTGCAGAATACCTTCTGCCACCAGACTTGAAATTCTAGACCTAGAAAATCTAGAACTACGCTGCTTTCGGTCTGATCCAAGTATGGTATATAAAATGATACATTGCAATGTCCTACCTGTCAATGAATACTTCAGCTTCAACCATAACAACACAAGAGCAAACAATAGATACAAACTCAAGATTAATTGTACCAAACTTGATTGCAGGAAATACGACTTCAGCAACAGAGTGGTCAATGTCTGGAATACTCTACCTGACTCTGCGGTTCTTTCCCCAAACCCCAAAAACTTTAACCTTAAGACTGTCTACTATTGACCTCATCCCTTTCCTAAGAGGTCTGTAGGGGGCGTGCATAAGCGCACCAATGTGCCTACTGTCCCTGTCCTATTGTTTCTTTTATTTTTCTTATATGTACCCATTTCATGTATTCATAATTATGTGTATACCTATTATCTTGTAAGCGATTGACAAATCAAAATAAATAAATAAAATAAAACTATGACCTGGATGAGAGAGAGAAGCTCTTCAGTTGCGGTGAAGCCCCCAAACGAATCCTCTCTTTAATTCGTAGTTCTACTCGGGTTGGGAGGCGCGTATATCCTTCCCTCCGCCCCTCTGTTTCTTTCTACCAATAGGCGCTTCAGGAACGCTATGCGTCATCTCTTGCTGCCTTGAGGTCTGTGGAGCCACGTGCCTGCCCATACTGGGAATATTCAAAACCCGGAAGGCGGCTGCTTTTGCAAGGTGTGGATTTTTTTTTTCTTTTTGCCTAGCCATCGAGTGGGTTTGTAGTCTGCCTTGTGATGGGTTAACTTTCTCAGAGGCGTTATGAAATTGGAAGGGAAATTAGAAGAGGCGAGTGTGCACAGAAAAAGGCATCCTGGTTGGCATGTTCCGGTTAAATGTATTAAAATAAGAACGGCGTGAGATGCCTTTTTTTAAGCCTGTTTGTGGGGTCCTTGGTGCTTTCGGAGCTTGTTTTCTCCGATGTTTCACTACCCAACTAGGTACCTAGTACCAACATACCATCCACACGCTTCCTGAGAACTAGTAACTAGGTAACTAGTTGGATAGTGAAACATCGGCAAGAAAACAACCAAGCTCCGAGAGCAACAGTTCTACTCTAAGTTACAAATAGTCTCTTCTATTGGTAAAGCCTGTTTGACGACCTGCAAAGGCAGAGCTGAGTTACGAGGCAAGCCCAATGGAGCATCAGTGACAGGGTTGGTCAGATGTTGCATATCATAATTGTCTTTTCCTATGGTAATTTATTTTCTAATAAATATGTAATTATTCCCAGGAAAATACACATGCCATCAGCACGCTTCCTGAAAAAGAATAACAGGCATGATAATTGTGCTGTTTTGACACATTTAATGTATGGAAAGTGCAGATAGTTGGAATATTTGGTAACTTAGATAAATGCAAACCACACAGCAGGGCGTTATAGGCGTAAGAGAAGTATTTCGTAGAATCCTAGAGTTGGACAGAGCCATTTGAGTCATAATAAATGTCATACTCAGGAAAGAATCCAGAAAGAAGCTGTTTGGTGTCTGCTTGGGTCCTGTGTCACTGGTTGTGTTCATTAGTTCCAATGTCATTTTTAACAGCTCCAACAACGTACCTCTATGAAGTATATATGGCCTTCTGGAAAAAAAAGAGGCAACTTTTTACAGGCCATTACTGTATTTTGATCATCTAATATTTCTTCACTGCAGTACTGTACAGAATGGTACTGCTTCTAAACATAATGTGCTTTTGGGCATGATTTGTGCTTCAATGTATTTTTTACTTCTCTGTATCATAGAAACTGTGATAGGTGACATGGCAACCTTTTGGAGAACCTACCAAAGACTGATGGTCCAGCACCCCTGGAAGGTGCAAATCACTACAGCTGGTAAGAGGAGCTAAGGCACATTAGCCCTGGGAAAGGAATGGGGTGCTTCCTTCTCTGGCTGCTTGCTGGCTTCCTTTTTCCCCAGTGGTTGTTTACTACCACTGGTTGGTCACAGCCACTTCCTTTTGTGATGGTTCTCACAGAAACAATCTAACATACATAAATGCTCCTCTAATGTATCAACTGAAAAGTTTTTATACGTCTGTCTTCTAGAGGGTGGCAGCAACATAAGCAACCTTTTTGTTAGTTTCTACATTTATATTCAGTTTTGGAATGTCTTTCTTACTAAATAAAATAAGTTGCATAAAACAGATAATGTCTGTGAAGGTTTTCAGTCATCCAGGTCATGGTTGCCCCATGTCTCATCCAAGAAGCAAAATGTCTTCAGGGACAAAACAGTCCGGTTTTGAAAAAAAGCACCTTTGGCATAATACACAAGAGTGATTTAACAATTGCTAAAAAGAAAAGCATGCAATCACAATACAAAAAACAGCAACTGGTATATATTTAACCATTATGTCAATAAACTGGGATCACAAACATAATATCATAATAGGCAAATAAAATCCTTAAAATTGTAAGCCAATAAAATAAACAATTTTCACAATTCATCTAAACACATCTACTGCAAAATAGAGAAAAGGCTCACAAATTATGAAGAGCCAGGAAAAAGAGTCTGCTATTGTAGAAACCTAAATGGTTTTTCCTCAGCCTTTTCTAAGGATGGAATCTCACTTCACGCTTATCCAGAGTTTAAAGATTGGCAGGGTCTGAAACTTGGAAATTAGGATCTTGAAATTGAGGAGGGTTTTCTAATTATTACATTGATTTCCTGCCGCTTCTCTGAGGAGTCATTTTGTTCAGCCATTTGCTAAAGAAAAATTATAATTATTTTTAAGATTATCTTACAAACTTGAAACTAAATGAACCCAAGAGGAGTTGATTATGTCTTCTGAAAGACAGGTGTTAAGATTTTGCTGATTCTTTCTAAGAATGTACTTAATCTGGTCTTTTAAATCCTAGCAGTTCTTTTTGTAAATAGCATGAAAGGCTTGGTTAGTTTTAACACACTTCTTTCTTTCACATGCTGTGCTTTATAGGCTCATCATTCTTTATTAGTTTATGGTTGCATGTATTGTATGAACACAGAAAATGAAAATTGCTGGATCATTAGGGTTTGTCTATTGAAAGAATTTCTGATGCCTTTTGGGAGGCCACATTTCTATAGTACATTGCATAAATGGCTTTGACCTGTGTGAAGGATGCTATTCCTCATTACAAAATCCTTGCAAAATCCCTCACTACTCCTAACACTGGAACTGAGAGAAATATCTCTAATATGGATAATTTTTCAGAGACTTTCATAATTCAGCATCTAAAGACCAAGCTCAAGGTTCATATTCTGGACAGTGAAGACCACTAGTTTGAAAGAGGAGTTATAGAGGCCATCTATATTAAAATTGAACAGCCCTTCCTCAACAGGGAATGATACAATACCACCCATCTCCTGTTTACAACACAGTCCTTTCAGCAGTCCCAAGAAAGTTCCATATCTGTTTGCATTCTGATTCAGGTAACCCTGAACCCCCAAGTGGCTTCAACAACTCTCAGAATGCTAATAACTGGATGACTTCAAAAAATATAAATCAATTTCCATTCCCCCACCAGTTACTTAGAATGAAGAAACTTCTTAAATGAGAAGTGAAATGTTTTCAGAGAAAAAAAGAAAGACAGTCCAGTTGCCCTTTGAAGGAAAGCACTTTTGGGGTAGATACAGGGTTCCTTACAAAGCAGGGTCAGTCCTCAATACTCATTTATTGTACTTGTTGAGTCCTCAGTGGCTACATGTATGCAAACCTGGTTAATGAATTAATCCATTTTCTGAGTTGTATAATTCACTACTAAACTATAAACTAACCAGTGAACTGATTTCACACAGTATGCTAAGCAAAAACAAATAACCAGGGTTAATATTAACTTTAAAAAATAGCATTTTATAAAGCTATGTGCTTGGTCTTTTCCTGATCTGATTAGCTTTGAATTTGCATGTTTAATTTACTACATATTTTCATTAAATTTGAACATACACAGTCATTGTGGATTTGCTTTTACTAAACAAGTTCTGGAACCGTTGTGCTGATGCTTATGTACTTGTTCCTGCATCTTTCCCCTCCCTAATTTTTCTTGCTGACAACTCCGTCCCAGGGCCATCCATCAGGTATAATGGAATCTGCTTGTTTGTTGTAGGGGTGACTAGCAAGCAGAGTTGGCAGCCCCCCAAAGTTCCATGTAGGTGAAGTCATCGCCGAGAGAGTCATCAATCTCTGTGATATAGCTGGCATTGAGAGAGACTCATCCCATTACACTCAGCAGACTTGCCAACTGCATCATTCAGGTGCCCCCCACACACACACACCTTGTATAGAGGAATGAATGGATGGATCAGGGAAAGTACATTTGCTTCCAGTAGCTGTGTATTTATCAATGAATGAGTTAGAAGCTGAGCCAGCGCTATGATGTTTCTGATACTTTAGCCAAAGAAACTGGTTCCCATCCTTTTGGGAAGAATATCTCAACCAAGGAAATTTGCACATCTGAACAAGAGAATCTTAAATATCAAGAGTTAGTCCTTCATGTGGTCAATATTTGAAAGGCTAATCATTAGTTTCCTAGCAACAATCAAATTCCACAGCATCTGCCTTGTCTTCATTTTTTTTTCACCCAATAGTTTAGGGCTTCTTCCTCAACTTAGCTCCACTTTCTCGTATGTTTCTGCTGTGTAGGAAGAAACTTGCCCTGACTAAATCTAATGGTTTCATAGTATTCAGTCATACTTATGCATGGTGTTACTTCCTTATGTGTTATAAATTGCATATGGTGTTACATCCTCTGGACAAGGCTTTCTGAGTATTATCCCAGCACCTAACAATTTTTCTCTGGGTTTGTTTTTCTGCAATGTGATGGCTCACTTTTAATGGAGCTGATCAGTAACTGAAATAGATACATTCATCGGGAAAGCCAAGAAATCACTTTGTATTTTTGGCAGATTCCTGAGAGTCTGGAAATTCATAGAGGAAACTGAGACAGCTTCTGTACAAGTGGTACTTACTCTAACTGGATCTCCTCTTTTGCCCTTGACTCTTAGCACTTACTGAACCTTTTCAGTCAGTTCCAAGGGAAGGAGAGATTGACAGCTCTTCCAAGCATTGTGGCTTATTTCTCTGCCAGCTGGCTGGGTCTCACCCAAGGAGGGAGGCTTGACGTCAAGAGTTGTTGGCAGAGACTTTTGGAAGCCAGTGGACCAACTGCTCTGCCCCCTTCCCCAGACTAGACTTCAGTAAAAAAAAAAAAAAAAAGACGTGATTTGGACTCATTGTTGTCTATTGTCTCAATTTCTGCAATGAGTAGCTTCCCATATTTAGTCCTGGGTGTTATCAAGAGCCTTTTAATGTCTCTTAGGTAAATCAAAAGGAGAGTTGCTTTAATCAGATACTCTTGCACATTTTTTGTGATAGGATCTCGAAACTCCCCCTGTCTACCAATCTACAACTGTACAAACTGACTGTCAAAGAATTGCTTGAGCTATTCAATCCCATTTTCTTATTTAGGCATAAGAATTCAGCTGTGTGTAGAAGACTGCAGAATCTGGGACTTAGAAAAATGGAGAATAAAATATAGTTAGGAACTCACAAGAGCACTATTAGGAATCTTTTGTTAGGATTCAAAAAGTTGAAAGATACTGGCAAATTATGGTTTCCCCAAATAAGAAGCAACTAATTGAATTAGAGTACATGAAATGAGAAGACAGCAAAAATAATACAAACAAAGGAAAAGTCAGAGCCATTTTAGTGCAATGATCCACTTTAGTGTAGTGAAGGCTCCAGGGCCAGTTGAGTGACTCTGGTCTAGTCACTTCTCAGCCCTAGGAAGGAGTCAATGATAAACTATGTCCAAAATCTTGTCAAGAAAACTGCAGGAACTTGGCCAGGCAGTTGCCAGGAATCAACACTGATTCAAAAGCATACACAAATGCACACAAACAAGCAGACATAAAAAATGAAATAAGATATTACTTTAAGCTTTAAGGTTTTCTGGCATTCAGAATATTGATTGGGTCAATATTGAATTAATGCTGTATTATAGGGACCCTCATGGGTGCTGGAGATGTGATTTCACAGCAGATGATTGAAAGAAGAGGGCTGTCTGGGCACAATGGCTGGCGGACGCTAAAAATGATGAGCATTGGTTTTTGCTTTGTGGTAAGTGGAAATTATGAGTACTGAGAAGGAGGGGCAGTCATCTTAGAGCTCAGTTGGAAACATCAGCTCCAGCTGTTTTGATATACGTGCTATGACCAGACCTATTCCTTGAGCCAATAAAGTTGATTCTTCTGAGACATAGGGAAAACAGAAATCGGATACTTAAGCTCAGGATGGGAGCAGAAGCTGCTTCAATATCATTTCTGACGGCTATCCATCAAACCTTTGCAGGGCCCAGTCATTGGAAGATGGTACCAGGTCCTGGATCGTCTGGTGCTAGGCAAAACCAGAATGGCTGCACTCCAGAAGATGCTTCTGGATCAGGTTAGGAAAGTCCTCATGAACTCAAGTGGTGGGAGGGGCGCATACAAGCATCCCTCCAAAAAATGCCTAACTGCTTGTAATTCTTTTTCTGCAGTTTTTGAGAATTGAAAGAGCAAACCATGACCAAATTACAATTTCTACATTTTTGCAACTTAGCTTTTGCAGAATTTCCCTTCTTGCTTGATATGTGCACACATAGCTCCATCCCCTACATTAGCATGTTGTTTACTAAATGCTGCGCATCAAGTATTTAAGCTGCAGGCTCTCAACCATCTTCATCATTCTGGTTCTGGTTTTGTTGTATTAGGTGGGGAAGCCCAAGATCTACTGGACCCCCATGGTATCTATATCTTCCACACCGAGAGATCTTTTTTCTACTCCTTTTCTGTTTCATACGCCCAAGAATACTTCACTTATTTTCCTGAATGTCTCTTGCATTCCTCTTGCATCTATATTTTACACAGGTTGGATTTGCACCCTGCTTCCTGGCCTGTTTTCTGACTGTGGCGGGAACACTCAACGGCCTATCCTTGAAAGAGAACTGGAGCAAGCTCAAAAAGGTAAGTTCCAAATTTAGCATCAAGATAGATGTGTGGTTACGGAGATTTCAAAGAAACAAAAGAAGCATTACTTACTGGGTTTAAAACCTCTACCATTTCTTCAGCCAATTTGCCTTAAAGAAACAGTGTAAAAACATGCATGTTTGTCCATCACGCTGTTCCAACTACAAAATAGGCAGCATTATATAAAGTGCAGGAAAAGAGCAAGAATTATTGTGCAAAAGAAACTGAAGGCTGAAGGTAAGAGGAAAGAAAAGAAAATATACTGTAATCTAATCTTATACACGCATTCCTTATACATTTATCTATATCTGTAAATACATTCCAGCCAAGGTGTTATCACACACCTTAATCTTTTGCCAAATATATTTAGTGAATAGTTTTACTTATTTATTCATACATATATATTTATTTATCAAAGTTATTTGCCGCCCATCTCACAGTTCAAGGCATACATAATACTTTGGCACAACCAGACTCCAGGCCAACTCTGGCAGAGTCACAAAATAAAACACAACAAATGCTAAGACAATAAAATAAATAGCAATACAATATGGTAAAGAAATAAACAAAATGCCATATCCAAGCAACTTATATACTGTATTTTTATGCATGGTTTACTCACATATACTTATGTATTTAGCAACAACCATCTATGTTTTTGTGCAAAACCTATAATTCAAGCCTATTTACTTTCTCTAAATCAGTTAACCTACAGTAGGCATCTTTCTCACATTCATACATTTTTCAGTGACTCCATGAAGAGCAAAAATCTGGTTTTCATAGTGTCCTTTTTGCAGAGCTATTTTGCAATTCCACAATGTTGTCTCATTGTCACTTTTGATTAGGCTTCCCAAGAACTTATAACAAAATGATCCTCCCTGTAATTCTGTATTCACTCTGGCTGAGTGAATTGATTGGCCATCCACGCAAATGATTCTTTGAAAGTAGCACAAAGTCAAAGTAAAGAAAGCTGCTGCTCTTAAATTTGCTACAAGAGCAGGTAAATATTCTTGATATAGAAGAAATTCTCTAGGACAGTGTTTTTTTCAAACATTGCAACTTCAAGATGTGTGGATTTCAACTTACAGAATTTCTCAGCTAGAAGTTGTCAATTTTTTTTAAAACCTCCTCTAGGCCAATCTCCTTTCCAAAGACAACACCATCCAACATTTTTGCAGAGTAGACACAAACAGAAATTTTGTGCAAGAAGCAAGAAGAGGAAGCCCTATCTGGGCTACCAGATAGGCTTTTTTGCTCTCTCACTCTCTCATAATATAGTACTTTATCATCTTGTGTCATTGAATGGAGGAGATTTCAAATGGACAAAAGAAACTACTGATGAACATAGAGCATGATTAAATTGTGGGATTCAGTTCATAGAAGAGCAAGCAATTTAATTTTCCTCTACAGCCATCAAATTGCTTTCTCTTTTATGAATTTCCAAATCATTACTAGTCAATAGTGACATATTCATATCTTTATAATCTTTATCCTCTCATTCTTAAAAATTGTTTCATTAGTATGTAGAAGCAGAAGGTTAGACAAATATTTTTGTTTTTATCAATGATACGTTGAAAATTTTCTTAAATTTCTGGAGGATTTAAGAAAATACTGTTGCCAGTAATCACTATGTACTAACCACCACACAAAAAAAGATCACTTATGTACAATATTCTTTTTATCTGATGGATAGAAATTTTAAAAAGGCAGAGATGCACAGCTTCCATAGCAGCTTCCCCACAAGGCTGCCTCAGATACAAGATTCTGTCTTTTGAACTATGCCAACTTCTGTCATACTCTTGAATGGCTTTTTAAATGTCTACTTTTGTTCTTTGGTTAGTGGTCCATCATATTCTGCAATGTGAGATGCCTGCCTGCCCCTCTCAGGGTGGCTGAGTCACCTAGTGCCGGTTTGGATAAGGGGCCACGCATCTCCAGCATGTTATGACGATGCCTTAGCAAGATGCTTTCTGTTTGCTCTTCCTTGTTCAGCAAAGAATTCTCATGTCTTATGTTTGCATGTACAATAACACTGTTTGCTAAGCAATGATTAGTCATGAAGAATACATTGCCAGGAAGTTTGATGGAACCCATTCTTAGAGGGAAAGGAAAGAGCTGATTGAGAAAGACCACCTATAGCTTAGAAATATTGAATCAAGGCAGGATCTAAAAAGAGTAATTACCCCCAATACATCTCTTACTTTTACTTTCCTGAATTCACTCCCAATCGCACAGGAAATTATCTGAGATGTTTTGGATGATGGTGGAAAGGGGATAGGTAGAAACTCTAGCCATTGAGGTTTGTGGACGTTGTGGTTTTGTTATTGTTATTGTGAACACATATGCATAGGGATTATTTCTTCAAGACATTTATAGACCATTTCATTCTGTAAAATAAAAATTGTTTTATACATAATCTGAGAATGAAAAAGTCCAGAAAAAAAACCCCAATGTAATTTAAGCATCTATTCAGATTCTCAGACATCCAGGTCATAGTTGTCCCAAAGGTACTTTTTTTTTTTTTCAAGAGTCAACTGGACTTTCTGGTTTTTCTCTGAAGGCATTTTGCTTCTCATTCAAGAAGCTTCCATTCCACACCATCCAGTCAGAGCTGAAGAAGCTTTTTGGATGAGAAGCAAAACATCTTCAAAGAAAAACCAGAAAGTCCAGTTGCCTCATGGAAAAAAAGCAACTTTGGGACAATGTAATTTAAGGCACCAAACATCCCACAAAGGGGCATTACCTATTCTGGCCCAAAGCCTGCGGTGGAATACATTTTAAAGGCTTCTATGAGTACAGTTAGGATGGAAACATGTTAATCTCAGGATAAATGCTTTTTTCCAGAGAGCATGCACCATGAAAAGAGAAGGCACATTCTGGATCCCATAAAATGACACAGTTTTATTGATGGGACCCAAAGCATACCATGTCTATATGTTGTATGAGCAACACACACACACAAAAAAACCCCCAGCTTAACACAGTGTGAATGTAATGCAGTGTGTGAACTCAGGCAGTGAGAAACTAGACTGTTTGGAGAGGCAGATTTAGACTTAACTTTAGGAAGAACTATCCTAGAGCCTTAGAAAACTCCTCCCTGGGATTTTTCTTCTCTTTCAGGACAGTTAGTATAAATCCCTCAAAGTTGGACATGTACAGCAACCCTACCTACCTTTCGCTCCTCTGTTTCTTGCAGGACTACCCTGATGCCCTGATCACCAACTATTATGTGAGTGGCGTTGCTGGCACTTGACAGCTTTCTTCTGGATAGTTTTGCAGAGAGATTGTCTAGGCGAACTGATGGAAGAAGAGACTGTCTCCATATTTCCCAGAGACCCTGTAGAATTTCTTGGCCATTCAGCTGAACCAGTCCTGTTATGGTTGCTTTAAACATCAGATTCTCCTTTCCTATTGGTTGGTGGGATGAAGCAGATGCGGTGGCTGCTCTTCATCAAAAAAATTTCTAATGGTGATGTCTCTGTCTTTCAGATTTGGCCAGCAGTGCAGGTTGCCAACTTCTACTTCATCCCCTTGAACTACAGGTATAAACTGCCTTTCTTGCCTAAATTCCTTTACTTCTGACACTGCCTATGTGCAAATCCATAATTGGCAATGTTGTTGTCTTTGACTTTTTCTTCTTTTTCCATCTCCAGACTTCCCGTGGTCCAGTGTGTTGCCATTATTTGGAACAGTTATCTTTCATGGAAAGCCAATAAACTATAACCTGGCATGGGAAGAAGACATGAGAACTATGTTTAATCCTATTAGAACACCTGCAGATCCTCTTTACTCTCTGTTCTTCATGCAATGCAGAACACATGAACAACCTAGGATGCATACCATATACCAACCACAAAGATGCCCAATCAACCAGCATATGCAACGGGTTCGTGTCCCAAGTGTCCCTGAAAAGGAGAATTGGGCAATTCTGCTCTTTATACTCTGCTATTAGCAGTTAAAAAATCAGACCAGCTATCACAGCTGCCTGACGGAACTGAAGATATACTGTGTTATGGAACACAGGAAATTCTGTATGGGAATAAACTTTGACTTCAGTATTGGGTAATGATTAGTCTAAGACCTTATACATACATGTCTGCCTAAGGGTCACTGAGATAAGCAAGGAAATTAAAAACAAACACCAGAAACAATTAAGCAGCTCAGACAATTGTAAACAATTTTGTGCGCTATACCTAATTATTGTAATCCACAGTGTGAATGCTTACTATGTACGAATTTCTCAATAAAAGGGGGCACTAGAATTTGCTCTAGGCTCCCATCCCGAGTACACCAGCCTCTGTGTGGGAGACCACCACAAGTGGTGACCCCGACGTGATCCACTGCAGGTGGTACGTGTCCGGACCTCCGTGTTTCCTCGCCTAGAATAGGTAAAGTACGTACTTAACTATTGCTGGACAATAGGATTATTCAGGGAGCATGGGGGGCAAACTCTCTCAGCCACAGGAACGGCATGTTAGTGAGCTGCTGAAGTTAATAAGGACAAACTTCTTTATCTTTAAACCCTCTGGGGGGGAGCAAATAGTTCTTTCAAAAAATAATGTGAGAGAGCTGCTGCAAGAGATCTGGCGGCAATGTCCCTGATATCCAGAGAAAGGCTCTTTAAAGTTAGACACATGGAGGAGAATTGGAAATATCCTTCATGAAGAGCCACGGGCAACAGCTGAAATTTTGATATTTTGGAAGATTGCTATGATTGCTTTAGAGACCCAGCAACAACCTCTTTTAAAAACTTTAGTAGAACCTCTTCCTTATAAAGGAATTGTATTGCACCCACCTTCTCCAAAACTGGAGTGTGCTTTATCATTTCCAACAGCACCTATTCCTGTGAATGATAAAATCCAATCAAAAATGGGAAAGGTTCAAGCCATGATGCATCAGGCTTTCAATGCGGGGAAGTTAGAGTCTGATGAGATTACCCAGATGAATTTGTTTCCAGTCAATAGGCAAGTGGATGCTCAAAGCAATCTGCAGACTGAATGGGTTCTGATTCCTTTAGCAATTCTTAGGGAAATTAAAAAAGCAATAAAAGATTATGGTATTCAAAGTCCTTTTACAAAGGGGCTTCTGACAAGTTTGGCTACCTCACGCATGATTCCTAGTGACTGGAAAGATTTAATGAGAATGATATTGAGCTCTACTCCGTATGTGGTCTTTGACTCGGAATACCAAAGGGAAGCTGTCACTAGAGGAAGGAATTCAGGGGGGCTGTATACATCAGACCAAATCTATGGGGCAGGCTTGTTTGAATCCACTGCAGATCAAGCTGCTAATTTGCCTGATCACGTATTTCCAGTGGTTATGGCAGCTGTCCTTGGGGCGTTGTCCCGCATTCAGGATGTGGGAACCCCAGCACGGTCTTTTTCTCAAATTAAGCAAACAGCATCTGAGTCTTATAATGATTTTGTGGAAAGGCTACAATTGGCTATTACCAGGCAAATCTCTAATGAGGAAGCTGCAAAAGAACTTTTGCTGAAATTGGCAGTTGAAAATGCAAATGCTGACTGCAAGCGTATCTTGCAGCCCTTGGTGGCTAGAGGTGAGGTTACTCTGGCTGATCTGTTAAAAGCATGTGCAGTGGTGGGTTCTCAGGCTTACAACATGGAGACTTTGGCTATGGCATTGCAAAAAGGGATGAAACCTACAGGGAATTGTTTTAATTGTGGAAAGCCTGGCCATTTTAAAGCCCAGTGCCGTGCCCCTGAGGGGGGGTGTAGGCATTTTGCTTCCTCCCCTTCTGCAGGTACGCCAAGACCGAAAGTTCGGTATAAGAGACTACCAGATCCAATGTGGAAAGGACCTGTCCTGCTGATACGCTGCTGTTAAAGATGAGGGGACAGTTGTTTGGGTTCCTGCTCGCTGTGTGCATCCTTGTCATCAGCCAAAGGAGCAAGGGGATGGATTTGGGGGAATGGAAAAGAAACACATTGATCCAGGACATGGGGAAGCTAGCAAACCTTCATAATAAAACTGATTGTTGGGTATGTATGCACATGCCAACTCACAAAACATCAGGGCTTCCAATGGTTGCAGTACCTTTGGCCGAAGGTGACTGGTATAAGGGACAATGCTGTGGTTGTTCAGGGATGTGGTCTAACAGTTGGACTAAAAGTAACATAAATACATTGCATCTTGGAAGCCGAATCCAAGAGGTGGCGGGAATCTGCTGGATTCACAATGAGACAGTAGAGAATATGACTTACTTGGGAACATATCCATTTTGCAACAAAACAATTGTTATTGGCAATGGAAGTCGGGTTTATCCGGATGACATGAAAACTAAAAATCTCACTTACTTTGTACATAATATTTCTAAATTTGATATCATATCTTTGATCAATGAAAATGGGTGTCCAATTATCCCTGCCACATGTTGTCCCATCATGATAGAAAACCAGCTGCCCAAATGTGCAAATGGGAAATACGCACCACCGCCCACTTATTTGGCTATGTTAATGGAATCTTTTGTACGATTAATCTATGCTGAACCAAATATGGTTGGTCATCTCCTGGGAGCAAATCTATGGTTGCTGTGTGGACGGATGGCCTATGATCACATGCCAGCACGATGGAAAGGAGTCTGCACCTTTGGGAAAGTAATCCCATCTCATGTCATTTTAAAATCTTTGGGGACTGCTCATATCCGCAATGCGCGTTCTGCAACGGAAGTAAACTCTGTTTTGAATCATGACTACTGGACACAGATATCAAGGGGAATTATTCCTCCTTTAGGAGTCATGATGAACTATAGAGATTTGCATCGTTTAAACAATTGGACAGTTACTATGTTTAAAGACACCATTAAAATGCTAAAGCTGCTTGAAGAAGAACAAGGAAAAATCCTTGACTTTGTCCTGCAAACCAGATATGCGGTGGACACTATTTTGGCTGCGCAAGGGGGAGTTTGCGCTGTGATTCATACACATTGTTTCATGTATATCTCTGATTATTCTCCAAACATTACAGCTTCTATACAGCATATGGAACAAACCCTGAGTGAGAATCCATTACAATCGGAGGACGAGGGACTGGACGTGTGGTCTGCACTTTGGTCCTGGTTGCCAGATGGTTCATGGATTCGTCACCTAATTGTTGGAGTGATATTGCTTTTTATACTTTCTCTTTGTGTATGCTGTTGTTTAGGAATGTGTTGGGTGAAGCCTACGGAAGGAGAACTGTGGTTGCAGATGGCGAAAAGCTACCGAGGCATCTGCGATCATCAAAAAACTAAAACAGGGGAGATGTGGGAATAAACTTTGACTTCAGTATTGGGTAATGATGAGTCTAAGACCTTATACATACATGTCTGCCTAAGGGTCACTGAGATAAGCAAGGAAATTAAAAACAAACACCAGAAACAATTAAGCAGCTCAGACAATTGTAAACAATTTTGTGTGCTATATCTAATTATTGTAATCCACAATGTGAATCCTTACTATGTACGAAATTCTCAATAAAAGGGAGCACTAGAATTTGCTCTAGACTCCCATCCCGAGTACACCAGCCTTTGTGTCTCATTCTTTCCATGTGAGACCACCACAATTCTGCAATTTCTAGGTACCGGTACTTGACTGTAGAGTGTTTGGTAGGGCCTAGTAGGAAAACTTTTAATTTTTCTGAACTATGTTTACTATTCTTTAGGAATGTAAGAAGCTCTTTTATGCCTGCAAGCAAGGATGCACTTGCATCTAATGGATACTCTTAGCATAAGTAAACTTTAATGTTCACTTTTCAGGTAGTTCTCATTTAATGACTGCCTTATACAGTAACCATTAGCCGTTATAATAATGATGAAAAAGTAACCTTGCGACCAATCCTTGCATTTATGAATTTCGCAGGTCTATAAAGCAAAGGAAAGCCGAAGTAAGATTATAACTACAATTGCAGTTTTACTACCAACTGCTTTGCTTAATGATCAAGCTGTCAGTCCCAAGTGTGGGACCAAATGAGAACTACCTGTGTTGAGATTTTTGGTAGCTTATTGTGTCATGTAACCCAATCTTCAGTTAGTTTATAGTTTAATGCATTATTTTAACTCAGGAGAATTCAGAACCAGATCAAGCACTCTGTGTAACCAAGCCATGGAATGAGACATTTGTTCCATTTTGCCTATTACTACAAATAATTATGTAGCGGCTTTTTAGTGTTTTAAGGCTACTTTTCTGCCCTTGCTTTGGCATATCAAAAACTAGATCTGAGGCCATCTGAATGCAAAGCATGGGATCTATTGCTGAACTCACCTTTGAAATATTGGGATGCTGGGGGTGGGGGTCAAACTGATACACTTAAGTTAATTTTTGGAAAGAATTTGGAAAATTGATCAAGGAGAGATCTACTAATGGCAGTTTGCCATGACAACTAGAGGGTATCGCTATATATTGAACCAGTCTCTCAGGAAGCTTGCATTGTTGATTTATTTATTTGTAGTATGGACCCCAGGTCCATGTTTCGCAACTAAACATACAAGGCTTAAGTCGAAATAAATGTGAATACCTAAGCAGACTGGCCCTAGACAATAGGATAGATGTTATAACACTACAAAAGAGTCATTTGGCTGACAAGGTACAGATTAAAGCTCGAGGGAAGATCCAGGGTCCACAATTGTAGCCAAGATAGTGTCCATTGTTGATGAGTTTCATATAAGAATGATTGACTTTTAGGTTCTGGTTAATTCTAAAGAATCAAAATAGGATGCTTAGTCCAATCCAACTGGAATCAGTTCTTACAAAGTAGGCAATCATGTAGAATACATATATGGTGTGGTTAAGGTTTTGGACTAGGATCAAGGACACCCAATTCTAGTCTGCCATCAGCCATGGAAGCTCACTAAGTGATATTCAGTTACTTTCATTCAAGCCAATCTACTGATCAGGGTTGTGGTTATGGGGAAAAATAAGAGTGAATATTATGTATGCAACCATGAGCTTCTGTACAAAAAATTATAAATCAAATGAATAAACATGAATGCTTTCACTTTGAACTTCGGTAAAGTCAGATTTAGTAAGCCCTGAATATTGCTGTTTCTAAAGAAGCAAAGAATGCTTGCAAGCTCCAGAACACCAAGTTATCAAGACAAATTGGTACATTTGCAGTGGTAGCATAATGACAAATGCACCCCTAATTATCCAGTGCAACAGATTCAAAACTGGTCCAGAATGAGTTAATTTAATGTACTGTTGGTGTGGAAGCTACTATCCTGCTGACAACAGACTCTTAAAAAGAATGAAGATAGGTGCATGGAGGAAAACATATGGTGAATGGGCCATTCACTTTTCATTCTGATAGATCAGTATTTCTCAACCGCAGCAATTTCAAGATGGACAGACATGAAGGCTGGGGGATTCTGGGAGTTGAAGCCCACAGATTTTGAAGTTGCTGCGATTGAGAAATACTGATGGTTGTCCTCAACTTACAAACCACAATTGAGCTCAAAAGTTATGTTGTAAAGTGAGAAGTGTGTTAAGCTTTGTCTCATTTTTATGACTTTTCTTGCCACATTTATTAAGTGAATCACTGCAATTTAATAACAAATTAATAACATGATTGTTAAGTGAATTTGATATCACCATTGACTTCACTTGTCAGAAGATTGCAAAAGGGGACCACATGACTCCTGGACACTGCAACTGCCATAAATGTGAATCACTTGTCAAGCACCCAAATGTAAATCGTGTGACCATGGGAATGCTATAACAATTGTGTGAAAAACGGTCTAAGTCACTTTTGACAGTGATGATGTAACTTTGAGCGGTCACTAAATGGACTACCTATATTTGGGGGGTAATAAATGAAAGCCATATCTGTGCTGCTGGCGAAACACTGTCTCTTGCAAACTACTAATGGTGCTTGAACTGGCCAAAATTCTGGAGGGCCTGCATTTAAAACAAAATTGCCCAACCCAGCACTGAGGAGAGTTTGAAGCTCTCCCAGGCAGCCCCTCTGCTTTGCCTGGCCGCAGCAAGAGAGGAATAGGCCGTCTCCATGTTCTTGAATTTTAATGAATGGCTCCTTTCTGCTTCCATTACAACTCCGGGATGAAACAATGGGGCTCTTCTGCTTTAGCGTCCAGAAGAAAGTAGCGCTTCTCGGTTTTTGTTTGATTTGGGAGTGGGTAGGTGGGTGCCAGGCTGCGCCGCCTTGCCAGAGCCGCTTTACCCTCCGAGGCTGAGGGGAAAGGCTGCTCAGCAGAGTTCCGTCTCTCCTCACAGAGCTGAAGTTTTTAAGTCACTAGCGCGCCCTTTCTCATGCCCGTTATTTACGCAGGGCCAGGGCACCGGACGCTGACTGAAAAGGGCTCGCTCGCTCGCGCTCCCGCTGTCAAGCTTCTCTGCAGGGCCGCCCCGCCAGCCAATCATCGCCGCTTCCTCGCTTCGCGGTGGCGGACCTGGCCGGTGTTTGCCCAGCGGATGGCATTCATTTCCTAGCGGATGTTTGTCTACCTACTGGGGCCAAGTAGCACGAGGAGATGAATGGGAAGCGGGGAGGGGAAAGTAGAAAGTAGCTCGGATCGTCCTTTCGTGCCGCTGTACCAAATCAAGCCGTCCGTGTGCGCCAGCCAATGGAAGAGAGCCCCAAATAATAAGTGGGGGTTGGGGGGGGGGAATGTACAGGACCCGGCAGTTTCTATAACAGGACGGAGGCTACTCTTGCAAGGAGATCACATCAGAGAATTGGGTAGCTTATCAGATTTAACACACTAACAAAACAGCCTAACCAAATATAATTGTTGTGCATGTATAACTAACTTCCAAGCAAAAAATTATATTGTTGCTCAATTGTATTAAGACATAATGGCTAGTTGATGTGTCTGCTCCTGGGTCAACTCCTGGGTCAGGTGTCTCTGCTCCTGATCATTCAGATCTTAGTACCTTCTGTTTGAGTTACTGTAATGCACTTTAAATGGGGCTGCCCTAGAAGAATATCCAGAAACTAATTCAGAATGCAGTGGGTCAGATGTGTATACCACAACATGCCCATTTAACATTATTTTGTGCAATATCTCTTAATAAGCTGCAAGATGCAATTCAAGGTCATGGTTCTACATCTTCCATAGTAGTTCTTTTCTTTGAAATAATCTCCCCTCCCCATCCTTGTTTCCTTCTGTATTAAAAAATATTAAAGATATTAAAAAACTGTTTTTTCTCTATAAATTTTGGATGAGATGTTAGATGTGTCTGTTTTGAAGAAACATGAAGTGGTTTGACAGCTGGACTGTATGCCTGTTTTTTTGTTTTTTGTTTATTAGCTACCCAGAGTCACATTGGCAAGTGGATAGTCATATGTATTTATTAAATGATGCATTTATTAAATAATTAAAATTCCAGGCATAGTTTGGTGTCTTTTTTGTGTTTGTTCTCTTGTCCTCTCCTTCCTTACTGCCACTCAAGAGATTTCAACTGGCTGGCCAAGTCTGCCCAGTTCTTCAGATCTGCTTACCAGTCACAACATCTTCCTCTCTTGTATGGGCTGTGGTTGGTCTATTCTATTAAGATACTGGAGAGATTACCAGTTAAAGCTGACATGTTCACCTCCATTCCTACCTATTACTTCCTGATCCTTTCCTATGGGATTTTCTCAGACTAATCAGAATTACTTGTATGTCAGCTTCAGTTTTTAAATTCATCACAGCTTCTGCTGATATTAATTTGTTTTAAGTGATAGAGGCAGCATCTTCTAACCCAACCAACCCAAGGTTGAGATTCATGCATGTTTGAACGTAGAGGCTTTCAGGGGGCTCAGCTGGTCTCCCTGGCATTAGTGCCTTGAGAGTCGTTCCGGCATTCTTAGGACCAGGGTCTTAGGACCTGGGAAGCAGGTGAGAAAAATTAGAACTGCAAAGAGTGGGTTTACTCTGAGGCGACTTGCAGGAGTGCTGAAATAATCCGGAGGAGGAAGGGTGGGGAGCAGGCACCCAGTAACAAAGCACAAGGACACCTCCTCCCACCCAGACTCAGGTCCCAAGAGGGTCTATGGGGGACACCGCCCGCACCATCAGCAACCAGTCCATGTTCCTCACTGACGTCAATGGATCTCCCAGCTTGCTATATATAAAGAATCCGCCAGCGACTCCGAGCACCCTTTTCCCGGCTCCGCAAGGACACATCGCGGTAAGTTGCTTCCCTTCTACCTGAGGCTGAGGCGGGAGTGGGAGGGCGGGAGGGAAGAGAAAAAGATGCGGAGGCTAAGACTGTCCTCCAGTCCAGCCTTCGGGTGCCGTGACTGCCAGCTCAGTGTCACCCCCTACTGGCACTGGATCGCCAAGAGAGGACCGGAGATGCCCTCGGGATGTTGTCCTCCGTCCGGGTTGCTAAGGGGAGCATCTCTCAAATAGACCTTAGCCGGGTTGCCCAGATTCTCCTCAGCTGTAGGGGTGAAGGTCGGTGGCTTTGCTCCCTGTCCTGAGTCACCCTGGCAGTACCGGGGTCTCTCGCTCTTTCCAAGACCTCCCTGTCTCCTTTCCCAGGCCCGGACCGCCTCAGCATGAGGCGGGCGCAGCTGCCCAGCCTCCTGGCCTCGCTGCTCCTTCTGGTCTTGCAAGCGTCCCTCGGAGCCAGACCAGCGGTCGACCTCGAGGGCAGTGCAGAAAGCGACCTGAGCCTGCGGTTGCGGTTCCCCGAGGAAAACCGCGCCGGATCCCTCCAGCCACTGCAACCCGTTCCCGAGCCAGACGTGGCGAGCCTTTTGCTGCGATCTCTACACCGTCTCTCTCCGGAGGGAGAGCTGCGTCGACGCCTCGCCGAACTGAGCGACCGGCTCAAACGCCACGAGCCGCCGCTCTCGATCGACCTCACCTTCCACCTCCTCCGCCACATGATGGAGATCTCCCGGGCGCAGAGCCAGCAAGCCCAGGCAGAGTTGAACCGTCAACTCTTGGACTCGGTAGGCAAGTGAAGCCGTCAGCGAGGGCGGGCAAGAGAACCTCGCCTTTGTGAGCCAATCCATCAACTCAATCGCCCCGCACTTCCTTCGGCATCGCTTGCCTCAACTCAAGCACCTTCGCAGAAGACATTTCTTTTCTGAAATAAAACTTCTTGGGCGTCAAACGGTTTCCGAGTGCGGGCTGTTGATTTAGGGTGGGGAAGGGGTGAGGTTGCGTCCTGGGCTGCACTGGTGGCCCTACTTGAGCTGTGAGGTGTCAGGGTTTGCTGTCTTGATATAAACTCTTGGATTCACTAGAGGGTCCCAAAGGTGCTTTTCCAAAAAGCAATTGGACTTCCTCAGTTCATTTCCTTGAAAACGTTTCGCTTCTCATCCAAGAAGCTTCTTCTGTTCACTAGAAGGGTTTACATCCCATTACTTCACACTGATTTACCGAATTAGCATACTTTCTGTGGTCACATATTACATAACTGATGTTAAGGAGTCGTCTGGGTTCGAATATGGCAAACCCAGCAGTCAATCAAACCAAAATTAAATGAGCCATACTACGCGTGTATTCTGAAGTTTAATCCATCTCCCGGTACTGTAAGTCAACTCTACCAAAAGTTAATCAACTTTGGAGAAATAAAGGAATTCTGATGGGGCAAAGTAAAATGTTAGTCTTGGTAACAAAATTTCCGCAGATCTACAAATCCTCAGATGTGTCTCTATTTCAATCTGCTTTACAGGAATGCAGACAGAACTTGGGTCTTGAGGTAGAAGGAAGCCTGAATCAGATTGTTGATTCTCCAGGTCAACTTTGGTCCTATCCATAGCAAAACTAAACTCAAGTAAAATCCAAATGTTTTCAGAACTGGAGTACTTTTCCATCTAAGAGAACATTGTATTGCACACCAGAATATAGGCTAGAATCGAGCATTTTCATGCCAGCTAGACTGGGAGAGGGAAGCACCATGTATACTAGCTAAATATACTAGTCTAAATTCCCCATTGACCCTCCCTCTCCTCAAATTCCCTTGACTCCTTTGCAGCACCATGGACAGCGGCTCTGCCTGGACCTGCTAAAAAGCCTAAGCACCTTCCAAACCATTCTTTTCATTGGTCTGTTGAGCTGGTTGCTGATACTAACAATGAGCAACCTTTTGCCCTTTCCTTAGTTGGAGGGTGCTCTGATCAGTTGAAAACAGCAGGTCTGCAAGGCAGATTAGACTTCCTTCCTAGTTGTTTAAATGTAAATAAAGTAAATGGCCACTCATCTCACTAAAGTTATATCTACAGAAGATGGGAGTTCCACTTTTGATATTCTCCTGTGCTCCAAGGTTGGTCCTTCCCACCAATTCCTGTCTAAAGCCAAGTAGAAGACATTTCAGGCAGAGCAGGACTTCTCTAGCAAAATGAGGTCTTTTTCCCTTTGGCAGATTGCCAGCTCCTTCTTCCTATGTTTTTTTTTTTTTATGCTCTATCACTGCTTCCTTAGTTCCAGCCCAGTTAGACAAGGAATTTTGTTCCTCTTCTGGTGTCCTAATTCTTTGTTTCTAGTTCTGTCCTCCCACCTCCAATACATGCAGCCTAGAGTCAGTGCTCAAAACGTACAGATGCCACTTTTCCTCACTCAGTGTAGATTTGCAACTGGTCAAAGTAATATTTAGATTCATCCAAGTTCAAAAGATGGAATAAGTTATCCCTTCCTTAACCCAGGATGGGAGGGTTAAGGGTGAAGTGTTTCTACACCAAGCTAAAGCCACGCCTATGGCTGACTCTCTTTTTCCAACACAAGAAAACATTTTAGCCAGCCCTTGATGAGTTGGGGAAAAGCTGGTGTTGGTAGTTTAAACCACCCACCCACCCACTTCTGGTAGGGGGTAAAGAACGAACACAGGTAGCCTCTGTGAATGATAAATGCAGAAATTTATAAATGAGCCCCCTATGGAAAATTTCACCAACCATGCCTATGAATCTCATATTTTTCCTCCAAAGAAAGGGATCCAACAGAATCTCTCTCACCCAACGAACCTTGCCAGAATTGCTGTTAGCAAAAATAACTCACAACTTTATTATCTCCACATATTAAAAAGCCGAATGGTATAGGGAGAAAAAGAGCATAGAAGGAAGCAAGAAAAAGATGCACAGAGAAAGAAAATTTTGTGGGAAGCAAGAAAAACATCTGCTGGAGTGGAGGAAGAAGCATGCGATGGGGCTGACCGGAACATTCTCCAACTGCTTCTGTCTTCAAAGTGACTTTTCAGTGTTGTCCTGGTGGAAGAAATAAGATACACATCTAGTGGGAAATAAAATGTGCCAGATTGCTCCCCAGATGATCCAGGTCTTGTGAATATCCCAGTCAAAGCAGGAAAGCTCACTAATGGGCACACTATCCTTTCCTGGTGACAAATTCTCTTCTTTTAATTCCATTATACCCTTAGAAAGCTAAGAGTTGGGGGAGGGAACAAGAGAATGAACGTTGGGAGAAATTTTGCCAGGAAAACCCCAAAGCCTCAGAAGCAGGAAAGAAGATCCAAAATAGCCAAAGATCAACAGTTGTAAGTTACCAGAATTCTGCCCACTTTTTCTGGGTTAGGAAGCAGAATTATTTCCCCGCTGCTTTGGAAACAGTAGAAGCTGCTTTGTTCCCTTCCTTCAATTCTGACTGATGGGTGTTATTTCTTTTCATTGTGTTTCTACCTCACCCTTTTTTATGTCATTGAAAAAGATTGTGATAAAAGAAGATAGGCTCTTCTCTATAGCAGTGCCAGATAAAGTACACAAAAGAATCAACCACATGGTAGAAAGTTCCATTCAGATCATCCCTAGAAACTTTCTATGTAAGCATCTCATCAAGAGAATATCTGGTTGTTGGGACTCATTCCTGAAGTCATATTCCTCCTGGCCCTCTCATTCTCTGCCAAATAAAGACATTGTCCAGGAGAAGGAGGACTCACCCCGAGGTGGTATATTAGGTGGCTTTGGTCTGAATCGAGACAGGTTCTCTCCATCTAGAGAGAGAAAGAGATACATGACACTAGCATTCTACATTTCTCAGCTAAGGCTCAACAGGAAAGGACAGAAGTACTCAGGACTGTGATTATAAAATCACAGGCAAAAAAAGCCTCATTTCCATCCCTCAGGCATTATTTTAATCTATTAGTTCAACTGTGCTTAAGTGAGCTAAATATATTAAAATAATTTCTGAGGATGTTTTCTTTTGCAGGTTCTTAACATTGAGTAGTTTATAATGAGGACATTTCTAAGAAAACTGTGGCTCAAACAGAACAGGTGGGAAGAAAAAAAATCATTTGGACTTTCTAATCAAGGCCTTGCAGTGGCAAAATCTCAAGGCATCCCCAGGCAGGTCAGAGCTACTCATTACAACTCTACCCATATCTCATTTCAGCTTTTCAACTCACCTTCTGCTCCTTCAGGCCCCTCTGATCCTTCTGGATGGTCTTCCTCTCCAGCTTCAACACTTCCTTCTGGGATAATTCCTTCAGACTCAGTTTCTTCTCCAGAAATATCTGAGAGGGAAGCAGGCATGTGTGAAAATGACAACTTTGTGTTATTCGTCTATCTTGAATCTCTAAACACACATTTTTCAACATGCTTTCTGAATTATGTAGATAGATCTTTCAAAAATATGCTTCATTTCCCCACACATAATGCATAATTACTATATAGGTTTTGTATAATGTTCTTCCTAAGTCATACATGTTCTAAGTAGATTTTTCAGAAGAAAATCAAACCAAATCCTTTAATCTTTCTGAGTAAAGAAAGAACTTTAGTCTTAACGTAAATTTGTTATCCAAATTAATATCCTATCTAGCTCAATATTCTTTCACGACATGCAGGAATTCACTTTTAAAAGAGATAGTGATGCAAATTTTAAAAAAAGTTTAAAGTAAAATAACTTTTTTATATTTTTTTCCCAAATATACCAGCATTAAGGCTTTAAACTGCATGTATCAACTGGTTACTGATCCATTTTCTGGATTTGCATAATATGCTAGTTTTGGATCCTGTGCAAATATAGACATTAGACTTTTAGCTGACTTAGGTATGTTGTCTGAACAAGTCCCAGAATTCTTTATTGGGTTGATGTTGCTGTTGATTTTTGCACTCATGAGCCAAATATCTATTTCCTTCAAACCCCAAACTATATAAATGTTGTGGGTCTGCAGAATTACAGACCCACACATAAGTCTTGCTTTCAAATGCCTACCGAACGGTCCAGGCAATGTCATTTTATGTTATTTCTGCTTTAGAAGGCTGAGGGATTTTGTTGAACCAAGTTCAAAATGGTTTGGGTCATTCTCTTTGAGATAATCTAAATAATTCCATCTATCCCCATCCACCAATAATACAAGGGTTCCTTTTCCTCCACTCTTCAAATACCTTTCATTGCAATGCCCCCTTCCTTAAATACAGGCTTTTCCACCATACAGAGTTAGAGTTAGGGTTTCAATTCCTCAGTGTCAAATTCCTTCTTAGACAGGGAATGTGTAAGTTAATGAAAAACTTAAAAGAGAATGGCACTCAAATGGAGGAACAGCAGTGGATGTCTCCTTTCCCCTCACTCCAGCAAAATGTTTCTGTCCAGCCGCTCTCACCTGTCTGAAATTCAATAGTTCTCAGCATTTCAGCAACGTGATCTACATTGATAGAGAAATGGTCCATGTTTTCATAGCCAGACTCAGGCCGGCTACCCATGGATGCCTTGGACATGTCTGTGATCCTGCAGAAAATAAGAGGCATGGTGAAATCTAGCTGATGCATGTTTCTTTTCACCAAAAAAAAAATAGAGATGAGAACTGGCAGTGGGCAGAAGATTCCTTTCTCTCCAAAATGAGACAATGGTATGAATGTTTGTCTCTTCCCTACTTTGTCCATTCTGCTTCCAGCAAATAATGAACTAAAGAAGTCAGCTGAAATGGTTTCCAAAACTATCCCCACCAAACTCCTGAAAAAGTATGCATCCCAGCTGTGCATAGCATTTTGGGGGAATTGGGGAAAAGGCCAGGTGTCGTGGCTTACTGCTGCCAATTGTGACTTCCATATATGTTTTCCGCTATTGTTTTCATTGCTCTGTCCTATAGAACAGTGGTTGCCGACCGGTGGGCCGTGGCCCACTGGTGGTCCATGAGAAAATTTTGGTGGGCTGCAGAGAAATGTCACCTCCAAAGGACCCCCTCCCAAAGCAATGAATCCAGGCTGTGCCAGAATACAAGCCTGCACCGCCCACATGGCCCGCAGGAATGCTCCCCGCCCACTCACTACCTGGTAACCTTGTCTGCTAAGTTGCTATTTTTCCTTTTTTTCCCCCCCACCAACCATCAGCTGTTCTGCTGTGCCAGGAGATTTAGATTAGCTAGAAAGCAGGAAATCATTGGATTTCTTGCTTTCTAGCTAAACTTTAGATCTTCAGCTCAGACCTGAACCTTCCTTAGGACTGAAGCTTCTATTATTCAGTGCACACTCAGGTAGCCGATGGCAGAATTATAGATCTGTGAGCAAATCTGTGATTCTGTGAGCAACTCAATCTGCCTGCCTGCTTTGCCTGATTTTGGGTAAAAGTTGCTCTTTTTTTGTAAAAAAAAATCAGTATTTACATAAATATTTATAATATTTACATACAAGCTATGCCCAGCCAATCACATGACCACCAAGCCACACCCACAAATTAGGCCATGCCCACAGAACCAGTTGTTAAATTTGAATCCCACCCCTGCCTCTGTGCGTGTGTGAGAGAGAGAAAGAGAGAGAGGGAGGGAGGTTAGTTCATCTTTCTCTCTCTCTCTTTCTCTCTCTCTCTCTCCCCCCCCAACTTCAGCAAGCTATCGTCAGTCAATATTCATATTAGCGGTCCCCGGGATTTAAAAATTATGAGTTTGGTGGTCCCTGAGGTCCAAAAGGTTGGTGACCCCTGCTATAGAGAGATTGTGTGGTTTGATCTAAATACTAACTTACTGAAAGCAAACAGAAGCTGATTCTTCAGTCTTGGGCTTAATATTTAGTTGACAAAATCTATGTTGGGAAAGACTCCTGTGACTGGCTTCCACAATTCTAAGCATGGATATGATTCAGAATAACGTTAACATATCAACCTGAAAAATCTACAGCACTGGCTGTAATCCTGAATCCAGAAAGAATCTCACTGCTGTAGTTGTCCAAGAAGGAAAGAAAGATTACAGTCAGCCTAAAATAACAAATCACAAATTTGTGCATTTTGGAGAGACAGACACCAGTCTAACTGGATCAAAGAACAGAGTATGCATCAATTAGAAGCGAATCTCTGATTAACTTTGTTGTTGATTAACCTGTTAACTATTTTTTCTTCATGTACATAATGTATGACACATCAGATTGGGTTGCAAATAGCTGCAAAAGTTTATAAATCTTGGACCTGTTTCGCAAGAGGGAAAACTATTTTTGTTGCAATATATTTGTCAGTGTACAACTAGGAGGGGATAATATGTAGCTTTGTTTTCTTGTCCATTTAATTCCTTTTTTAAAAAAAAAAGTTGTCTAATTTTGTTTTGTCTTTGTTAACCTTTTTTTCTTTTGTATTTTCTATTTTAATCTTCTGAATAAAATAAAAAATAAACAAAAAAGCGGATCTCTGATATCTCGAATGCTGCTGCTCTTGAGTGCCAATTGGGCCACTGAAGGCTGATACTAAGGCTCAGGGCCTGGACCTTTGCTCCTGTTGCTTCTACTCACTTTTTGATCAGCTCCTTTGACTGCTGCAGGAAAGAAAGAGAGAATCTTCAGCATCAACAAAGCAGAAAACAATTTAGCACTTAGACTTATATGCCGTTTTACAGTGCTTTAGAGCCCTCTTTAGAGCCCGCAGTTTTACAGAGCCAGCCTATTGCCTCCAACAAGCTGGGTCCTCATTTTACCCACCTTGGGAGAATGGAAGGCCGAATCAACCTTGAGCCTGGTGAGATTCGATCTGCCAAATTGCAGGCAGCCGCAGTCAACAGAAGGAGCCTGCAGTACTGCATTCAAACTGCTGAGCCACCACAGCTCTATATCCCCAAGTTTTAAACCACTGAACCTTCCAAATTGCAAATGGGGTCCTGCTTCTCTCCTCCTCTTACCTGTCCATCCTTAAGAAAGCGGACAGTATATCCTGCTTCTTGCTGATTGATTTAAACTGGCTCCAGGATTACCCTGTTCCCCGACCCTGTCCTGTCACACCTGTATGCACCTGCAGATAGAGGGCCATCTGGGGTTCCTCCATGGATTGGATGGCTGACTCAACCAGCTTAGAGGAGACCTCAAGGTGGTCTCCATATTGCCGGATGAGCCCCCGCACCCTTTGGACTTTTTCCTCTTGCTCTCGTCCGATTTCTTGCAACAGCTCTTTTTTGCGTTCCTCCAGGATGCTGTACAAAGAGTCAAAGCGCAGACAAAGATGCTGCTTCTGCCGCCGAGCATTATCCTGCCAGGGACAGAATATATGAACTACTATTTTAAAAGTACTATTTCCACCACAGGTTAAAGTCAACTAAATGGCATAATGAGAACAATAAGTACTGCAAGGGTATATTTCCTGCTTTTCCTCTTATTTGCTCCCAGAAGGCTCCAACTTTTCTCCAACTTTCATATAGGAGAAGGAAGGAAGCTTACATGTGGCCCTCAGTTTATGAGCACAGTTGAGTCCAACATTTTCATTGCTAAAAACGGTAGTTGTTAAGTACCGTATATACTCGAGTATAAGCCGAGTTTTTCAGCACATTTTTTGTGCTGAAAAAAACCCCCTCAGCTTATACTCGAATCAGATTCCCCTCTGAAAAAAAAATGGTGTGGAGCTCCGAAGCTGGGCAGCCGCTTCCCTGCTTCCGTGTTTCCTTTGCAACTTTTAAGCATGGGGGTAATCGGAATCAGAAAAGTTCTTGCTTGAGGATATATTGTTTTTTCTTTTTTTAACTGTTTTAGGGGGGGGGAAGACCCACCGCCATGTGAGAATGCTCAGACACGAAATCTATCCGACCGAAAATAAGTGTGTGTGTGTGTGGGGGATTTTAACAGAGGGAAGATGTAGGGAGAAGGCAAAAGCGACAGAAGATCCTTCAGGGGAAACTGAGGGGGAGACTCACCCTTGGTCCAGATAAGCCCCCTTCCCCTTTCTCTAGGCTGAGAAAACAACGCGAGCCGAGGTTGCTTGGGCTTCACTCAGCTTCGTTTCCTCAGCTCCAGCTGCTTTCAGTCCACTCGGGAGGAGGGGGAGGAGGTGGTGGTGGCGGCTCGCGTTGTTTTCTGATAGTGAGATCATTTCCCAAATTAATTGATTCACTAACCCAAAAGAAGAAGATGTTGATGACAGTGGGAGGCAGGAGTCACTCTCTCCCTTGCAAGAAAAAAGCAAGAGCCGTTCTTATGATCTCTCCCTCTCTCTCTCTCTCCCCGTAATACAGTCAAGCCCTTTCCAGCACGCGGGATCCGCCCCCGCCGCTTTGCACCTTGCAAATGCAAAAACCCCAGGATTTTGCATTTGCAAGGTGCAAAGTGGCGAAGGCAGATCGCGCATGCTGGAAAGGGCTTGACTGTGTTACGAGGAGAGAGAGAGAGAGAGAGAGATCATAAGAACGGCTCTTGCTTTTTTCTTGCAAGGGAGAGAGTGACTCCTGCCTCCCACTGTCATCATCATCATCTTTTGGGTTAGTGAATCAATTAAACCTTTCATGATAGTGAGATCATTTCCCAAATTTCCCTTAAATCAGGGAAGAAATCAGAAACGAACCTTTGGACTGAGAATAAGCCTGTTCCTATGATGCCATTTTTGTTCACTGCAGTGTGAAAAGTGTGAAAAAACACACTTCTTTTTCTTCATCTTCTTGTTCCCTATTTACTGGTCTCTTTCAAAGAGGAAATTGTGAACATCAAACTTATTCTCAACTGTCCTAGTGAAAGTTTTTATTGGTATCTATTTTTATTTTTGAAATTTACCAGTAGCTGCTGCATTTCCCATCCTTGACTTATACTCGAGTCAATAAGTTTTCCCAGGTTTTTTTGTGGTTAAATTAGGTGCCTCGGCTTTTATTCAGGTCGACTTATACTCGAGTATATACGGTAAGTTGCATTCCATTTTTCAATATTTATTTGCCAAGTTGTTAAGCAAATTGCTGCAGTTGTTAAGTGAATAAATAATACCAGTTGCGAAGCACCTGAATTTTGATCATGTAGCCATGGGGATGCTGCCACAGTAGTAAATGTGATAACCAGTCATGTCACTTTTTCAGTGCCACTGTAACTTTGAACAGTCATTAAGTGAATAGTTGTAAGTCAAGGATTACCTGTATTGGCAAATCCTGCAGAAATAAACATCACTTGAGAGCATCCCCCAAAAATAAATTGAATGTTTTTATGCTCACCTCAATAGTTTTACAGATCTCTTCCATCTGGGTGATGATGGCTTGGATACGGTCATTCCCTGCCACTAACATGGCAATTCCATCACTCAGCTCCCCCTGAAAAAATAGGAAGGTGAAACTTAATGGCTGGGCTCACACCACTTGAGTCAGGGGTCCCCAAACTTGGCAACTTTAAGACTTGTGGACTTCAACTCATATCTGACTGGAGAATTCTGGGAGTTGAAGTCCACAAGTCTTAAAGTTGCCAAGTTTGGAGACCTCTGACTTAAATAAATGCAGTAATTAAAACAGGTATTCATAAAGCGTGTCGTACATGCCTTAGCAAATATACAAACTTACTGTAATAGACATATTGCAATGCTTAGTTCACATTACACACTACTAAGGCAATACACCAAACCACAAACTACTCAAATTCATTTGAGACTTGAAATGTCTCACTCAAAGATATACATAGAGGCTAGACTCTGAGGCTAAGCCTTGATGAGCCATATGTTGCATGAACTTATCTTGTGGCTCATCGGGACTTAGCCTCAGAATCCATTTCCTCCAAAGTCTAGCCTCTATGTCGGTCTTCAAGAAGAGAGGAAGGCTACAGTGCAGTGCCTGTGAACATGTTTCCGCTTCTATTGCATGACTGTGCAGCCAATATGAGTAACCGGTCAGATGAAGTAATTCTAGGGAATCTTTTCCCTCTTGAGATCATAAGGCGACTGGATGGGCTCCAAGAAAACAAGGAAATAGTAGGGAAGGGAAGCAGCAGATAAGAGGAAAAGCCCCAATCAAGCACTACCTGAGTGCTCATGATCCAGAAATTTTCCTCCACACCCCTAAACACACCTGATACATGAATAACTTATTTGTGGTGCTGGCAATTCCCTGTGTGCCAGCTGACTTAGAAACTAACATTCTAAGCCGTAATATCAGGCCAGGATCACAATGCTGTTAATTGCTAACTTGGGCACCAGCATCTAACATGTGTAACATGTTTCTCCCTCACTGCACAACTCAAGTGTTTGCTCTAAGTGTCCATAGGTGATTGTATGACTGTAACCTTGTTGCTTCTATCTTTACGATTTATACTGTTTCCTAGTATGAGTTTATTGCTTATTTGTACCTTATGATTTTCATTAAGTGTTGCACCTTATGTTTCTTGACGAATGTAACTTTTCTTTTTATGTACACTGAGCATATGCACCAAGACAAATTCCTGTGTGTTGAATCACACTTGGCCAATAAATAATTCATTCATTGATTCATTCACTCATTCAAAACAGAAATTATGAGTAGAAAGAAGACAGGATCTTCTCCTTTTCACGTCCCCTCTTTCTCTCCCCACCACCACTCCTTGTACCTTTTGGCGCTTATAAATGTTGGTCAGAGGAGCCACTTCACAGTCTTTGTGGGCTCCAAAGACTTTGCACATAGAGCAGGTTGGAACCTCACAGGTCAAGCAGTATATGTTGATCTTTTCCTCTTCATGTTCTTCACACATCAGCTGCTGCTCTGCCTTGGCATGGAGAGGCCTGGCCACAGCATAAACAGAGATTGAGAGAGATGTTGAATCCCCAGAAAATGATTGACCCTGGCTCAAAAACCTTTCTATTTTACTTCAGGTCATTATGTCAAAAAAGAATAGATATGCTCCCTTTTGAAATATAGTGCAGCATGCCAAGAGGCCCAATTTTTATTTCCAAAGGAAAATACTTTAGTTCTGGGTGTTCCAAATAAAAGTTCAGCAGCAAGGAAGTCTTATGATTTGAGCTGGAGATGGATTTCAGTTCGGTTCCATCAAAGACATGCAGTGACCAAGAGACGACCAAGCCTTTGATTCTACTATCAACGCTTAGCTACGATAATTCTTCCTTTGATTAGTCGTAGCAATGCAATGTTAGTGTAATCAGCATATTTAATAGTTTTATGTGGTTCACATTACTGATGAGATTAACTGTTTTCTTGGTACTGTGTTTAGATGAGGTTAGGCATTTTAAGAATTACATTCTTTTTAAGTGCATGAAGAAGAGCAAATCCCAAAGCAATTTTGAAAATTGCAATGTCGGGGGAACAGAGTCTTTTCGTAGGAGCACCCACAAATTTGTGCTCTCTTCTGATCCCTGCCCAGGATTTTATGTAAGCCTTGTGGTAGGCAATGGGTTCCATTGGGGACATAGGAAACTAGATATAAGGTATATGAAGGTTCAGAGATGATATTACAGATCAGCAGCCAGCAAAATCTCTCTGGAGACAAAGAGATTGCCGCATCAACCAACAGTAGTCTGGACAGCTGTTCCTCATGAGTAAATAGCAGCAACTAAGGTTTCTTCAGTTAGCTCACAAGTCGAGTGGCTAGGAATTGAGGGATTTCCACCAAGCTCACAGCCACAATATAGTCTATATTATGGACACAAAGTTCTGCCAAGGCTCATTTCTTAAACACTTATGGAAATTGTTTTTTTACTTCTATTCAACTATTAAGAACCTTCCCATCGACAGGTCTTATAACATGCACTGAGGGAGGTCACTTTAATCCTCAGCAAAATAAGTTTTAAAGATAAGCTTAAGCACATACAAATTGTGGGAGAAGGGAGGGATAATCAGAAGAACAGCAATTCGAATGTTATACAGTGAATGGACTAAAGGTCCAGATAGATTTGAAATAAGATTTTGAAACTAGTTATAAGAATCCTTCCCGTGAGAAAACACTGTTGTTTTAAATTCTTAAAAGAAATACGATAAGATGGGAATTTGAGGGACACTAGAGAGAAAACCAAAGGCAATTTGGTTTAAAGATTACAATTAAAAGAGAGGAACACTTTAGTTTGACTTACTAACACAAAACGGAGAAAAATACAAAATAAAATTAAACATATCAAAGGATATTTTTAAACAATGGATGCAGAAGTTAATTTTAGAAGTTTCTGCCACTATAGATAGACTCTGTTCAGATATTAAGGAAGAGAAACAAATTGTACTTGCCAAGATTGAGATGAATATCAAAGTGGATTTTAAAATATCAAGCTTCAAGAAAGATATGGAAAGTATTACATTTAAAAATGAATTAATTCAGTTTTTCAATAATTAAAAGGGATACACAAATGGCAAATAAAAAACAAGGATAAATTTCTTATATCGGAAATTTAGACCTGAAGGATTTTATGAGAAGCAACAAAGAAAATAGAGAACAAGCCATAGGACATTATCTGATATGGGATTATAGATTAAGATTGTTAAAAATAAAAGGAATGGAATATAGGGTTTATTTGATCAAAGTTAAAATAGACTTGTTATTTTCTGTAATCTTGGATGGACTTCTGCTGACTAGGGCTGACTGACAAGGTTTAAGGATTGTTTATAAATAAAATTGATTTATCTGTTAAAAGGGATAAACTGTTATTTCTAATAACCCTTAATGGACTTTTGCTAACCAAGACTGAATTATGAGGTGAAATGATTTGTTATAGGTAGGTAAGAGATGAAGTATGGAATGGAGATTGTTGTGTTTTAAGAGAAGGTGATATATTATTAAAATTGTTTATACTGATTTTGACAAGAGGAAAAGGCACTTGTTTATTCTTTGCTATATTCTTTTTTCCTGCATTTTCTATTTTTTTATTCTTTTAATTTCCAGTAGTCAGTTTTTATCTATAGAATTGTAATGCTTAATGAAATTATTTTTTTAAAAAGAAAGCCTTGTAATAGGTCATTAAAGAGCTGACAGAAGTGTACCTTCATTTTTTCAAAAATATCACATATTATGCTGTATTATTATGACTGGTTTCTCCCTTTTTGGAATAGCATATGAAAGAGAAAATATGTTTGCAAAAGTGAGAGGCATATTATGCTTGTGAGAGAAGCCTAATTTTTAAACAGGTCTTGCCACCAGAGATTATGCATACAGTAATCCAGTAATATTGAAATATTTTGCAAATAAAGAACTGATAACTGATATCAGTATTAGCATAACTTTCTGAAAAACAAGTTCAAGCTTTAGAGAGATGGCTTTAGCTAACCTTCACAACTTTGAACTCTGCTATAGAAAGAGCCAACAGTGTGTTAGATGTACTGGTTGACACACATTTGGTATTAAGCAGTGGTGGGATTCAAAAACTGTTACTACTCTTTTTACACTGTGGGCATGGCTTAGTGGGCGTGGCGTGGCTTGGTGGGCATGACAGGGGAAGGATACTGTAAAATCTCCATTCCCTCCCCACTCCTGGGGGGAGGTTACTGCAAAATCCCCTCCCCTCCTCACCCCATTAACCTGCTTTCCAACTCCGTTCTCCTGTGCAGGGCAACAAAAGAAGACCCAGCTGATCAGCTGGGACTTGGGAGGCAGAGAATAGATGAGGCAGGACCAGTCAGAGGTGGTATTTGCCGGTTCTCCAAACTACTCAAAATTTCCGCTACTGGTTCTGCAGAACTAATCAGAACCTGCTGAATACCTCTGGTATTAAGTAGAAAAATGCATATGAAAGTAAGAAAAGCATTTAGGAAGGAAGATGATGAGGAAGTAGGAAGGATAAGACCTGAGAGGTCCAGTCAAGGATTCAATCTCTGACAGGCCTTGAAGGAGGAAAGAGAGTTAAAGTAATCAGAAAGAAAATTCTGGTTCTGCTTCTTCATTTGGAATACAAAAGTTTTGGAGCCACAGAAATATATGAGCGCACACACACACACACACGTCTTAGGTGCAGAATGACTACCACCAAGTGTTGAAACAGAAATTATGGGATTCTACATTTAACTTACCGAGAGGATTCTTGCTTGTAGATATCAATTATGTTTTCCACCAAAAGATTGCGTTGCAGGCCATAAACTCCATGCCGGTCCAGCACCACTTCATGCCGACAGGATGGGCACCGGAATCGGCCTCCTGAGGACACTGATGTAGATCCACGGGATTGCCACAGGGGGTTGGAGGCCTGGCAAGGAGGCGATGGGAAAGTTTTTGCTGAGGTTCAACACTACTTACTTACCCATTTGGTAGGAATGTAGCCCTTCTAGGAAATAATAATAGAAACCCAGGAGGGCATTCTGAACACCAATGACATTCCTCTGTCCCAGGACAGGTCATGGAAATAGGTCCTCTACCAGCCACTCTTACAAGACTTGGCAACTTCAGAGAACACGGCAATAGGCAGCCATTGGGCAAAGGATTATTCACAGCCATCCCATGTCCAACTTGCCAGAGTAACTCACCATATGCATAGCACCGTAACTCATTCTCCAACTCACATGTGAGTTCTAGGTTAAATTCAGACAGCTGAATAATGGTCTAATGACTTAAGAAGTGCAAAAGTTAAATGGGACAGCCACATTCCTCCAATAGGGGTCTTAAAATTTTGGATAAGACACAGCCACTTGAAGAGAGAGCTCCTCTAAAGAGTAAAAATGTCTACATTAGATAATATCCCATCTCCTCCAGGTGGGCATGTTGCTCCCTTCTTTGGTCTCCATCTTGGTCATTTTAATTTCAGCTGAATTTTAAATTTAAGATAACTATTTAATGTTTCAGTGTTTTTATATGGCATTTTTATTCATTGATTGTAAGCTGCCTAAAATCACCTTTGGTGAGATGGGCAGCATATAAGTTAAATAAATAAACAAATAGATAAATAAATAGGAAGATCCTGAAAATATTTTAATGTTATTTTTGTTTTTTATACTTTAGCTTTTGAAGAAATTTAATAAAATGTATTTTTTTAAAAAGAAAACCCTAGTCTAAAAATCAGAACTGCTGTTGTTTACACTGAAAACTCTTGGATACCACACAGGGCCTTCAGAGGTCAGTTGGTTTCTGTAGACTCTCCTGTTCCAATGTTAGAGCAAAGAGCATTGAAGTGAGACTTGAGCCAGGAAACAAATTTCTTCAGAACAAAAGCATTGATTTGTCAACATGAGAATCTGTAAGAATTGTTTAAGGTAAAATGCACAGGACTCCATCTAATTCAAAGGAACAAATTAATATATTTTCTTTCTGAGGGAAAGATATTAGGAGGGTGATATATAGGGCTTTATGCAGTTCAATCTTTTTTTATAAATCATTTGTTGAGGGCCTATTTCAGTGCAGGGAAATTTTGTGTGGATTTTCCTTACTTGTGAATCCTATACCAGGGACTGCCCTTGTGGGGGAAGTAGGTAGTCAATTCATTGTATTTTAACACAATGTAGTTTAAAGGGGATTAAATTCAATGAATATAAGAATATCCCATATATTCAATTTTCCCTTGTTACATTAAAAAAGGAACATTCAGAATGTCTTTAACCTAGAGCAGGGATCAACAAACTTGGCAACTTTAAGACTTGTGAACTCCCAGAATTCTCCTTTGGGTGTTTCATCTTAAGGCAGTGCTTCTTAGCCTTGGGTCTTTTAAGATCTACGGACTTCAACTCCCAGAATTCCCCAGCCAGCATAGTTGCACTTCCTCTTAAGGGATTCTGTCTTGTTTCATATAAGCACAGAGAGCAGAGGTCTCCAAACTTGGCAACTTTAAGACTTGTGGACTTGGCTGAGGAATTCTGGGAGCTGACCTATAGACTGAGCAAGAAACTATCATCAAAGCGGACCTTCACACAATCTGAGAAGAAGAAATGATACTAGAGAAGCCAGAATTCTGATTCAAAGAATTATCACGTAGACAAGGAATTAAGGTCCCAACCAACGGAGTGAAATTCACCAGATTTTAAAGTACTGCATTTAGATGCAAAGGAATAAAGTCATAAGAAAATGGGGTTTTGGTTTAGTAAAAGTACCAAAGATGAATAGTAAAGTCGCACAGCTGCTAAAAAAAAATCCATTGAGAAATTATTGTGTGTCCAGATCACAGACCAGTTCTACTTTGCTCTGCATTTGTCCCATGTTGCTTGCGATGCATTTCAAGCAGGCAACATACTTGAATAGGTTAAAAAAGAAAGATTAGAATACAGAAGTCAACTCTGAAAGAATTGGGCATATTAATATAAAGAAACAAATAAAACAAAAAAGCTAGCACTGTTTCCTGCAACACAATGAATTTGGCTTGTATGTGGAGTGAACCCAACAAAAGTTAAAAATCTTACACAATGTATTTATTTTGGACCTCTAGGTGGCACTGGTCATGCACAGATTATTCTTCCTCTGCAAAGAACCTTACTCTCATTCTAATTAACATCACTTCTTTTCTTCTTAGTTTTGTAAAAGTGCAAAACATGAACTTTTGTTACTTTTGTTAGTCATTTTGTTTAATGAACTTAAAGACTATATCTTGGTGTCTTGCCTTTACAGATGGCCTAGACTGCTGTTTTTTTTTTTGAAGCAAATTTTTATTAATTTTAAAGATAAAACAACACATCATTAACCATTAAATACATAAATACATAAAACCTCTTAACATAATAAATCCTTACAAGTCGAATAAAACATTATTTTTATACAACATAATTCCAATTTATCCCATCTCCATATGGACACACAAATATCTTTCAGCAAATTTCTCATTATTTCTCTTTACTCCTATTCAATTTCATTTCTCTTCCATATTTATCCATTTTATAGTCATCATATTCATTTCTTTCTGGCTTGTTTAAATTATTCTCATCTAACATTCCTCCAAGGTTTTATTGATTCTTTTTTCCTTTTTTTTATAAAAAACAAATTTTGTTAGTTTTACCAAAAACACAATACACAAACATACAAAACACAAAACATAAACAAAACTAAAAGATCTTTTCTGAAGGTTGTCTGTTCCCGGGTTAAAACTCTTCACACAGACACAAATTCAAACATCATATTCATCCCATATATCCTTCCATATCTTATTATCATTTTCTTTTATATATATATATATAAAAACCATTTTTATCAGTTTTATAAAAACAATGCACAAAGAGTCAAGGCATAACAGCTTATAAATTCTTTTCTAGGAAAAAATAATAATAAAAGACCAATAAAGCTTCCAAATTATAATATCAATACTTCATATAGTATTAACTTCATATCTTATCCCTATTTCTCCTTTCCATCCAAATTATTTCTTATTAATTAAAATTTTATTGCCTTTTATCAATATACAAAATCCAAAAAAAAAGCATATATATCCTTCCATATCTTATTACCATTTTCAACAACATTCTTTGTCTGTTCTATTTCCAATTATCCATTCATCTTTTTTTTTTTTCTTTTACTATACTTCTCCTGTACACCAATTGGAGTAACATCTATAACTCATTACCCTAACTTAAAAATACTACGTATAGCAATTTTTCTTGGGATTCTGTTTAAAAGATTCTAAGATTACATAATAAATTTTATATTCTAAATACACATATCACAAACCTATGTACCCTCCAGAATCCCTCTTTTAATCTAAATTAAATTCACCCATTGTCTCTAAATAAACTTTTTTTCTTTAGGTCTTGCTTCCCCCCGTTAAGGCTTCTCCTCCCCCCCTTTCTCTCTTGCTTATTCTTCTCCTTGCCCTTTTTACCCCTTTGCTTTTTCTCTTCGCTTTTCTTGCTCCTTTTCCTTTACTTTCTAACCTTGCCTCCACCTTTTCGCTCATTTTTCTCTCTTTTGGTTGTTTTTATAATTCTTAAAATCCCCTTTTTCTTATCCTTTTTCTCCTCCTCTCCGGAAAGGACCCATTGTTCATCAAAGATGGCTTCTTCTTCCTCTTCTTCCTTGTCCCAGTCCTTCTGCTGCGTAATCAACTTTTCATAAGTACATAACGCCATTTCTAAGAATTGAAACAAAGTGCCCAAAATATCTTCTTTTTTATATTTTTGATATTCAATCTCTAGTTCATCCACAAACGATGCCATTATGAAAAGGGAAACTTTTTCCAAAACAACCACAAGTATTTTTAATCAAAGACAATCAAAAGCAATTAAAAAAAAAAAAAAGTTCCAAAAGTTAATACTTTTCTTCCTTCTTCTCTTTCTCTTTCTGGGGTTAATTTTTAATCAAAGAGGTCCAATTACCATATATCTTCCTTTGGGATTCTAGGCAATCTCCTCCTTTTTCAGCTTCTGCTCCAATTTTTTTTTTCTCCCTTCCCACTTGCAATGTCAATTTTAAATAATCAGAAATCCATACCTCCAACAAGGGTTTTCCAATTTCTTAAATTTTACAATGTCCAAAAATCCTTTTGTTTCTTAGTTTCAACTTTCAAAGCAATCCACTTTCAATGTCCAATATATCCAAATATCTCTGCTGTTTCCATGGGGTGGGAGAGTAAAGAAAAAAAAAAGTTCCCTTTAACAGCTTCTCCGCCGCTTTTCGCTCTTCTTAGGGATACAATGTATCCTCCAGCAATTCAAACAGCTCAATTCCAGGCAATTTAAAAGATGTTACTTGACCCGGCTCAGACAGAACTTTCACTCTTCACACGTCCTCCAGCACAATCTTACCCGGTTGCTGGCTTCTTCGTGGCGGCCATTGCTGACCGCCGCTCCACCGCCTTGGGAAAAAGGGGTTTTTCCGGAGAAGGGGGGGTCTGCGACACCCCCACCTCCCTATCCGACTCCCCTCTCTCTTCAGCTGTCCCTACAGGGCAGCCATATCCCCCTGACCCATCTGGATCAGGGGTACCTCGACGGCTAGCACAGCAGGAATCGCAAGCTGTCGCGAATTCCTGCTGCCCCGAAGCCACGCGAAACCGGAAACCCGGCCTAGACTGCTGTTGATGGGCATGTGTACAACAGGTTTTAAAGAATCAAGAATTAGATTTTCTAGAATTTGTCCAGGGAGATACAAAATCCTAGCAATGATACTAAGGATGGCTTTTCCTTACTAGAATCTAGCCATAAACAATGCCAGCTAACCTCTTTTTCTGTTGTGTCCCCATAGGGTGGTTTTTATCTTTCACACCACCCATACTCAAGGCAGATTTAAATTGTTGTTTGCTGCTTAAAGTAGAGCGTTCCCTTTTAAGTAAGGAAGATGTGTGTTTTAATGTGGGTACAATTGACTTGCAACCACAATTGGGACCATGATTGTTAAGTGAGTACACCCAATATTATAACCTTGTTTGCCATGGTTAGTAAACAAATCACTGCAGTTGTTAAGTGAATTGCATGGCCATTAAACAAATCCGGCTTCCCCCATTGACTTGGTTTGTTGGAAGTCAACTGGGAAGATGAAAAAAAAGGCAATCACATGACCCTGTGATGCTGCAACCATTGTAAATAAAGTGTCCAAAGTTTGATCACGTGACCATAGAGATTGCGATGGCATAAGTGCAAGGATTGGCCGTATGTCACTTTTTTCAGTGATTTGTAACTCTGAACAGTTTCTAAACAAACGTTTGTAAGCCGAGGGTTATCTGTGTTCCACAAAATGTCCTAAATCTGATTCAGATGCCTTTAGTTCTATACATAGCAGCTGAATCTGTTCAGATGGCTCTCAGTCTCTCCCAGTGAGCTAAAGAAAGCTATATTAATAAAAAACGGTACTATTGCGATAGCAAATGTCAAGCGCTAAGCTACTAAGCCACCACTCCATCAATACAGTATTACCGTATATACTCGAGTATAAGTCGACCCGAATATAAGCCGAGGCACCCAATTTTACCACAAAAAACTGGGAAAACTTATTGACTCGAGTATAAATCGAGGGTGGGAAATGCAGCAGCTACTGGTAAATTTCAAAAATAAAAATAGATACTAATAAAATTACATTAATTGAGGCATCAGTAGATTAAATGTTTTTGAATATTTATTTCAAAGAAAAACAGATTAATCAATTTGGGAAACGATCTCACTATCATGAAAGGTTTAATTGATTCACTAACCCAAAAGAAGATGATGATGACAGTGGGAGGCAGGAGTCACTCTCTTCCTTGCAAGAAAAAAGCAAGAGCCATTCTTATGATCTCTCTCTCTCTCCCCGTAATACAGTCAAGCCCTTTCCAGCACGCACGATTTGCCGCCGCCGCTTTGCACCCTGCAAATGCAAAATCCCGGGGGTTTTGCATTTGCAAGGTGTAAAGCGGCGGGGGTGGATCCCGCGTGCTGGAAAGGGCTTGACTGTATTACGGGGAGAGAGAGAGAGAGATCATAAGAACGGCTCTTGCTTTTTTCTTGCAAGGGAGAGAGTGACTTCTGCCTCCCACTGTCATCGACATCTTCTTTTGGGTTAGTGAATCAATTAATTTGGGAAATGATCTCACTATTATGAAAGTCAGTGTTCTCTGCCAGTGGGGCATTTGGAAGAAAATGCCCCACGGCATATCCACGCGCGTGTAAGGGGAATCAGAAATCCCCGCGTTCAATGCCTAGCACAGCAGAAGAGAAAATGCAGCTGTGAGCAAATACTAGGAAAACCTGATTGATCAGAAGAAAGGAGGCAAAAGAGGGAGGGGTGGTGGTGGACGGAGGTCCCACTGGTATTTGTGAAACACTTGGTCGGCAGTGCTTAAAGTCAACGTCCTCGCTCCCACCTACCCAAAGCCTCGAAGTCCCCCAATTGCGCAGCCCAGAATCGCCCTCCCCTCGGGGCAGCAACAACACCCGGTATTTCCCGAGATGAAGCTCCGCCGTGCAATGAAAGCGCCCTGGCTCTAGACTCGCGGGTTCAGAAAACAATGCGAGGCGAGGTCGCTTTGGCTCCGCTCAGCTTCGTTTCCTAGCTGCTTTCAGTCCGCTCGGGAGGAGGGGGAGGAGGTAGTGGCCTAGAGCTCAGAAAACAACGCAAGCTGCCACTACTACCTCCTCCCCCTCCTCCCGAGCGGACTGAAAGCTGCTAGGAAACGAAGCTGAGCTGAGCCTAGAGCTCAGAAAACAACGCGAGGCGAGGCCGCTTCGGTTCCGCTCAGCTTCGTTTCCTAGCTGCTTTCAGTCCGCTCGGGAAGAGGGGGAGAAGGTGGTGGCCTAGAGCTCAGAAAACAACGCAAGCTGCCGCCACCACCTCCTCCCCCTCCTCCCGAGTGGACTGAAAGCTGCTAGGAAAAGAAGCTGAGCGGAACCGAAGCGACCTCGCCTCGCGTTGTTTTCTGAGCTCTAGGCTCCGCTGAGCTTCGTTTCCTAGCAGCTTTCAGTCCGCTCGGGAGGAGGGGGAGGAGGTGGTGGCCTAGAGCTCAGAAAACAACGCAAGCTGCCGCCACCACCTCCTCCCCCTCCTCCCGAGCGGACTGAAAGCTGCTAGGAAAAGAAGCTGAGCGGAACCGAAGCGACCTCGCCTTGCGTTGTTTTCTGAGCTCTAGGCTCCGCTGAGCTTCATTTCCTAGCTGCTTTCAGTCCGCTCGGGAGGAGAGGGAGGAGGTGGTGGCAGCAGCTTGCGTTGTTTTCTGAGCTCTAGGCCACCACCTCCTCCCACCTCCTCGCGAACGGACTGAAAGCAGCTAGGAAATGAAGCTCAGCGGAGCCGAAGCGACCTCGCCTTGCGTTGTCTTCTGAGCCTAGAGCCAGGGCGCTTTAATTGCACGGTGGAGCTTCTTGTCTCGGGAAACACCGGGCGTCGTTGCTGCCCCCTGAGGGGAGGGCAATTCTGGGCTGCACGATTGAGGGACTTCGTCGCTTTGGGTGGGTGGGTGGATGGGAGCGAGGATGGACGGTGTTTGGGATAACATTGTTTACCCTAACTGGTTTAGGTTAAATAATAAATATGTAATCATAGTTTATAAGTTAAAGTGTCTGCAACTTTAAATATAGGGAATGTAATTAAGGGAGTGGTTGTGAAAGCACTTTAAAAGAAGCAAGACGACAGCTTGCTCTCTCTCTGGCTTTGATGATCCCTAATTACTGCTTGGAATCAAGACTGCATTGCTCGAACGGGAGAGAAACAAAGGACTGATTTGTAAGTGAACTGACATAGGATATTCTGCACGGACTTTGCTAACTGAATATCCCTGAATGGACTGACTAAATGATACATGACTATTGGACTGTTATTTTGACTATGCTATGAACTCATAATGGAATAAACTATATTTTTGATAGCACAAGCGTATCTGTTATTTTCACTGTATGTTAATAAACATACAAGCTTATCTCACTCATTTATCTGTGTGCCTATCTGACTAACGCTGCACATTCTGTTTAGCTTGTCTCCTTAACCCTGGTTGGGGAACCCAGGCTTAACACTGGTTATGGGCCCACAGGCTGCAAAGTCAGTTTAACTAGGATAAAACAGATTTATGTAAAAGTGAGAGTTTGTGTTGTTATGCATTACAGTAAACAGACAGCTGTATTTTATTAATTATAGTTTTATATCCATATAAGAAAACATGGCACAAGTCAATCTACAAAGTTTGTCCCTTATATCCAAGCTGGATGGAACAAACTATGTATCATGGTCTATGAAATGTAGTCTACTTCTACGAAGAGAAGGTCTGTGGAACATAATTGAAAATCCACCAAACGTAGAGAAATGGGATCCAGAGGATGATGAAGATAGACTAAAAATAGAAGAATTTATGCATAAAAATGAACAAGCTATTTGCATAATTGGTTTAACCTTAACTGACCAACAACTTGTTCATATCCATGGAGAACAAACGGCTGTTGGGTGTTGGCAGAAGCTGAAAAGGATTTATGTCCGAGATAACGTTGGTGCACACATAAATCTTACACGAAAGCTTTTCAGGATGCATCTCAAGACGAATGATGATATGCTGAGTCATTTGAAAACTATGCAAAGCATTTTTCAAGAACTGCATGAGAAAGAGCTTATTTTCTCTGAACAACACCAAATCTACATAATTCTATCTTCACTTGATGAAAGTTATGACAACTACGTAACTTCCCTTGAAATTTTGCCTAAGGAAAGTTTAACTTTAACTGATATAACTGGCAGATTGATTGAAGAGGCTAGAAGAAGGCTTGAAAGAGATGAATTAAGGAGGGAACAACCTCAAAAAAAAGATAATGAATCTCCTACTGCATACGCAATTAAAAAGTGCTTTAATTGTGGAGGAAGAGGACATTTGGCAAGATTTTGTAAAAAAGCAAAGCACCAGAACGCTGGCCAGAATATTAAAAGTCATCAAAATAAAAATAAAAATTTAGAGTTAGCCATGTATACTAACGGAGCTGTAAAAAATAATTTATGGGTGGTTGACAGTGGAGCATCCCAATGTATAACAAATGGTAACAAAAATTTTATTAAAATGTCCAAGAGTACACAGCAGATATCATTAGCCAATGGCTGGAAACTGAAAGCTAAAGGTCAAGGTATAGCATATTGTTCTTTCATAAAAGAGAATGTAAAAATGTTATATGTACCACAACTTAAGTTTAATTTAATTTCAGTTAGAATTTTGGTTAAACTAGGATATGTAGTTACCTTTAGAGGAGATAACTGCATAATTGAAAAAGAAGATAAGAAAATTACTGCATCTTTAAGAGGTGAATTATATGTGTTAAATGATAATGGTTTAGAAGTGGCTAACACGGTTTATGAAAATAAGAAACCTCATGATGAATGTATTCACTTGTTACATCGAAGGCTAGGGCATTTAAATTTTAAAATGCTTAAGAAAACTGTTGAATTATCTAAGGGAATAAGTTTAAAACCTTGTAATAAGTATTTGCAATGTAATGCTTGCAATCAAAGCAAAGCCAGGGTCACACCGGCTAATAGAGTTGATGGATTTACTGCCAAAGAGCCTTTAGAAGTAGTATTGGCAGATTTAATAGGTCCGAAAAAAACAAGTGTAGGAGGATCTCGTTACATACTAAGTATAATGGACCATTATTCTAGATATGGGTTTTGCTATTTAATGAAGAGCAAAACTGAAACGTATCAAAATCTCTTTAATTGGATAAAATTTGCTGAAAGGAAAACTAAAAAGAAATTAGTAACTCTTATAACAGATAATGGTACAGAATTTACAAATAATAAATTCCAGAACAGACTAAGAATGTTAGGTATTCAACATAAAAAGTCTGCACCATATAGGCCACAACATAATGCTTTTATAGAGAGACGAGGCCAAACACTACAGTCAATGGCACGGACTATGATGTCTGATTCAGGATTACCTGACAATTTATGGGGAGAAGCAATAATGTGTGGTAATCATATATTAAATAATGTTGTTAATTCAACAACAGGTGAATTACCATTCACACTGTGGCATGGTACAAAACCTGATTTAAGTTACATGCACACATTTGGAGCACCAGCATGGGTGCATATCCCTTCACAACTTAGACACAAAGGACAGCATAGAGCTAAAAAAATATTTTTTGTAGGATATACATCTAATCATAGATCTTATAGATTCTGGGAACCAGGTACATCTAGAGTTTACACCAGTGCTAGTGCAAAATTCCTAGAACATGTAGGATGGAATAGATCAGAGCAAGATTTAAATAACGAAGTAATTATTGAACCCTATAAAAGGCAGAAAGAACAGACTAGTTATAAGAAGAGTCCAATTAAAGAAGAAGTCCATGAAGAACAAATAGGACCAGAACAAGAGGAAACTGTTGATCAGGAAGAGTTAGATAATCAAGAAGAGTTAATAAATGAAAGTCCACCTGTAAGTCCTGTAATACCTAGACATACTACACGTATAACTAGACCACCTGATAGGTATCAAGCAAGTATAGTTTGCCAAGTAACTAAAGTTCCAACTAGTGTAGATGAACTTAGGATGTATCCTGCTAAGGATCAGGAGAATTGGCAAAAGGCAATGGAAAAAGAACTAAATTCATTAAAGGTAATGAAAGTATATGAAGATGCTAAATTACCTCCAGGAGAAAAATCCATTGGGTGCAAATGGATATTTAAAGTAAAAACTGGAAATGATGGGACTGTTACCCATAAGGCTAGGTTAGTAGCTCAAGGATTTGATCAAATTGCATCTGATTACGATGAAGTTTTTGCACCAAGCCTTAAAGCAACATCTTTAAGAGCAGCATTAGTGTGGGCAGCTAAGAAAAATTATGTCATTAATCATTTAGATGTAGAAACTGCTTATCTACATGCACCATTGCAGCACACTATATATTTGAAAAAGCCAATTATTTTAAAAAATAATAAAGTAAATAGTAATGATTGTTGGAAACTCAAAAAGAGTCTTTACGGGTTGAAACAATCTGGGTTTGAGTGGAACCAATATATTGTGAAAGAGTTAAACAATATAGGTTTTAAATCTGGTTTAGCAGATCCATGTGTGTTTAAAAGAGAAAATAATGGAACAGTGTCATTATTGTTATTATTTACAGATGATATTGCTTTGATAACTAAGACTAATAATGAAGCTAATGAGATTATATCATTATTAGCCAAAAAGATAAAATTAAAGCATTTAGGTGAAATTAAAAAGTATCTAGGATTGACAATTAACAAAACAAAAAATGGATTTAAGATATCTCAAGAAGATAAAATTTGCCAATTAATTAAAACGTACAAAATGGAACTTTGTAAACCGGCAAAGACTCCAATGAGTCAGGAGGTTTGCCAAACTGATGATCAAAGTCCCAAATTTGATAAGTCTATATATCAATCTTTGATTGGCAGCTTATCATATATAAGCAATTGGTCTAGGCCTGATATAGCTTATAGTGTAAATCAGCTGGCTCGTTTTAATTCAGATCCACATCAATGTCATTGGCAATCATTAAAGAGAATTTTAAGATATCTTAAAGGAACAATGAATCATGCATTGTATATAGAACCAAAGGGTGATTTGAGTCTTAGTGCCTATGCAGATGCAAGTTTTGCAACTGATATAAACACTAGAAAATCAACATCTGGGATGGCTATATTATTTGGTAAGACACTAATAGGGTGGAGGTCAATCAGACAACAGCATATCAGCTTGTCCACGATGGAAGCGGAATTTTCATGTCTGTCATTATTATGCACTGACTTAATTTTGTACAAACAGTTATTATTAGACATGGGTATAATTGTTAAAGATTCCATTATTGTGTACGAGGACAACCATGCAGCCATAAACTTGGCTACTAGTATTGCTGTAAAAACTAGATCAAAACATACTGACTTAAGATACTTAAATGTTAGAGAATCTGTAAAGAATGGGCTAATTAAATTGGAATACTGCATGACAGAAGAAAACATTGCAGATCAATTTACAAAAGCTCAAGGAGTAATTAAGTTTAAAGAGAGTTGCAACAAATATGATTTAAAGATGTAAATAGTTATATTTATTATTATTTCCTAAAAGGGGAGAATGTTAGGGATAACATTGTTTTACCCTAACTGGTTTAGGTAAAATAATAAATATGTAATCATAGTTTATAAGTTAAAGTGTCTGCAACTTTAAATATAGGGAATGTAATTAAGGGAGTGGTTGTGAAAGCACTTTAAAAGAAGCAAGATGACAGCTTGCTCTCTCTCTGGCTTTGATGATCCCTAATTACTGCTTGGAATCAAGACTGCATTGCTCGAACGGGAGAGAAACAAAGGACTGATTTGTAAGTGAACTGACATAGGATATTCTGCACGGACTTTGCTAACTGAATATCCCTGAATGGACTGACTAAATGATACATGACTATTGGACTGTTATTTTGACTATGCTATGAACTCATAATGGAATAAACTATATTTTTGATAGCACAAGCGTATCTGTTATTTTTACTGTATGTTAATAAACATACAAGCTTATCTCACTCATTTATCTGTGTGCCTATCTGACTAACGCTGCACATTCTGTTTAGCTTGTCTCCTTAACCCTGGTTGGGGAACCCAGGCTTAACAGACGGAGTCCAAGAAGTGGGGCTTGCCTGCAGGAAAGCGGCTGCCCAGCTCCGGAGCTCCACACCATTTTTTTTCAGAGGGGAATCTGACTCGAGTATAAGCCGAGGGTGGTTTTTTCAGCACAAAAAATGGGCTGAAAAACTCGGCTTATACTAGAGTATATACGGTACTTCCTAAAGGCAGAGCCAGCAGGAACCATCCTCCTCTAACAATAGTAATTTTTTGCAGGAAAGCAATGGGTAAGTTGGTGCCATTTGCCAGGCTTGGCTCAAATCAAAGAATCACCACCCAAGCTATTTCTTCTTGATGAAAATGATCGCTTCCAGGAGTTTTACAACTGAATACATACAGGACTCAGGACTGACATCAATTGTCAATGTCAATTGACATCAATTGTCAATGTCAAGGCTCAGTTTAAAACAAAATAAAGGCTCTTTGAGCTAATGAAAAGTGTTTTTCAGCATAAAGTAACTATAATGTCTTCCCTGCTCATATTTAAAACTGTTATCTTGGAAATCACTAAGTCTTGGATAGTTTTCCATTAGGAAGCCATCTGATTTAGATCAGTCCAATTATAGCATCCCTGACAAAGGCTTGTCTCCATCTCCAAGAGAGATCTGTTGCTACGAAATAACTCTTACAAGATACGTTTCTCCTTAGGTTGAGATAAAAATCTATGACATCATAACAACCATCCCATTACTTCAAAACGTCTGCTCCATTATCTGTGTGATAAATGATTACATATTATATTTGCAGACATTATAAATCTCCCCATAGCCTTTTTTTCTCCAAGCTACTTAGCTCTTTCCATAATTTTTGTAGGATATAGTTTCCAGATCTGTTAAACCACATTTTCTTCTCATCTGGAAGGGCAACAGTTGGTCATGGTCTTATTTTCTGTTCTGCCACCCCTTGTAAAAGGGCTGCATTTGCACAATATAGGCTAGTTTTAAGGGATAGTTTTGTGTGAGTTAGCAGCATACACAAATCCACCTGTATGAATCCAGAAAAGGGATTTGTTTATTTTTATCCGGTCTTTATTATTTTTAAAAATAACTCATGATGGCAAACATATCCAACACTTTCCTTCTATTTTCCCCACAGAAACTCTGGGAGGTGGTTGGGTTGAGAAAGAATGACTAGTCCAAAGTCATCTAACTGGGTTTTATGACAAAGGCATGACTTGAACTCAAGATGCCCTGCTTTTGAGCCTGATGCTTGACTAGACACTAGACCAAACTGTCTCTAAGTTCAGCATAGTTGTATAAATGTAGTCAACATGTAACTAAATGAGACTGAAGATACTTCCTTTGGTTAAAACTTTCGTTTCCACACCTCGTGTTACACTTCTTTAGATCCTAGCCAAACTGTGTAACAAAACAAGTGATAACTGCAGCAGCCTCCTATTTAGACAACTCACAAAAATCATCATACACAAATCCTACTTAAACCAGAAGAATATTTCCCCCCCATATACGTTCCATTCCATCATCCAGCTCTCAAGTTTCATTTTTGTCTTCTTTTTCATTTTAGCTAAGTGGGTACAGACTAAATGGAAATATCTGGTTGTTACTGGCTCCAGAAGATTGCAATGTATAGAAAATGTTCTGTAGGAAGAGGCCTTTAATTGCATCAATTTTATTCCACTCACTGATGATACAAAGGCCCTCTCCTCCTTCAGGCCTGCTTATAATGGCCTCTCCAGGCTGATACAAGATGTTGCCATCCTGCCCTGAATCTCACAACCAGTCTTGTACTCCTCCCATTTTGGAGCACCTGATCAACACAATACACATTGTTCTTCCTACCCCTGCCTTCCAAACCGTTCCTTAAACAACAAGCACACTGGCCTTGATACACCAGTCCTTTCCCACAAAACATGTAACCAGCATTGCAATTATTCCTACTTCCAAATTCTCTATTACTCCTTCATCCCCCTCTCTCATTGGCCTTCTTAAGTTTTGGGAGGCAAATATTTCCCTTTATTTATGTTATTCAAGAAGTGTGATGAATATTAATGGCTATCTATAAGCAGAAATACACCATAACATTTATTACATAATTATCATAAACTCCTTCACTCAGAAATGGCTGATTTTAGAAAGACATCACCCAGACCGACCTGAATCCTTTTCATGTTATGCTTATCCAGAGCACCGATTCCTGGGCTTCTTGCTCACCTGAAAGATGTCGTTGGCACACTTACGACAGAGGTTGTGTTGGCAGGGCAGGATGACCACTGGCTTGGTGAACATCTCCAAACAGATGGGGCAGATAAGCTGCTTCTCCAGGTTATCCATGCTCTGTGAAGTCCCCAGCATCGGCTTGAAGCCCACGGCAAAGTTCATCCCCGCAACACTGATTCTTGCCCACAGCACACTCCAATGAGCTGGATGGATGACCCCCTCCGCTTTCCCTAAGTCTCAATGCCTGCCTTGCCAATCTCTGCTCTCTCTGCCTTATTCTGCCTGCCTGCTCCAGCTCCCCTGCCTTGGACGTACTGGCCTCTCTGCTTCCTGGCTTTTACACCTTGGCCTCTTCCTGTTTTATTTCGACTTCAGGAATTTCCCTCCGTCCACCAAGCTTGCTTCTCTTTTTCTACTTTGCCTGTCCAGATCTTGACTTCTTTCTGATATCATTCCCTGTCCTGAGCCTACAAGGCTATTCTTAGTAGATCACATGACCCCAATGGAATCCCAGCTGCCATTTTTGTCTCCGTAAAGGGTGCGGGGGCAAAGCAACAGCTGTCAACAGGATCAGGTGACATTTAGTCACTACTCCACAACAAGCGATGACACCTTCAAAAGATGTCTGGCAGACTGGGGGGAAGCAGGCAGTGGCATTCTCCTATGCTATATCCAAAACAGTCAGATTCAAGTATTGTTGGGGAAAAGAATTAAATCTTTTCACATATTGGATAAAAATAAAGACCTTCTACTAAAGTATAACTGAATGTGATGTAACTGACTGGAACCAGACAATTCGAATTGCAAGCATCTACTAAGGAATAAAATCAACTCTCTTATTTGCATTTCTTCAGTCAGTTTCCATGAAATATTAAAAACTGAGTTTGCAATTATGAAGTCAAGGAATGCTGTGAATATGTAAGTGGCTGGTCAGTTCCTTTTTTTTGCAAGTGCTTGCTGTTGGCTTTTGCTTTGATTGTACTTGACACATTAAGCAGCCTACTTTTCTCAACATTCAAAATGAATCATCAAAATATTAATGTAATAATATTAATATTATTACAATATTATTGTAAAATTACAATAGACTTAACCTTAATAAATACTTTGCAAAATAAACAAGTCTTACAACTTCGACATTCAAAGCAATTTATAGCCATTAGCCAAAGATACTTAAAAAGCCACTGCTCTGAATCAGACCAGCTAGTCTTAACAACATAAATATCTAAACCAGCCTTGCACATTCTGGAGGCTTCCAAACAGGATTTCCGGCAGTTGAAATTCAGAAATGGATGATTTCCAACTGGGATTGGAAAAAAAAGGCTGCTTAAAAATAATTGGGAACTTTAGGATAAAGAAACAGAAATCAATATTGTGTGCTCTTAGTCATTAAAATGGATACTGTGTAGTTTGGGAGGATTCTTTGCTAATTACACAACAGTTTTAAGCCTCTTTATCTGAATAAACATTTTACTGGGGAGACCAACTGGAAAATTATGTAGAAATTCAGGCTATATATTACTAATTATATTTCCCAAAGTTTTTATCACTAACTGGCTTAAATGTAAGCTGAATTCAGTTGTATAGCCTGATGGATGGATGGAATAAACATTTGAGTAATTATGTTTAGTATAGGACAATTTTATTTTTGTATAGGTTCTTTCTTCTTTCCGCATATAATTTTTTTAAAAAACAAAACATTAATACCTATACAAACATTTGTTAATTGCTTCAGGTTGATACATAGATCATTTCCATCCATTCTTGCCTCTTCAGATTGATCATACTTCTACAGGATTTTTCCAGCCCTGCTACTTATTATCCTTTTAAATGAAATGCCAAAAGATGAATTTGGTAGCTTCTGCAGGAAAAGCACTCACCCACTGACTGAATCCATCCCACTGAAATGCTATATGGGATTAGAATGCTTGGAAAGGCTTCTCAGAAAAGATTTGGGTGGACTTAGTACAGTAGCCTAAAAGGCTTTCGGCTTACAATAGAAACAGAAGATTTTATTACTGATGCCCAGGACGGCACAAAAAATCACCAATAATCACTAGTAAACACTGCAGGATATTGGTGCAATGAACAGCCTGGGGTATGCTTGGGATATGCAAGAAAAAGCTAGAAATTTTTGCATTAAAATACATACACCGATTAAGATAATCTTAAAATATTAATGTACAATTGAAACCAGCATTTTTTTCTTTTGGGACTGATGGACAAAGGGTTGGAAAAGAAATGGAACTTTGTATATGCAGTAAGATTATTGTATGCATAAAGATGGAAGGATTCGGCATTATCCCCAATGGAGGAGTGGTTGTAAAAATGATATAACTAAGTTAACTTCTTTGGTTAGGGAAATGAAATATCTACATTTATTGCTAACTGGAAATCCCTTACAGACTTTTTGCATGAAATAGAAAGAATGGACATGATTTAGTTTCGATGATTAAACAGAATAGATAAAGAAAGAAGGGAGGTATGTTGTAACCATAGAGGTAAAGTTATAGCAATAGCACGTTTAACCTGCTTCACAGTGCTTTACAGCCCTCTCTAAGAGTTTGGTTTATATTTTTTCTATGTGTTTCTTTCTTGCACCTCTCTTTGATTTCTTTTTCTTTCTTTATATTAGTTTCTGTTTAGCTTTTTATATTCTTTAAAAGATCTTTAATAAAACAATATATAAAAGGAAACATGTTTTGGAGTAGCTTGGACCTAAATCTGATTCTCCAAGCAAAAATATGTATCTGATTATGTCTTCCTGATCCGTTGATTATTCTCTCAACTGTGGAGAATAGTCACTTCTTAACACCCAGTTATTTTTCTGCTAAAACAGGGAGGAGATATAGTCAAATTAGTACCAAAGTAATCATTCTTAAGCCATATAATACTATTAAGACTAAAGAGACTATGCAGTTTTTAGCCAAGGCTGGGTCAAGCATGTTAAATTCTAGAATAGGGCACATTTGTAATTAAATTATAAAAACATACAATTTCAAAAGTTCAAGTTCCTATTGATACAGATACCCATTTGTTATACTCCTCTTGACAATAATTCAGCCTCTGTGCTTCTATTCTATTGTCAAAAAGTTCATATGGTTAAGATACATTCTTTGGAGCAGGATTTCTCAAGTTTGCTATTTTAAAAAGTGTGGAATTTTGGGGGTTGAAGTTCATGCATCTTAAAGTTGCTAAGGTTGAGAAACACTGCTCTGAGGCAATGAAACAAATTAGCTTCATCTAAAGATCTTGAAGTATTTAAAAAATAAAAGATGACTGTAGCAAAACAAGTCAGACATGGAAAGATGGAAGTCAAACCTCTCCTCAGAAGCCTGACTCTTTACATACTGGTACTGGCTTACATATGGTGGTTCCTGCTGCCATTATTTATCTGTTGTGGGCACCTTATTCCACCCCGATGTGTGCGAAAGAGAAAGGCCCCTCACAACCTGTGCTGTCTAATGACAAAAGGTAAAAAAAAAAACCAAAAAGCAAATTTTTATAATATCACTTGCTGATCTTATAGTTTATGGCCATTCCCACCAGTTATATACATTTTGATTTATATCTATGTATTCTTGTAGATTTGATTTAATGCTCTTGATAATTTAAATATCAATATTTAAATATGGATTTAAATATTGATTCTATTTTCCAAGGTACCCCTCAATATTTATTCCTCTCTAGGGCCCAATGATTTATAAAAATGTTGACTAGGATAGATCTAAGACAGAATTCTGACATAACTTCACACATTCCCATCCTAGTCAATGTGCAAATATTCATTGTTGATACGGTTGAGAGGCCAGCTATTGATCCTTAAATAGCATAATCCAGTCCATAAATATATTAAAAATAGTAATTTATTACTTGCCTTGTTCTACTAAAAATTTCAGCATATGGGGATATTTAGGATGTCCTTGAAAGGCCAAGCAGAGATTGCACGCAAAGTACGCAAGACCTACCCCCAAATTCCCAGGAATGTATGAATGAATACATCCCAAGGAAACATGAACAAAAAACAGCTCTTTCCTTCAGAAATATTTAATTGTGCTGATAAAAACCTAACAATTTTTTTTTAAATCATAGTGTGAAAAATGCCCTTGCCCAGTACTGCCCCACAGAAAAGGATTCGGGGCAGCTTAAGAGGCAGGATGCTACACAGCAAACTAAAGCTCTCTGGAGCAGCAATTCATCGTGGGAGATGATGGACAACACCAACTTACCAGGCAGGCACTCCAAATCCCACCATACTTCACACTACACCCTGAAATGCAGCTTGGCACCAATGCATAGGTCAGAGAGGGCAATCCCAGTTGCCAGGGGACAGCCGGGGCAGGGCAGTTTGACTCCCTGGTACTGGGAGGCAGAGAGCCCAATATCTCCTCCTCCATCACGTGTTGGTCTTTGGCAAGGGCACAATATGGCTGGCTTAAAAACACAAAATACCAAGATTGCAAGGAGAAAGAATGACTGGGGATAAAGACTGCTGGCTGGCAACATTCATCCGTTTTCTTTTCCTTCACTGTTATGGGAATACAGGCTAAACAAAGAACCGTTCTGCTGCTGGAGAAGGGGGAAGCTGTTCCTTGGGCCCAAAGAGGCGGAGCTAAAGTGTCTCTCTTTCCTTCAAACCAGCCCCTTGCAAGATCTGAGTATGCCTGCGGTCATGTTCCCTGAGAAGATTTATGACTCTGAAGCAGGCATTCAGGCACCCTCACCAAAGTCACTGCACAGCATCACAATTGGAGAGGGAGCTCTTTGTCCAGAGTCCAAATGATTGGTAATTCAGGCCTGGGCAGGATGTCTCTGGAATGGTTGCTGGAATAGGAACTGTGCTGTGACTGGAAACCAAACTCTGAAGAGAAGAGGGAAGAGAAATTGAGGTTAGAAAAGGAGGAGAAAGATAGAAAGCTTTAAAGTGAGTTTGCCTACAAGAATGGACAGATGTTTCTACTGGGCTTAAGAAACGTTGGCTGTTGGTCTGTGCACAGCATTCATGATCTGGAGGAAAAGATGCCTCTTCTTCTGAGTAATCTTTTCCAGTGCTAGCCAGTCACCAAAACAGAAGAGACAGAGAGAGAGAGCCAAAGCAACTGCGGGCACATAAAATAAGACAGTTGTTCAGGGTGGCCTTAGCATTAGAGAATTATCTAGAGTAGCATTTCTGTCTAAGCGGATATCAATATTGCTACTAATGTGGAATGATTGCATCGGCTGCAGGTATTCTTAGCCATGGCTCCCTGGCCACATGCAGTCAGCTGCATCAATCATCCAGATAAATCTCAGGCATGTAACTATGACTTTGTGAACTGGGCAACAACTAGCCAACTCAATCTTGAGTCATTACAATAGTCAATTTCTGAGTATGTATCCTCAGGTTGTAGTACAGGTAGTCCTTGACTTACAACAATTTAGCGACCATTCGAAGTTACAACGGCACTGAAAAAAGTGACTTATGATCACTTTCCACACTTAAACTATTGCAGCCTCTCCATGGTCACGTGATCAAAATTCAGATTCTTTGCACCTGACTCACATTCATGATACTTGCAGTACCCTGGGGTCATGTGATCACCTTTTGCAATCTTCTGACAAACAAAGTCAATGCAGAAACCAGATTTATATAACAGCTGTGTTACTAATTTAACAACTGTGGCAAGAAAGATGGTAAAATGGGGCAAATCTCACTTAACAAATGTCTCATTCAGTCACATAAATGCTGGGCTCAATTGTGACCCTAAGTTGAGGACTACCTGTATTTGTACAGAAAGCAGAAGAATTCCATTCCACAGCAGATTTTAATCCATCAGCTCTTCCACAGACCAGTGATATTCTGGAAAAACCTTGTCCTTGATGCAAAAACATCCTAATCTAGCCACGGGGGGTAGAAAACAAAGGGGGCTTCACTGAAGGGACTGCTACATAGTAGCAGATGATTGTGAGGAAAGGGGCCACAGAAGCACAAAGCTTCTTTTAGACCCTTCTGAATCTAGACACCAGTTGCCAAAAGTGTCCTGTAGCTTCCCCCTGACTTTCCCACCACACACCAGTGATCGTGCCTTGCTTACAAGGTCATGGCTTGCGGGACTGATTCTCATCTGTAGTATGCAATGTTGCATTTGCTGTTGGCTGCATTCGGATAGCATCGCCACCTAGGGAAAAGACACAGTATATCACAACCATTAGCAGCAGTTTCATGAGTTTGAAGCAGGAGGAAAGTACAACTCTCATCATTCCATTAACAGTCATTATTTGTCTATCTATGCCCGAGATTTGAGATTGGCTATCATACAAGGGGAGGGGAGAGGGTCTGAACTTAATAGGATGGGAGGGCTTTCAGGTTGATTATCATTTATTGTATGGAACATTCACATTACACTTTGATTCAAAAAAATCACAAGATAAAAATATGCAATATACAATCTAAAGATATAAGCATTTGTCTAGATTACAAATAGAATTTTTTGCTTCATTTGTTGGCAGCTAGAAAATCAGCAAAGTCTCCATTATAGGCTTTATTTTGGCACTCTATGTTGGATAGACTGTTTTTTGGCATAGCAATCACAATTTAGTGATGGTATTTTGCCCCACTTATAGAGGGCATTAGCACATCTACCATAGCCAGTGAGAATTTGGTTCAGTGTTGTCCATATTGCACCATTTCAAGTTGATTAAAGCAATGGATACAATCAAATCACACAAAAGAAACCATGGGATTTTATTATAGTTTTTGTGAGGATCCTCCGGTTTTTCTGTTTTAAAAAAACCAGTATTAGGCTTTAAGGTTAGTGTGTGCAACTTCCATTGGCTCAAGGACTATGCTGGAACTTTGCATAGCATCGTAAGTACAGTATTACCAACTGCAGGTAAAGCCATAGCCCTAAATTCTTTGAATTTCTTAAAGGGTGAAATGCTGTGCATTTCTGCTTTTTAGCTCCCTTAAATTCTTCAAATTCCAAAAATCATTGAATCACACAGTTGAGGATTTGAAAGAGACCACATGGATCTAGTCCAAGGGCGTCAAACTTAAGTCACGTTGTCATCACGTGGCATATCATGGCTTTTCCCCCCCTTTGCTAAAACGGGGCCAGCACACAACACAATCCGGCCCACGGCCCACAAGTTTGACACCCCTGATTTAGTCCAACCCTGTTCTATGTGTAGGAAAACCAATTAAACTATCCTTGAGAAATGACTATCCAGCCTCTTCTTAAATATCTTCAGGGATGGCAAACCCACAATATCAAGTAGCCAGACTGTTGTACTGTTGTACAGATTTTACACACACACACCCATCCAGGAAACCCCCCATATTTCTTTAAATAAAAAAGAATATTTATCAACACATTCTGAGGAGGTATAAAAAGCATAAGCAAACCACATAAGGCTTTACACTGCATTCATTACACCTGTCTTAATGCAGATACTTTGTGTGTTTCCTGTTCAAATCACTGAAAAATAGTGCTGACCGAGTTTGGGTCAGAATTGTATGCCATTTTCAGTCATAGTGGAATATTTCCCATTTTTCCTATAATATCAGAAAACTAGCAGATAAACCAGCAGAAAAATGATTATTGATTTTTTCCTGTGATTAATTGCATAAGTTAAATAATTTCTGCTTAATAGGCCCACCCAGCCAATTACTTGATCTCCTGGCAAGAAGTCAATCCTTGCAAGAGGTCTCTGGAAGACAGAAAATGAGGGAACAAAAGGGCAGAGTTCATATGAACATGTTCTGTGTATGTGAAGAGACATATAGGCTGCATCTGACATACCCCAGAAAGAGAAAAAACTCCACTCACATTTCCCTTGGCTCTGGGGGTCAGCAAGTACATGAAACTGAACTCCACCCTCATCCCAGTGTTTGCCCTAACCATCTCACCATTGTCTTCTGCACGGATCTGGGCCTCCAGGTCTTCAGGATTGACATACTTGTAGGACTCGTCTTCTTCAGGTGGGCGGCATTTCCCACAGCAGAAGCAGCAGCAGCAGCAGCAGCAGCAACATGTAAAGAGGCCACAGCATGCTACTATTGTCTGGAGAAGGGATGCAAATGACAAAATTAATCTCCTCTTAAGAAGGGTCAATAACAGACACTCATTATCAGAGCAATAGCTGGCAAAAAGAAAAAAAAACAGCTGGAGAAAGGGGGGAAAAAAACCTGTCGGTTCCTCTTCTATGAGCCACCTACCTTGAACCAGCACTTGGACATGAGGAAATAATACTTCACACTTTCTTCCCCAAACTGCTCCGACACATAGAGTCCCATAGAGCCATATTCATCATAGAGACTCCGCTTGTTCTCATCGCTGAGAATTACATTGGCATTATTGATCTCCTTGAACTTCTCTGCTGCTTCTGGATTATCAGGATTCTTATCTGGGTGATATTTCAAAGCCAGTTTCCTGGGGAGAAAGATGTGTGAATACATATTTAAGCCACATCAGCAAACTTCATCCATTGTTAATAGATTATGAGCCATCAAAGATCAGTTTAGTCAACAGCTCTTTCTACAGTAAAAGCTATTGACTGGGCTCATAGTCTCTCCTTCTTTTCTCCTAGTAAGACCTACTTACTCCAACTAACCCCTAGTAAGTAGGTCAGAAAGAGGTTTTAGAGTCAAATAGCTTATTTAAAAAGTGTGTTGGGCAACATCAGAGTCCTCAAATATCATCAGACAGGGTGACTCAGTTTTAGCAACTTGATTGTCTATCTGGACCACTGCAATGTCCTCAACATGGGGCTGCTCTTGAAGAGCATTTGGAAGCTTCAAGTGGTACAGAATGCACAGCGCAAGTTATTCGATGCATTCAAGAATCTATTTTCTGTGAGCTGCATAGGTTGCCAGTGTGGTTTTTGATGCAATTCCAGGTACTGGTTGTCATTTTTTGGAATTAGATTATTTGAGGGACCATCTCTCCCCAATGGTTTCTAGTTAACCAATCCTGCTATGCAGGTATATTTAAGGTCCTTTTGGTTTCTTGGTGAAGAAGGCAAAGCGCTCTGTATCTCTGTTTGTGACAATCTGTTCATTGTTTTATATGCAGTTTTTGGTTGCCTCCAATTATCAAAAGGACCAAAGCAAGGGGACTCCTGTGAAGTCAAACATCTTGGACATAAGGAAGGCTAACTTGAAACCCAATCATAGGTACCCAACCTGTATGCTTTCTTGATGTCTTCTGGGGAAGCACCCTTTTCCAAGCCCAGGATGTGATATAAGCTCTCTCCAGCCCGTGACATCTTCCTCTGTGGCCGGCCTCCTTCCGCCATCTTGTTCTAAATTAAGGAGCAACAAAAAGGGCTGAGCTATAGCACAAAAAGGATGTCATGGTAGAAGAGAATAAATGCCTATAAATCAGAATGTTTGTTGCTACACAGGGGTGCAGATAACCCCTGCTCTACAATCCACTGTGAAGGAAGCAAGACTCTGGGTAATATTCAGGGAATGCATCTTGTGCTGTGGAAAACTCTTGTTCATGTCTTTTGCTTGAGAATTATATCTTAGTCTGCTAAAAGGAGGAGAAAAGAAACCTTATGCAATAGAACCTAATTCTGTGGCCCTTAGTAAACTACCCTGGTCTGAGGAGAAAAATGGAGGAGTTGCCAAGCAAACAGATACCTTATTCATCAGAAAGTGAAGAAAAATATGAAACAATAAGCATGCCAGGTTTTGCCCTGCTGCTTGTACAAAGCAATGCAGGCCAATGGGAAGGAAGATATGTTTTGCCCACCCTTTTTGGGAAATAAAGCCACTGAACCTGTGCATTTTGAATCCTATTTCATTCAGCTGTAAGAAGAGAAATCTTCAGCTCATTGCCTAATCTTCAAATAAGTCTTCAGCTCTTCTTGGTGCTTTGAGGCTGCTTATTCATGGAACCAGGTGACCAAACTGGGCAAGGTTTAGCCTTGGTCTTTCTGCCTCAGTTGAACTGGCTCAATAGAGAATCTGGGTCAACAGAAGCAGCTGGTCTGATTTATGGCACTGGTTATTATTTGGGGCCCAAATGGATATTGTTTATTAACCCTGCAGGGCAGTGGCTCAGCTTTTCTCCAAGTACCCTGTTGTAGCTTCACCTATTTTAAATCAGGATTTTCCTCTAAGCCCAGCCTCCCTTGTAGTACACGGCAAGGCCCTTCTGTTGTACTACTAGGCCAACAAAGTTAAGACAGCCTGAGCAGGCTCTGCAAGATTGAATAGCTTAGTCAGATTAATCCCCCAAAGACTGAGTCATTTCATTTGAAATGCCAATGGAATGAAACTGTCCTGCACCAGGTTAGTGAGTTTCCTGTAATAGCCAGCACTGAATTCTGCTTGTAGTTCCTGGCCAAGAGAACAGTAAACAATGAGCGTTTGCTGAACAGAAATTAAGGAAATAAGATTCTGTTATTTAACTTCCTAAGCAAGAGCTGCAGCATACAGTATGTGTCTAGCAACTTTCAAGACATTTTGCTGGTTGCCTTGTTTAATCAGTATTTGTAAAGCAGCTTGTTTCCTTTAATTTATGAGCCACAAAAATATTTATTCACAGGCATAAATCTATTTAATTAACCGAACAGAAAGGCCCGGGAGAAAAGGTATCCTTTTTTCTTCAAACCAAAGTTTGAGCCAACTTTATAAAATGTTGGTGCTCGGTTTCAAAAGCTTATGGAGAGATAAAACCAAGATCTGCAGGTTACAAGCTTTCCAATTGACTTCATTTTCCAGAGCAGCTCCAGTTTCAAAACTCAGAGAAGGAAGAAGTACACCTTTAGCTCCATCTTGTGTGTTTTCAACCTCAAAAGCTTACTTTATCTTAACCCTACAAGAAAAGACACAGCACAACTCAGACTGCTCCCTGCCACCACAACTAGCAATGTGACAAGGCATTCCCTGTTTGGAGGCTTTAGTGTGTCCCGAACAGATGCAATCAATCCTATCACTTGAGGGGTCTTAGATTACATTATCAAGATAACGTAAGACGACATTATCATCATCATCCTACTGCATGGGATCTCCACATAGGGCTATGGAGCTTGCTTCCTTCCTCCTCTTCTTCCTCCCCTTTTATTCCAGAGCAGTCAATTTACAGTAAACTTTACTGCCATTTACTAAAAATCCCATAATTTTATTTATAAAAGTATACATTACAGAAGATCACATTGGTGAGAACTTGTACAAATCCCCAAAGGACAGACTTATGTAAAAAGCTGTACTCAGTATTTAAAATGTTATTTCTCTAAAGCTGCTTAAATAAATAGAGGTGTTCTCAATAACAATTCAAAAGTCTTACTTTTGCATTCCGCATGCCAAAAACATTTCCTGCCTTCTGATAAACAATTCACATTTACTCCTCAAGAAGGCCCTGTCTATTCAGAAAATAAAATAATCTAGTTTCCATATCTAGACTGACTTGCAAACTTAAGTTTCTAGCACCTAAGTTTCTAGCATTTAAAACAAATTTGCTAGGTTGCACCATCTTAAACAATAGCAAGTTCCCACTAATATCACACTAATATCACATCCCTCTGCATATCACACCTTCCAAAACCATCACATTCCCAATATTCATAATTTTTTTAACCCAAAACTGATAAACAGCAACCTCTCCAAAATATTTTTTCTTCCATTATTCCCTATATAAAACTACAAATAGAAATAAGCATATCAATTATCTAAATAGTGCCCATTTTACCTAATACAATATAGATGCTGAAAGAGATTATGTTTGATAGCTGAATTTCTTAAAGGCACAAATTAATGCAAAATAAAACATCCATCATTCTGTTATTAGCCTTCCTTAGTTTGGTAAGAAAAGGGGATGCACCAAAGAAGATAAATCTGTATTTCCTTTCTTGCTGGCACTACCCAAAGGAATCAGACATTCCATGATTAACCTGCTTGTTCAGGATATCCCAAATTGATTAGTTATTATGCAGCATTTATAATTGAACTGCAATTAGCTTCTAAATTGTAATCAGAGACTGGAAAGCTTTATCCATTACACTGATAAAAATATGCAAAGTTACCGACTCCATAGAATGCTCCCAATAGTTTGGTAGCAAAATAGGCAAATGGCTTGACTCAGAAGAGTCTGAAAATAGTTGAGCTATAAAACTGTTGTTCTTAAGGTAAATTATACAGCAATGGAAAGTCTTGGTGCCTGTTCCTCCTGGACAACCTGCTTCCCGGCTGTCAAGAACTATTTAAATTATGCTCCAAAGCATAATTTATGATACAGTTTTTCAAACTTATGTTCCATGGCATTTCCACTGGAAAATAAAGTTGTTGTTTTTTTTTAAAAAAAGTTTACCGAACCAAATTTTCTGTCACAGGAACTTTGCTTCTTGATCAGAAGTTCTGGGTTCTTGGTTTCTTTGTTTTTTTTTCCAAAACAAGTGCCGCAGTCTTTAAAAAGAGCTGGAAAACCCCTCATTTACCAGACTCGATTCTTCCGCTACCGGGGTTATCTTAAAACTTCGTTGTTTGCAGTTTCAATAACTTTTCGCAACCGGTTCCTGTTTTTAATGCTCTGGCAGGTCGCCTTCCTCCTTGCATGGCATTTCATTTCATTTCCACAACATCTGACCCGTTAAATCCGTTCTTTTTAGCGCTAAATTATTGCGACAGAAATCAAGGAAATAAATTAAACAGTACAACCCTTTTCCCATTTTCGCTTTCGTCAGCCATAGGGCGCGAAAACCATAATCCCCCATCCTACTACAAACCTGGGTTTCGCTCTGGATCCGCCTCCTCTCTCCTCAGTCGCGTCCTTAAAAGTCTACGGTTACCTTTTACCTACAGTCCAGAAGCCGCTACCGTCACTCCTTCGTACGGCGCTCGCTTAATCTCTTGGGCCTAACACTTCCAGAAAATCCTATTATTTCCGCCCGTCAACCCCACGGACTTGTCATATCAAGAGTTTGCAACCCCCTAAACTGCACAGCGCGCGTCGGACAAGGAAAAAAATAATGATTACAAAACAGCTCCTCCCTCCCGGAGATTCAGAGAAGGCCCAGAGCGCAAAGCCGCGGGACGCTCAAGCCACCTCGCCCTCCGCCACTCGCTGCTTAACGCCCCCCCGCCCCCGCCCCAAGACCGGCCCTCGAGCCCACCTACCGCTGGCTCGTTTGTTCCGCTCAGGGAAAGCGACCGGCCGACCGGCCTCCAGGATGCTCACTGCGCAGACGCGGAAGTATTTGGATTAAAGAAGTGCCAATCGTGAGTTTGCTCGGCGGGAGGAATTCCGCTCAGTGTTGCCAGACGTACGATAATTATCGTATTTGTACGATAATTTGGCCCTCTGTACGATGTACGATCAATAATTCCCAAAAAGGTCAAATGTACGATAATTTTACAGTTTGGCAATTTAAGAGCTAGTATTTTACCTTAAGAGCTAGTATTTTACCATACTGTACTTTTCGTGGGTTCATGCAACTTCATGAGTCTAGATCACGTGTGTGTGCGTACGCGCGTGTAGTTTGTGCATACGTGATACACGCTCGCTCACGAGCTACGTACAAGTACGAGTACGAGTCGAGTCAGCTAGTCCTCGCGCGCGTCAGGCCCATTGAGGTAGTTTATTGCTGATCGTAAGTTTTGCGGGATCGTATCTTGTGGCTTCATGCCTTCAGTTCGGACATTTTCCACATGGATATATGCCTACAGTTGGTACTTCCTGTGAGATATAGAGTTTGCTATATGTACGATAATTTTCTCAAAAAAACGATAATTTTGAGTCTCGGGTACGATAATTTTACATTTTGAATCTGGCAACGCTGATTCCGCTGGAGCTGAAGTCGGAGGCGTCCGGTAAGAGGCTCTCCCGATCCTCGTATATCTGCGGTCTTTTTGAGATCTTTTCTGCTTTCTGAAATGCACACAGAGAGAGAGAGAGAGAGAGAGAGATGAGACTGTTTTTGGTAGTTTGGCACTTTGTTATGAGGCATCATAGGTACTTTGATTTTGGCTGGCCGCGGTGTATGAATTCAACCAATCGTGGTTTGTTCAATCGTGATTAAAATCCTGGTTTAGCTTAATGTGTGGACAGTCAAAACTAACAGCCTTAGTCTCAAAGGTGTTTTTTCAAGAGGCAACTGGATTTTCGTTTAAGACGTTTGGCTTCTCATTCTTCTCATCTGGAAGAAGCTGAAGAAGCACCTTTGGGACAACCATGACCTGGATGACTGGATGTGTCCATAGACATTTAACAGCCTTCAGATTTGATAAATTGCAATCCAAACAGAGTGCACTTTCAATTTACTCCAGAGAGCAGCTTCCCTAGATTGTAACTTTGTAGGCCTGTAATACTGCAGAATACAGGTAATCTTCAATTTATATCAGTTCATTTAGTGACCAAAGTTACAGCAGCACAGGAAAAAAAAAGACTTATAATCATTTTTCACACTTACAACTGCTGCAGCATCTCCTTGGCCATGTGATCAAAATTCAGACATTTGGCAACTGGTTCATATGTATGATGGTTGCTGTGTCCCAGGGTCTTCTGATCAATCACCTTTTGCAACCTTCTGACTAGCGAAGTCAAATGGGAAGCCAGGTTTACTTAAAAACTGTGTTATAACTTAACTGCAGTGATTCAGTTACCAACTGTGGCAAAAAAGGTCATAAATCGGGGCAAAACTCACTTTAACAATTTTTTCACTTAGTAACATAAATGTTGGGCTCCATTGTGATCACTGATCAAGGACTACCTGCACCAACATTTTTACTGTATGTTAAAAGATCTATAAGAAGTGGGCCTTTCAGGAGGGGAACACAGCTGGTGAAGTCCATTGAGAAGGAGATGGAATGTTGAGGTCATTAGCAGCTAAGATGGCAAGTTGGGATTTTTCTATTTGCAATTCCCTTGTAAGGGTTACTCCTGGCTGTACTGTGAGTTGGTTCTATTCTTTGGTTAGATGGGAGTGCTTTTATCTGGGGCAGGGTTGATCAATTTGAGTCTAATGGAATTGGGCAAAGAGAGGAATCTGCTTTGACTTCTGTCATATCCATTTTATTAGTTAACACTGACTTCACAATGGCAGAAGACGAATAACTTGTTCTAGTCACGTTATGGATCTTTTTTTAAAAAAATATACACCTGGAAATTATCCCATAAAATTTGGACAGTTCCATCATAAGACTTGTCAGTCACTAGAATGTGATTATGAGGACATCAGATGCAACTGCCCCAAAGTGGCCTAACTGCAGATCCTGAAATGTTCCATGCGTTACTGAGCAGATACATACTGTAGCAGCAGATGTGATGCATTGAACATTACTGGACTTCCGGTTTGCCAGGCTTCGGTGGCGGCAGGGATTCGCGATCCAGCGCAATCCCTGTCGTGCTAGCCGTCTTGGTGCCTCCGATCCCGATGGGTCTGGAGGATAAGGCTGCCACGTAGAGGCAGCTGAAGACAGGGGGGATCCGGATAGGGGTTTAGGGGTGTCGCAGACCCCCTCCCCACCCAGCAAAGCCCCCTTTTCTCAAGGTGGAGCGGCGGTCAGCAATGGCCGCCACAAAGAAGCTGGTGACTGGATAAGAATGTGCAGGAGGAAGGAGAAAGTTTGGAAAGTTTTAAAGTGAAAGTTCTTTGGCTGCCGGGACTTTAAGATATATCTAATATCCTGAAAACTACGTTCTTTTTGAATGATACATTGTTTCCAGAGGAGATTCTAAAAGCGGCGAATAGTATTGAAAGGGAAAGTTTACTCTCCTTCCCTACGGAATTAACAAATGGACATTGAAAAATCTGCTTCTTTAAAGAAGGTAAAATTTAAAGCTCTTTGTTATAAGTGGGAAGGGAGATGACCCAAAAAAAAAACCTGTATTAAGATTTTGTTGGAGGAGATGCCTTGAAGATTTTGAGACTAGAAGCTAACTGCAATAAGGCTTTAAAGTACAGACTGGGTTCTTTATTTCTTTCCTAATTGATATTACCCCAGGAAGAGAAAGTGTAAAGGGAAGAACTTTCTGTTTTGTTTGGATGTTTGATGACTTTGGGACTTTGGGGAACTGTTTTTTAAGTTTTGAAACATCTTGGTTGTTTTAAAAAGAAGAAGAAAAGTTTATAATGGCTCTATCTATTGATGAACTAAGAAAGGAATATGGAAAAACAAAGGACTCTTTGGGAGATATCTTTTACTTTTTAGAAACGGCGCTTAAACTTCCGGTTTGTCGGCTTCGCCAGCCGCAGGGTTTCGCGATCCTGCGCGATCCCTGTCATGCTAGCCGTTTTGGTGCCTCTGATCAGGACGGGTTTGGAGGCTAAGGCTGCCTTGCAGAGGCAGCCGAAGATAGGGGGGAGCTGGTGAGGGGTTTGGGGGTTTTGCAGACCCCCTCCCCAGCCGGCAAAACCCCCTTTTCTCAAGGCGGTCAAGCGGCGGTCTGCAATGGCTGCCACAAAGAAGCCAGCAGCTGAGTAAGACTGAGCAGGAGGAAGAGGGGAGAAAGTTTACAAGAGAAAGTTTTTTTGGCTGATCCAGGACTTTAAGAAGCGTTTAATCCTGAGAACTATGACTTTTTGAAAAATACTTTGTTTCCAGAGGAGGATTTCAAGCGGCAAAATTGAGGTGCTGAAAGGAAAGTTTACTCTCCTTCCCTATGGAATCAACAAATGGCCATTGAGAAACCTGTTGTTTTTTATAAAAGGTAAAAACTTGGCTTCTTGTTATAAGTGGGAAGGGAGAGGACAAAAAAAAATATTAAGATCTTGCTGGAGGAGATGCCTTGAAGATCTTGAGACTAGAAATTGATTGTAATAAGGCTGTAAAATACAGATTGGGCTTTTTTTCTTTTCCCTTTTACTGATACCCCCCCAGGAAGAGAAAGCGAGAACTTTGTGCGTTGTTTGGACTGATTGATGTCTCTGGGACTTTGAGGAATTGTTTTAACTTTTGAAACATTTTGGTTGCTTTAAGAAGAACAAAGAATGGCTTTATCTGATGATGAACTTAGAAAGGAATATCAAGAAAGTAAGGACGCTGTGAAAGAAGCTTTCCTTTCTTTAGAAATGGCGCTTGCTATTTATCAGCAAACACAACAACAGATGGAGGAAATAGAAGAAGAAGAAGAAGACGCCATCTTCAGTGAATCTAAAAAATTAATTAAGAGAGAAAGGAGGAAGAAAGGAAGAAAAATGAAGGACTTAAGTCTTAAAAAAACACTTAAGAAAGGAAAAAATAAGATGCAAAACCAACTTAATGTTACTGAGCAAAAGGAGAAAGGATTACAACAGAAAGGAAAAGCTAAAAAGGCGGAGGTTAGTGGGGGGGGGGGTAAAAAGGCCAAGGGGGATAAGAAAGGAAGGGAAAAGGGAGGGAAAAGCCACAAAGGTATGAAACAAGATGGGAAAAAAGTTTTTTTTTAGGGATGAAGGGTAAGGTATAATTTTTTTAAAAAAGAAGATTCTGTAAGGTACATAAGATGGTACTATGTATTAGAAATAGAAAACTAGAATGTTATAAGAATTAATAAAAGATTAAAATATTGAAATGTTTAGTAATGAGATTTTAAAATTTAATAAAATTGTAGCACTTGTTTTTTGAAATAGACAATCGGAATGTGATAAGATTTAATATTTAGATTTATTATCTAATTATATTAATTATTATGAATTTATTATTTTTTCTCTTTAAAGGTTAGTAGGTAGAATGTACTAAGCAGAATCAGATTGGGTATCAGGCGTTATTTTAAATATTAATTTAGGGGGAGGATAGAAAGGCATCATACTCTGATCAGTGATTTCAGGAGAAATTCTTTTATTTTTCTTACTATGGGAATGAGATAAATGGATAATTTGGAAAGAATGGACAAAAAATACAAATACAATGATTTAAATTAAAATGAATTAAATAAAATAGAAATAAGAAGAATGAAAAGTGGGGAGAAGTTATATAGAAGATATAGAATGGTAAATAAGATAGGTAATGGAATATAAGATGAGCACGAATTTAATTGAAGTCCATACAAAGAGAGGTAATCTGGGGCCAAACTACTTTCTTAAAAGAAGTTTTATATTTTTGTGTTTTGTGTATCTATGTTTTGTTTGAGAATTAATAAAATCTCGGAGGAATGTTGGATGAGAATAATGGTAATCAAGTCAGAGAGGAATGAAGATGATGATTATAAACTGGATAAACATAGAAAATAATAATAGTAACAATGAAATTGAATACGAAAAGAGAAATAATGAGAAATTTGTTAAGAGATATCTATATGTTTATATTGAAATGGTGTAAAACAGAATTATGTTGCATAAAATAATATTCTACTTGACTTGTAAAATTAATAATGGAAAGAGGTTTTATGTATTTAATGGTTAATGATGGTTTGTTTGTCTTTAAAATCAATAAAATTTGTTCCCCCCCCCAAAAAAAATGGAGCTTGCTACTTATCAGCAAATACAAAAACAAATGGAGGAAACAAGAAGAAGAAGAGCAGAGAAAGAGAGGAAGGAAAATGAAGGATTTAAGACCTAAAAAAACACCCAAGAAAGAGAAAAATGTGATGCATAACCAATACAATGCCAGAATGCAAAAGAAAAGAAGAATACAACAGAGAGGGGAAACTAAAAGGAGGAGGCTGGGGGGGGGGGGGGGGGAAGACTAGGTGGGATAAGAAAGGAAGGGAAAAGGGGGGAAAAAGCTGCAAAGGTATAAAACAAGATGGGAAAAAGAAATGTTTCTTTAGGGACAAAGGGTAATGCATAATTTATAGAAAAAAAAGGATCTGCAAAAGAACATTACTGGCAAAAACTGGAATTTGATGAAACATACATATAGGTATGGGCCTATGCCACAGAGGTTAGAGCAATTGAATGCCAGTCCTTCTCCATTTGTTGTGCTGGTAAAATGCCATCTGATCCCATTAAGATCCCCCATACCTTACTGGAAAAGAATGGGTGACCAATCTCTTCAAGATGCTTTGACATTTTCGCATGCCATTTGCTGATAAAACCACTTGTTTTACATTGGCAGGAACAAGTGGCATAACTGGGACATCTTGTAGGGTTACTTTGGCTTCTTTAGATCTTATGGACAAGTAGTAGGAAGCAGCTCTGCTACTGTGGGATGGGCCTGTGCCGCTCTTGGCTTTTCAGGCAGCCAAGACGCGTGTGCTGAATTTGAGAGGTGGTAAGTACCTCATTTTGAAAGCAAACAGATTCAAATAGACAAATAAGTACCACTTCAGTGGGAAAGTAGCAACTTTCTGTGTACCTTGGCATATAATCATGCCAGCTACATGATCACAGAAGCATCTTTGGACAATGCTGGCTCCCTTGGCTAGGAAATGGAGATGAGCACCGCCCTCGAGTCGGACACAACTGGATAAGAGAAACCCTTTACCTTTTTTACTTTAAATAATCCGGAAGTGGACTGTTTGGTCCTTTCCCGATTTGGATATGGAATTGAAAATATTTGTTGCTCCAATGAATTACCCATCTGTATTTGAATAGAGGGTGGTTGCCTTCCTGGCACTTCATACGACTTCCTTCTGAACCAAGAAGGTAGGGATTGGAGACATGGTTTTGCAATGGTTTTGTTCCTACTGAACAACAGATCCTGCCAATGGCAATCTAGTAACCAAATGCTTGTATTCTTCTCTCCTCAGTTTACCAAATCTTGAATATTGGCAGCAATGTTTGATGCCATAGAGCTGAGCTCAACTCCTGGTCACTGGATAACAGTACACCACCACCCAGATTCTATAATTTTTGCTCTTCCAAAATATTTTATAATTCAGTTGTATTGCAAGATGTAATTTTTATTCTGATCCTATGATTCTTTCAATCTTTTTTTCTGAAATTAAATGAGCAAATAGGATGTAAATGACATCCCCATATTTCCCTGTCTTCACCTGAAAGACATCCAGCTAAGATCCCAATTACGAAGAGATAAAGCCAAGTAGCAGTGTAAATCTTTTATTATGGCATTTTAAAAAAAACAAGTCAGCTGAGTACAGTACTGAAAAACAGATCAGGATAAGGGACTGCAGGTTGCGGGCCCAATGTTAGGCTAATAGCCACTTTTTGGTTTGGAAGGTAAATGTAGCTCTGGCTTTCACTAATAATACGGTAGTATTGACTTTGGGTGTAGAGCACTTGCCTCTAGCATGAGGTCCCTTATAGCAACACTATGGTCCCAAATGCTTGTGCAGTCATAAATTAGGGAGGACAAGTGCAATTTACACACACTGTCAAGATCACAGGATCCTGTATAAGCATCAATTTATTTTAGAGAGGAGCCCCAGGTCAACGTGCAGAAGCCGGCTTGCATTGCACATCAGCCAGTGAGGAAACACATATAAAAGGACACAGTAGCTCACCAGAGCAGTGAAAAATCCAATGGATTTGCAGGGATACCCTTTCTTACAGCATCTTTGATAGGAGGACAAGATGCTGCTGAAGCTACACACTGAAGCTGAATGAAAGCAACCAGATGACCCAAAGGGATCCTTTCATGGAGCCTTCTGAAGTCAAATCCAAGAGAAAGGTCCCTGAAGGAAGAATGGAGCCGGACACCTTTGTAGCCTCCCAGAACAGCGCCTCATCTCGCTCTCGCCGCTTGCACCCATGATGCTGCTGCCCACAATGAAATCATGTTTCCTACAAATTCTTACATTCTTTATACTATTTTATAATAAAAGTATTGCATTTGAAAAAAGAGAAAAGATGGGAAGCAGTAGTACAGTGAAGTAAATGCCCCAATAAATACCAATAAATACGAAGGAGACTGTGAATGGGAAGATAGCAGCAGCAGCAATGTTTCCATCCCAGTTGGTGTATTATATAGCGGGAGGTGCTATCAAAATTACACCACTGCTGAGCAGTCTAGTAGAGCTTGTTGTTATGAAAAGAAAGGACCAGGGCAATAGCATTATGCTTGTAGTCAAGCCAAGAAGAGACACCCCATACTCAAGAAATAAAGCCTTGTCCAGCAGAATCAGGTCAGCAATCCATGTCGTCATTCTCATACCAGGGGATGATGCCGTCTGTGCCAAAATAACGATCTCCAAAGTTCCCTAATAAAACATGAATTACATGCTGGTAATAGATGCAGCTCAGGAACTTCTTTCTGGCCCATGGAAATACCCACCACACTGCATCAAACAATAAGTGTTAATCTTGCAGAGATTAACAAAGACAAAAATTATTGTTAAAGCAGCTGAACAGAATCACTTATCAGAACATGAATGCTATAGCAAGACAATGCCTGATCTGGCTCACCAAACCAGCCAGAGCAAAACAAAGTGTCAGAGAACCACAACTGCTTACCAATGCCAGGGATGATATGGAATTCCTCATTGACTCTCTTGTCCACAGCTGTGGTGATGATACGCACACGGGGAAAAGCATAAGCAACAGAATGGACTCCCATCTCTGCCATCAGCAGAGACAGTAAGAAGATCCTATCCTCTTGTACATCGTGATCCTGCGGGATACAGCACTTGTGAGCAGTCCTTGTATGACTTCCATCCAGACCAGTGATGGTATTCAACCGGTTCTGCCCAGTTCTGGAGAACCGGTAGCGGTGATGAGCAGTGGAGACCGAACCGGTTCTCTTCGCTGCTCTGTGGTTGGCCCACCCGCCCGCCTGGGCTCCCATACTCACTTTTATGGCCAGAATTCAAAGCGCAGCTGCTTTGCGTGGCACAGAATACCACCGTGCGGCAGCTGCTGCAGTGACCACCATCGTTCAGGCTTGCAGGAGGCAAGTTAGAATGCCTCTGTGCCTGCACAAAATGCATTTGGCGCGTGCGTGCACGCAAAGTGTGTGCATGTACGCAAAGACGGCCACCAAACCGGTGGCAACTTTATTTGAATACCACCACGGATCCAGACTGCAGGTCAAGTTATTCTGAGTTCTCCAAACCATTTTCAATGACAGCTTTAACCATCAATACCTGTCATGTACCCAATCCCAATCCACGTCAGCTGCATTCATCACTCTGTCTTGGCTTACAACATCAAGAACAGAAGAATTCCAACCAGCCAACCACTCATCTCAGGTAACTTGGGCCTCAACATACCAGCAGCACCCGAATAGCCATCATGGCAGCAGCTCCTGTAGACACAGTGCTATCCATCAGGATGACGTAGTCTTCGCTAATCTCTTTGGGCAGCCTGAGATAATGCAGCTGGCAAGAGGAGAAAAGAATTCAGGAGAATAATCTTATCCATAACTCAGCTCCATCTCAAAACTATCTTAACTCCCTCCCCAAACCCCCTTCCATCTTTTTCACCTCAGGTTCCCCTGTGTCATGGTTGGTTTGGATGAGAATCTTTCCCAGGCGAATATCTTTGCAGACAGCTGTAAGAGCCTGCTCCATGGTCTCACCTGCTCTCAGGATGGAGATTCCAGTGATCTATAAAAGGGGAAAACAGCTTTCTTCCAGGATCCTTGTCAATATGCAACCACTTAAATCTAGTGCTGCAAAACATGGCTATGTATTTGTAACACAGTGACAGAAGCTTTTATTCCATGAAGAAAATCCCAGCTGCATCTCCAGCAGTTACTAATCAAAGTAGACTTTTCTAAGCAAGACTCACCGAAAGGCCTAATCTATAGAAAACAGACTGATCTTCACTAGCTTAATGAAAAGAAGGACTGGGGTGACATGATAGAGGTCTTCCAATATTTAAGGGGCTGCCATGAAGAAGAAGGGGTCAACCTATTCTCCAAAGCACTTGAAGGCAGAACAAGAAGCAATTCCTTTAAACTAATCAAGGAGAGAACCTAGAACTAAGGAGAAATTTCCTGAGAAAACAATGAGTGGAATAAATACAGCTTCTAGAGGCAAGTTAGTAAGTTAGTTATCACTTCAGACAAATGGTTGTCCAATCTCTTATTTAAAACTTCCAGGGTTGTCTGAAGTGATATAGGGTTTCCTCCTTGAGCAGGGGGTGGGATTAGATGACCCTCAAGGTCCCTTCCAACTCTGTTATTCTATTATATTTGTCTATTCACCACCTTTTCCCTATTCTGTCCTACAAAGATACTATCCCACAGGCCCCTCTGAGGCAATTTTTTTAAAAAAATAACTTACTCGTTGCCTGTGAAATCTCTTTCCATCATAAATTGTCCCCTGTGGTGTCTCTACAGTAACTGGCTGAAAAAAAAAATCAAGACAATTGTGGTTGGGACAGAAGGAGCTGACAAGGCCAAATCGGCAACCATGCAAGGCTAACTTGCTGAGGCACGCTTGAACCAAGAACACAAGAACCAGCCCATATGCAGATAGGAGTTAGATGGTCTGTGGCATCTCTGTTACCACTTGTAAGATAAGTGGAGTGTTTGTGTGTGATCTTAAATGAGTAGAAGTACATACTTTGAGGGGTAGAAAGGAAAGGGCATATTCAATCAACAGCCGCATGAGACGCTTGGAATAGAAGATGAATTCATCCCTGCTGGTATCCTTGTTCCTGCAAAGCAAACAGAAGTAAAAGAAACATTATTCCATGCTAGGATTCCATCCCAGAAAATGTCTTTATCTAAAGCAAGCCTGTCACCATTGACAGCTCTGAATTTGCCTATGAAACCCTAGGAAACTTCATCTTTTCCTTAAGCAGCTCTGATGCTCCTCTGTAGCTGCTAAAACACAAACTGTTGGACTTTTCCCTCTCCAAAGGCCTCTATTCTGTCTCAGAGGCAAGCATACCCCCACTGACACACATTGCCTAGTACCTGATAATAGTGTGCATCCCCCGAACCTGCGGTGTGCTCTCCAAGACACTTAAGGTTGTTGGCAATGGTTGTCCCTGATGAGCAGAGGCCAAGGCTGCTCTGTGCAAAAAAAAAAGAATGATGAGTCACGTGGAAGAAAAGAACCAATGTCTCTGCTAGCCCTACAATAACGGCTCTGCATGCAAAACAACATTCCTGCTCATAAGGTCCCTCCGCCCAACATTTGTGCACAAAGAAAGAAAATTGGATCCAAAATAAATTCTGAAAATTCAGGTTCCCCTCCCTGCTTCTAATAAGACAAATAGTGTAACCTAGGACATGAAACCGCTTATGAGCAATTATAAATCGCTCTAACTTCTCCCAGCAACTACAGCATACCAAAGTCTCCAGTGCCCACTCATGAAAGTCAGGCACAGCTAAGTTATCTTTCTACTACTGGATTAAAAAACAGGAGCACAGCAAATAGCAGAAAGAGACCCCTAGTCTTGCTCCATTCCCACCGTCCCCTCAAAATTGAACACAGTACACAAGGAGAGGAAGGTGCAGCAGGAAATAGCCAAAGGAGACCAAATGTCCTCACATATGCCAGCGTAGCTTCCTCTGGTGCAGGTGCCCAGGCCCAGCAGGACAGAAGAGAGACAGATAGACAGAGTGCATTAGGAGGGGCAACAAGGCAGCAGCTTCCTGCCTGAGACATGGGGCAGAGGAACAGCAGAACGCTCCCACAGTACCAAAACCGGGAGAGCAGCTGGGATCCCAGTAGCTCACTGCAAGTTGTCTTAAATGACTGAATGAACTTCCTCTTCTCCATCCCAACCTCGCTGAAAGGTATACCGTTTTTGTATGCAAATTACACTTGTGGAAATGTGGCTGGAATTCAGAATGTATTGAAACTCCCTTAAATACAGCCCCATATATTATATAATAATATAATATTGTATGTATATATGTATGCATGCGTGTATGTGTTGGCAATAAATATTTTCTTGACATGGAGGAGAAAGTGAGGCTATCAAGCAGCACCCTTCCTGAGAGCTGTACTTAGAAGTCTGATCCTAAAGAAAGACGGCAAAGATGAACTCTCAATAAAAAGAGTACAAATCTAACATGCTCTAGTGAGGTTCCAAAGAGGTCAGAGGTTTGCATATGCCCATTAAGGAATCTTCAGCCGAAGCAATTGCCTGTATTGATCTCCTTGCATATTCCCACCGGATAATGCCAGCAATTCTTCCCAACACCCAGCTGCTCTCCCACTGGCTGGCTTGATGGGTGTCAGAGAACAATACTAAGATGAAGAAGGTGGGGGAGAGAAAAGAAGAGGAGGAAGGAACTAGCTCTATTTCTTTAAGGGTGCCACCATACCTGACTGTGATTTCACGCTGGGCGGTAGGAGGAGGAGCCCACACCGGGAGGCAGTATTACAAGGCAGGGAGTAGTGGGAAGTGAAACAAAACAGAACAGCCGGTCACTGCACACAGCAACATTTGCCCCAAGGCCAAGCCTAAAATAATAAAATGGTGGCGCCATTCTTCCCCATCTCCCTATTGCTTACTAATTTGGGACAAAAACCATGTGGAGGTAGGGCCATTGGGAGTGGAAGAATTCTAGGGAAACCCATGAGCCTCAATCTTTACCTTGTGGCTTATATAGGGGAGCAACGGCCAGGAATTGGATGCCTTTCCAGGATATGGGGAAAGGATAAGTTCTTGGCAGGGGGTGAATAGTCTTTTGGGTTATAATAACAAAAAGCAGATACTGGGCAACAAAGAGGAATAACCATGTGGGAATGGGGCTTTCTGCAGCAGTGGTGTTTTCTCCCTCCCCAAGACTCCTCCTCCTCCTCACCTTTTCCAATTGGCTATGAACATGCTGAACAATCAAGTCCAGAGCCACAAAGTTCTCTCCACCTGGAAGAAAATAAAGGAAGTTTGAAAAGCCAAAAGTTCTGAACTAGGGATGTCTGCACTTCAGGTAATATTTCACCATTACCATTCATAGCGCAATGGCAGGTCTCATCTTTTTTTTATTTCCTATATCCCATAAATCAATCAGTCTGGTTTTTTTTTAATGCTCCTTAAAGGTCTTTAAGGTGCAAATGGTTCCCTTGTCATAGATATTAAACTTTGTTTTTAATCTTTACTTAGTTTTAAAACCTTTCATGAGAACCATTTTGGGTGCTAAGGTGCTGGGCTAGAAACCAGGAGACTAAATTGTACTCTTTTGTGGACTCTTTTGTGTTTATGCTCAAAATTCCTGGGTATCTTTCAGTGAGCATTGGCACATAACACAGCCCAATGTTGCACCTTGAACAAATCAACAGCCTTTCCTCTTCCTCTCACCTCGAGGCACCACAATGTCTGCCGTCTGCATTGTAGGCTCAATGTACTGCTCAAAGGCTGGCTTCACAAACTTGCTGTACTGCTTGATGACACCTGCCACATCCCGCCCACGTTCCATGATGTCCCGCTTCAACCGCCGTACAAGCCGGATATCGGAGTCTGTGTCCACGAAAACTTTCATGTCCAGGAGCTGCAGAAGTCACAAGGAAGAGGAAAAAAGCTTTATCTTAGAGACCAAAACCTTATCTTAGAACTTATTCAAATGCTTGCATATTTACACTCATTTACAAGTTACTCCCCACAAAGTAGATGCATTTATCACACAAATTTAATAGGGAGCCCATCTACCCAAGTTGCTTCCTGTCCTCCCAATGTGTTGTTATCTTTGCCCTATTCAGTACCTGTAGAAGCTCTTTATTGGCAAATGACAGGATACCTTCAAATACAATTACATTGGCCCCATAGATTATTTTCTGCAAAGAAAGGAGAAATACGTCAATTAAAGCTAAGGAGAGAAATCAGAACGCAGAAGAAACTCTGATCCAAGACGCTCTTCCTGGGTACAGGGAAACTTCTTACTTACAAGGAACCAAGTTCAATTCCAATATGATGCCCTCCCCTTCACACTAAGTTGTTTCTTGTACAATAAGACTGTACAATCTAACAAAGCTTTCAAAGGTTATAGTTGCCAATGGAATAGAGATACAGCCCTCAAATCACCCATGGAGGCAGAAAAGCCTCTAACAGCACTATTTTCATCCTGCGACTATCAGTTTTCAGGAAAGTGTGATAAGTAATTTCTCCTAAACAAAAATGGAATGGTCCACTGTATTCCAGAAATATTATTTATTGAATTTATTTGCTACCTTTCTTGTATTGAATGAAATATATTCATCTTCAGTCTATTAACTTCCTCCACCTAAAAAATAGAGGTACAGATTCCCTACAGTAACAAGCAGGTGAAATATGAGAACTATAATTCTATTTTCTGTCTTCTGTCCCCAAAATGAAACAGATCGGGCATTCAATGAATACTATATTATCATAGCAAAAACAGCATAGCTTACTTCAGATGGACTCTCCCGGACATTAGAAAATCAACTAATGACATACTAAAAATATTGGTAAGCTCTTTTTCAGATCATATTAAATTCTATTTTGAGTTTACTTAGAAAGTGCTTTAGAAAAACTTGCATTTTAAAAAGCGAGATGGAATTCATTATATGAACTAGGACAGAAAATACAAAGTGAGACATTCTGTGAAAACCAGTGGTGGGCTGCAACTGATTTTGTGAATGTGTGCTTCATGCGTGCAGCATTAAAAAAGCACCAATTTGAACCTTTACAGCTTACCTTCTGGGGCAGCCCCAGTAAGAAAAAAGCTGAGGCAGGGAAATTCACTGTGCAGCGCTGATCAGTTGAGTTGAAAACCACAGAAATACAGGACAGGCTAGGGCGGGGTGGGGCCAGCTGAAAGTCAAAACTACCGCTAAAACTGGTCTGAACCAGCAACAGCCCACCACTGGTGAAGACCATTTATATAGTTAGTCAAAGATCAGGCAGCATTTGAACCTCATCAGGCTCCAAAAGAAGAAAGGCCTGCCAATTCAAGCAAGCATAGTAGCTAAGATAAAGAATATCTTTTTAAATAAAACACTTAATTTTCACTGATTGAAAGAAGTTGTAATTAAATAAATAAATAGTCCTTTTTATAAAAACAGGGCGAGAATCAGGGTGTATTATTTTTCCTGTGAGAAACCCCTTTTTCTCCATACCTGGAGAAACTAAACTGGTACGATAGACCGAGAGCTTCTCATCCTCAGCAGTTTGAAGATGTGTGAAATGAAAGGGGAATTCTAGGAGGTGAAGTCCACACAGAGAAACATTGAGGCAAATCAATTTAATGTCTTTATGTACAGTCATTTTAGGGAGATATTTCATTTCCACATTAGAATAGAAAATCTACCTCAGGAATGAGGAATCTAAGGCTTCCACATGTGAACCATTCGCAGAAATTTTCATTATTGGCAATCTTTCCTACGGTAGATGCTTAGAGCTATGATTCTGCACTCTCTAGAGGAGCTTGGGTGACTTGCATCTGGTCTATAACAACCCCTCCAACCGAAAGCTTCTATCTATTTGTGCAGTTTTAGCCAATTGCAGAATACCAGAATACCTTACAGAGTTAATAAAGCCCCAGAGAAGAGTGGAGTGGATGCCTTTTAATTTCTAAAAATTGCTGTAAATAGAGTGACATCCTTCTGCACTTACATACCCACTCCTTGCTCCGGCTATGCGTGGTAAAATCATATACAGGAACTTTAACACTCTTGCCCTCTTTCAGCTTCCGTAGGACACTGATGAGCAGGTCAAAATCAAAGGCATCAGGGTGGTCAAAGTTGTATTCATTACAAGCAGCTTGCTCTTGCTTTTCTTTGTTCAGCACCTGGAAGAGCACCAGAGACATCAGAAAACAGGGAAGAGAACAGACTGGATCAGTACTGCAGAGGTGGTTTCCTAGACTTCAATTTTCTCACTTCCTCCCATCTCTGCCTTTGAGAAGGGTGGAGTTGAGGGAGTTGGGCCAAGATATTTTAACCAGCCCACCTTGTAGAAGCTATCCATGGAGAGGAGCACCACCCAAGGCACATCTAGTGCTTCAATGATTTTGTTGGCCACTGTAGTCTTGCCAGATGCACTGCCACCACACAAGCCTGGGAAAGATGAAAACACCACTAACACAAGCTAACGAGAAGAGGACATTCTGGAGGAACAGCCCTAAGACATGTTCCCTCTCCTCTTATTCTTTACTGCCTAGTGTGCCTGGATTTCCAATGATCCCCCTTCAATCTCCCTGGTGGGAAAGAAGCCAGCATGCAGATCTCACCAACAGCATTACTTAGAGTGGCAAGCATAGATGTGACCCACGTAACACATGTACAACTAAACCCAGCAAGTGTGGTACTACCAATATGGCCAAAAACAGCAGAATGCCTGATTTATTTATTTTTTTAAAAAAAACCCTCTTATTTCAGCATATGACTCTCATTCTATGCAAAAAGCTGCAGCTTTTCGAGAAGGGAGGGGAAATGCGGTACAGAAAATTAGAAACCAGTAGGTATCCAAAGGCAGGGAAACTGGATTTTCAGTTGCTGTATAAATTTCAGTTGGAAGTTCCCAGTTGCTGGATAAATTTCATAAGGGATTCAAACAGACACCACCACTACCCCCCACCTATAGGAGAAAAGGAGCAGCCACCGATTCCCCTACCAATGACAAAGGCTTCTTTGAAGGGAGTGCCAGTCTCGTTGTACCAGGGCGGCCGCCCAGCAGTGTAGATGGTGCGCTTGCTGGTCCGAAGCAGCGGCGGCTCCGTTTTCGACTGGCTGGTGGTCCTTTTCCGTGGGGAAAGCGACGGCGTGAGCGGCAAGCGGCCAACAAGGCTGTTCAGGGCGGCTCCTCTGCTCCCGCTGAGCCGGAGGGAAACCGACGCATTAGGGAAGACTATCCCACCCCGCCCGACAAAGCAAACCACGCACGGCGAAGCTTCTTCTGCACTTCATCCCAGCCACCGGCAACCCGCGACACCCTGTCATGCCGCGTCTCCAGACGCATCCGGGGCTCGCCTCCCAACGTGCATAGGGAGAACTAAGCCATGCAATGGGAGACGGAAGAAGTACGTGGCCGTGACTGTGGAGAGGAAATTTTAACCCGGCGTGGGGGGACTTTCCAAGGGGAAACGGACAAAGGACGGCGGCGAACTCGCTCGGCATCCCCCTGCGATGCCCTCGGGTCGCTCTACCCGCCACGGATTCCTCACCTGCTGCGCCGCGCAGCCGGAACAGCTTCCTCGACCACGCCGTCCGCGGACGCCATCTCGGACACGCTCCCGCCAGTCCTCTGCCTGCAGCCGCACAGCTTGCCGGGAGAACGCCGAGGCGTGGCGCGCGCGTTTTGGCACTGTCGACACAGCCCCTGCACTGCGAAACGTCAAGTTCTAGGAAGACCATAGAGAAGAAAAGACAAGAGAGAGAGCGAGAGAGCGGGGGGGGGGAAGGGGCGGATCTTATTGTCGAGACTCCGAGCTTTCCCCGCGGGGAAGCCATTTTCAAGATCCGTGCGGAATTTGCGGGTTGCTCGTTGTGAAGGGAATTGAAACTGACCCGTTTTTCATCTGCCGACTATGAGTAACAGCCAAAATGTCTAGTTGCCAATGAACACATGATGTAACTTTCCTGGGTCACCGTCTGCTTAGTCTTATTCACGGAATAAAAATTTCAAAAAGTGTAATGTCACAGCTAGGTATTAAAAGGGAGGGCGAAGACATGTCACAGCTAGGTATGAAAGAGAGGGAAATGAAGATTATCCGTCGTGACAGCTATAAGTGATGTAGTTACCAGTAAAATAAGAAATATTCACCATTCTCTCCATTTTAACTGCTTTCCTGAGGCGGGATTGTTCCATCCAAATCTCCATTGGAAAAATGTTCCATATGGTAGATGCTATTAGGGGAAAGTACTGTATAAGTGTCTGCTCTCCTCTGATCTATTTGAGGCAGATATCCTGCAGGTATCTGGCTGCTAAGCTAGATAGAGTTATAAGCCAAAATCAGTATTTTGAATTGCATGCACCTGTGTATTGGTCACCAGAGCCTGTAGCATTGATGTGATAGTAATCTAAATAGCAGTAGTTTGCACCAAACAATCACCAAGCTTCTCTATTTTGAACTAACTGTAGCTTCTAATCATCAACTTCATATCATAATTTCCATTCCTAACAATGTAACTAAAGCTACTTCTTTGCTTGCAGTTTATGGTGTCTTCATAGCATCATGCAGTCATAGTTAAAAGTGTTACAAAGTCTACTCTCATTTTGGCACAACAACAAAGCACTCTTTCAAACATTGAATCACTAATGGGAGAATGTCCTAACATTTAAACTAACATTTAGGAAATATGTTAGGGCACTGTTTCTCTACTTCAGCAACTTTAACGTGTCATCTCCCTGAATCCCTCAGCCAGCACTGCATTATGTCATAGCACAGTGTATCATCCTATCCAATATTTATTGGATCACCTCAATCATGTTCATTTATATTTCAGTTGATTATAAGAAAGTATACTTCTGAAAAAAAAATCATGTTTATTCTTTTTAAGCAAGACTTGAGCTTCCATATTCTTACATACTATCCATGATGAACCAGGGCAAGACCCATCTAAGTGCAGTGGTTTGATTCTCACATTGGCCAACCAAATGACCTCTGAAGTACTTGCAAGCAGCAGACTGAGACATACCCCTATTCACCAATTGTTCCCTTGCAATTAATTGGAGGCATGCTGGCCTCAGACTATAGCCAAATTGATTTCTCAGTACCGATAATTCCATCTGTATTCCTGGGAATAGTTTCAAAACATTTTAAGGGTTGGTGAGACAACATTTTTCCTTCTTGGATACAATTCCAATTTTCTTTTAGCAAGTCTTATTTCTCTAGATGTCCAATTACCATATTATATAATTCTCATGCACTTGTCTTGAGGAGTTGGAGGTTCAAAGTGCAGCTTTTTGTTTTTGTTTTATTCCTATCTCAAAGGTTGCTTCCGGATCATTGTCTTGAATATTATGGCTGCATTCCATCTATTGAGCTGTTTATTTCTATCCTCCATATTTTTTTACAAGTGAAATGAAGTTGTTAAGATTGATTGGGATCTTAATGGTGCTGTTCAAGACAACTGGACTTTTATGTTTTTTCTTTAAAAATGTTCTGAACTCCAGAACGTTTGAAAGCGAAACATTTTCAAGGAAAAAAACAAGTCAGTTGCCTTCTGAAAAATACCCTTGGGACAACCATGATCTGTGGGATGCTTCTCAACATTTTCATTTATTTTGGCAAAACTATATTGCTTTCACATATTTCAAATTAAATTCAAGGTGCTTGCTTTAACATACAGATCTCTAAAGAGATCTGTATGTCAAAGTAAGAGATTGGGGTTATTTTTATTAGAAGAAGTGGCTTTTCCGACATGTTGTGAACAATAATCTTGTTCACAACATGATTTCAACAAAGATTTCTTATACATGCCAATCCAGAATGAGGCTTAGCTAGAATTTATTATGGTAATGAATTTCTTGGTAAATGCTTGTAAACCATTTGAACTTGCAACTTCCTGCTAGCCTCCCCACAGATTTTGGTTCTTGGAAAATGGCAATAAGTTGTGAGGTAATTATTGCTTAATGAACCACGATCCTCTCACTTAATTTGTTTAATGGTAGCAACAGGAACTGCAGGGATTGTCATTTGTAAGCAATGCAATCACATGACACCACACTTTAGGACTGCGTTATTTAGCAATAGAAATATCTGTCTTAACTACTGTTATCCTGTAGTCCTGCCTTAGGTACAAAGCCAGCTGAGTAATCTTGGCCTGTTACTCTGTCTCAGGCTAGGAAGGAGGCGGTGACAAACCACTTTTGAAATCTTGCAACAAAACTGCATTGACTAGCATAGGCAGTCACCAGGAGTCAACACTGACTTGAAAGCACAGGCAGCATCTGGTATCTAACCCATTTTTCTGCCTAGTTTTATGCTTTGAATATATTGAAAGAAGTTATTATTCCTCTAAGGTTGAAGCTGACTAGGTAGAAGTCTCTAATTTTGACACCAATGACAACTATTTTTTAAACAAGGGACAGTGTCAATTCTGAAGTTGGCTGTACTGGGACCATTTTTTATTTTTCCGCTTCAGTGCTGACACATACTGGAGCCGAGAAATAGGGAGGGGGGAATAGAGAGAACTGGGGTGCTGTAACCAAAACAAAATGCTTTCCCTTGGGAACCAATAACATTCCCGCAGGTATTCAGAAGGAGGAGACTGAGGTCATCTAGCAACTGGACTGTATGCTGATTGGACCATATGGGGGTTTGGGGAAAGTGACAAACTTTCACTTTTAATTAGGTGAAAACCATGGGAACTTTTAGAGTCAGTTTTCACCAGACTGTGCCAATATGATATTTCCAATAAAGCTATTCCTTGAGGACTTCACCTGCCTCGGAGTTTTGCTTGATAAGGGATTATTACTTGGAACCTTGACAGACAAATGGCACTGGAAGAAGTCTTCAAGGTTGTTAAACTAGTAGCCACATGTTTATTGACTCAGAAAAATAGGAATGGGGTTGAGATCCAGAGAAGAATATATAATTTCAAGGATAAAAGAGGTTCTTGCAGAAGGAACTGGGTTTTGGGGGATGAATCCATTTGCATTTATACTGATACAAACTCAGAATGGAGTGAAGAACTTACAGTAAAAGTGATTTGATCATCAGCAACATAGAGAGGTGGATCTGTGGGTCTGTGACTGAATAGTGGCTTGCCTATCTAACAAAATGTTGGGGATGCTATGTTATGAAAAGATTAAAACCAAGTAAAGATACAATGCAAATACAATTATAAGGTTTTGTATTGGTCTGAGTAAGTGTATTATCTGAAGCTAGTCACTAAATATTATTTTTTGAGGATTAAACAAGATTAATAAACACTGATTGGCAACATTTTTGAATACTGTATTAAGCAGTTCTGGACAAAAATCTTTACCATATTATACAAAGGACATTCAAATTGTTTTTTTCTAGCAACCAAGTGCTATTGTTATTAATGGTATTCTATTATGTATTTACCTATGCTTAACAGCTATATATAAAGTACCAGCAAAAAAATACAACAGGTCATGTCACTCTCAGATACAATGCTTGGGGGGGGGGGTGAATTTGATAGTTGATGCTAGGGAATGGGGAATGCTATGCTAAAGTTCACTTTGGCTGTCACTGTATAATGAACTTAAAAGAGAAAACAGTGTTTCATCTGAGCAAGATCATGGGAATGGAACAAATCAGTGGGGTCTTCCTTATAGTCAGTGTGCTTTTTTTCATCTTTCATTCAAGAGAAAACTACACCGGCATAAATTGCCGTGTCCCCAGAATCTTTACTGCAGCTCAGCACCTAGCCAAGTAGTGTTTCTGGACCCACACAATTTAATTTCACAGTAACAATTGATCAATTTACTGCTGTCCTGTGCCTTTCAATCCAGCATTGATTGCCAAAGGGAAAACTAGTCATTAATTGCTCCCTTCAATATACGATAACATTGGGGGTTCAACTATTTTAAAAAAAAGTATTTAGCTTTAAGAAATTAGTTACTGTCTATTGCTTCTGACAGGACTCTGGGATTTCACAGATTATTTTATTTTGAGTGTTGGTTTTCTCCAATTCAAGGTATACTATACATATTTAATGTATTATAATATATTTTGAGATGGGTGGCCCTATAAATTAGATAAATAATAAAATGCTCCCATCTCTTATTTTACTCACAACAATCTTCTAAGATGGGTTAGGCTGAGAAAGTAAGACTCACCCAAAATCACCCAGCTGACTGCTGCCAATGATAGATTCCTGATGGTTTAATTCATATGATAGTCCAGTCAGAAAAATAGAAGATTAATATATTTGTTCTGAATGCCACCCTGCCACCCCAAAAGCCTGCCTGATTGTAAAGCATAAGAGCCCGGGACAGGAACTCTCAGTGTTTTTTGGATATAGAAGAGAACAGAACAGAACAGAACAGAACAGAATAGAATTCTTTATTGGCCAAGTGTGGTTGGACACCCAAGGAGTTTCTCTTGGTGCAAATACTCTCAGTATATATACAAAGTAAAATATACATTTGTCAAGAATCATAAGGTACAACATTTAATGATAGTCATAGGGTACAATCAACAATCTGTAAATATTTTCACAGCCCTCTTTTTTATTTGTGCAGTATGCAGGTCCTCAATGGAAGGCAGGTTGGCAGTAATTATTTTTTCTGCAGTCCTAATTATCCTCTGAACTCTATGTCTGTCCTGTTGGGTTGCAGAACCAAACCAGACAGTTATAGAGGTGCAGATGATAGACTCAATAGTTCCTCTGTAGAACTGTATCAGAAGCTCCTTGGGCAGTTTGAGCTTTCTGAGTTGGCACAGAAAGAACATTCTTTGTTGTGCTTTTTTGATAATGTTTTTGGTGTTAGGCGTCCATTTTAGGTCGTGATATAGTAGAACCTAGAAATTTGAAGGTCTCTACTGTTGATACTGTGTTGTCTTGTATTGTTAGAGGTGGTAGTATGGGAGGGTTTCTTCTAAAGTCTACCACCATATCTACGGTTTTGAGTGTGTTCAGTTCCAGATTGTTCCGGTTACACCACGAGGCAAGTTGTACAACCTTTGGTCTGTATGCAGATTCATCGTTGTCTCAAATGAGACCAATCACTGTTGTGTCATCAGCAAACTTCAGTATTTTAACAGATGGATCATTTGAGATTCAGTCATTGGTATATAGGGAGAAGAGAAGTGGAGAAAGCACACAGCCTTGGGGTGGGGGGGAAGCTGTGCTGATTGTACAAGTATTGGAAGTGATTCTGCGTAGCTTCACCTGCTGCTTCCTGTCTGTTAGGAAGCTTATGATCCACTTACAAGTGTGTTCAGGTACCGCTAGTTGGTTTAATTTACTTAGAAGAATGTCTAGACTGATGGTATTGAATGCTGAACTGAAGTCTACAAAGAGGACCCTTGTGTAGGGATTTGGAGATTCAAGGTGTTGTAGGATGTAATGCAGAGCCATATTAACAACATTATCTGTTGATCTATTTGCTCGGTATGCAAACTGCATGGGATCTAACAGTGGATCCGTGGTGGTTTTCAGGTGGGACAGCACAGGCCTTTCAAAGATTTTCATAACTACAGATGTTTGAGCAATTGGTCTGTAGTCATTCAGTTCCTTGATGGAGGGCTTCTTTGGCACTGGGATGATAGTAGAGCATTTGAAGCAGGAAGGAACATAGCACATCTCTAGTGATCTATTGAAGATTCGGGTGAAGATGGGGGACAATTAGTCAGCACAGTCTTTTAAGCAAGAAGGAGTTATCTTGTCTGGCCCTGGTGCTTTTCCTGGCTTTTGTCTGTGAAATAGATCTTGCAATTCTTTTTCTGTGATCACCAGAGGTTGTGAACCCAATGGGTTGGGGCCAGTTGTAGGAGGCTTGGCTGTTGTTAGTGTTTTTTGAGATGGGGGTTGTGGAAATAGGTGGCTGGAGTTTCCTTTCAAACCTGCAGTAAAACACATTCAGGTCATCTGCTAGTTGTTGATTTCCTTCTGTCTGGGAAGGAGGTTTGCTGTCACCAGTGATGTTTTTAAGAGTCTTTCATATGTTTGCTGGTTCATTTGTTGAGAACTGATTCCTTAACTTTCCAGAGTAGCTTCTTTTTGCTGTTCTGATCTCTCTTGCTCATATGTTTCTGGCCCGATTGATTTTGGTCAGGAAAATAGCCCTCTCATCCATCTACTCACATTTTGCATCTCTGTATATACCTCAAACACTCTTCACACTTTACTTTCTCCAGCTTTCATATATAACACACAGATACCAAAGAGCTGAATTCCTTGATGACAGATGTATCTGGGAGTTTGCTATCGTAGTGCAAAGAGAACAAGGCTAGATCTTCAGGCTGTCCTACCCAAAGCTAAAAGGAGCATAGAACTATAATGTTCACCAACTAGACCAGGGGTCTCCAACCTTGGTAACTTTAAGCCTGGAGGACTTCAACTCCCAGAATTCCCCAACCAGCTGGTTGGGGAATTCTGGGAGTTGAAGTCTTCCAGGCTTAAAGTTACCAAGGTTGGAGACCCCTGAACTAGACAGGTTGAAGGCATTTCTGCCAGAGTCATCTTGGCCACATATTTGAGGGATTGTCTCTTTCCAATTACTGTACATATGCCTGTCCCATTAGGTCTAGCAGAAAAAGTAAGTTGCAGGCTCCATCTGATGCAGTTACACCTGAGGGACTCATGGCCTTCTCTGCCATGGCACCTACACTGTAAAACATCATTCTCCCCATCTGCCATGGTCTACTACCATTCTTAGTAATCTTCCAGAAGTCCCTCAAAATGTTGGGTCAACAGGACTGGTGGTCTCAAGGAAGTGGTGAATTGGTGAGATGATTAATATGTTCTCTGCTAGCTTTCTAATAATAATGTTTTTTTTAATTGTTGATTTTTTAAAAGGTTGTTCTTTCTTTGGTGTGATTTTATTGTATTCTACCCAGAATCACATTTGTGAGATAGGCAGCCATATAAATATCAGATAAATGCATAAATAAGAGCTGAACACATTTCAGATAACAGATAATCAGAGTTGGAAGGGACCTTATAGGTCATCTAGTCCAACCCCCTGCCCAAGCGGGAGACCCTACACCATTTCTGACAAATGGCAGTCCAATCTCTTCTATGGCTTCAATATCCTCAAGTTCATCCCTGAAACACCCTAAATGCTTTGCATGGAAGATTTTGTGTTGGGAGAAGAAGAGAAAACTGGGTTCCAGAGTGGAGAAACTAAATGCAACTCTTGACTGACTCTGCAGCTGGCTAAGAATGAGAAGGAGGCAACATCGCAAAGATGGGTCCCTCAGAAATGTTTAGTAAAGTATCTTTGTGCCAGAGCAGACAGGACATAATAAGACCAATAAGTGAACTGTGAAACTTTTAATTTAATATGTAACAGAATAATAGAGTTGGAAGGGGCTGTGGAGGTCTTCTAGTCCAGCCCCCTGTTCAAACAGGAAACACTATACATTTTTGGACAAATAGTTATCCAATCTTAAAAAACTCCAGTGTTGGAGTACCAACAACTTCTGGAGACAAGTCACTCTAATTAATAGTTCTAACTATTAAGAAATTTCCCCTTACTTCTAGGTTGCTTCTCTTTCCTCAATTAGTTTCCATCTATTGCTTCTTGACTTGCCTTCTGGTGCTATGGAGAATAAGTTGACTCCATATCTTCTTTGTGGCAGCCTCTAAGATATTGGAACACTGTTATCATGTCACCCCTAGTCCTTTTCATTAAACTAGGCATACCCAATTCCTGCAACCATTCTTCATATATTTTAACCTTCAGTCTCCTATATATATATAGTGCTCACCCATCCTGGCATTTATTTTAAATACATAATTGTTAAAATTTATTTTAAATATATAAAACCCCATGAGTTATCTATCTGGTATCTGGCAGGTTTTATCCCTAATCTAAATCTGTCAATATATCTTTCTGTAGAATTAAGAATTGACTGAGTTGTATTGCCTGGGTAGATCTGTCACTATTGTCCAAAGTTTGGAAACTGTTCCCAGTTGGATGCCTTTTGCTATCCTGTGTTGGCCTTTCCCAAATGAAGTATTACCCACAGCCAGTTTGTATATTAAAAAGCATTTTGGAAGCCTTCCTCCAATAAGATAAGGCAGGCAGCCATGAATGGGTGTAAACTATAATTTTGATGTGAATAGCTTTCTCCTTTGCTTTTTGCTTATTTTGCCTTTACAGTATTCTGACTATTGTTTGGAACAAGGCAGAACAATTCTATCATCCATTAAAGGAGCAGGCATCATGTAATAAGGAGGAGCTTGCATCAAGATAAATTGATTTGGCAGTTCAACACTCCTTTAGTATCTCATGTAACCAGTGTAATGGATGTAAGTTTTGCCCTTCATTCTTTGCTCATTTTATTATATTAAATTCTTCCTTTCTGATTTCAGTGTTCAATATAAATGCACACACAAATCAGGGCAATGTTAAAAGTGGATAATTTCAAGGCATTTTTTTAAAAATACATTTTGTTTTAATATTTTCACATTTATGTGAAGGCAGGGATCTTAAAAATGTAAAAAAAATAAACATGTGACATAAAAATTTGGCACAAATAATATAATTGCCAGGTGGCCTTGTGTCACTAATACTCTAAATGGAAAAGAGTTTCAAAGAATAAGATACCAAGGAGGTTTCAGTAACTGGAGAAAATTGTCATCATCTCTTTTAGGAAGCTCATAGTCTAAGAATAATTTTATCATATAACCAGAGTATAAATCAATTTATTTTGCAATGTAAACATTAGGTATTTTATGAAAACGTTGGGTAAAGTATAACTACAAGTAGATTACTGATAATTTTTTAAAAGGTTGTATTTCTAGGTAAATGTAAATTAGTACTAATATCAATATATAAAATAATTATAGAAATCACAATAGATTCTCCAGGGAGCTGCACCCATTAGATATAAAAATATCCAAAAGTATTCAAAAACTAAAAGAGGTACATTTCCCTGCTAACAGTATTCTCAGGCTGAATAATAATTCTTGAATTAATTTGATATACCTAACAAATGTTAGGACAAAAAAATTAAAATTACATCTGAAATTATGTCATAAGCTTCAACAATATTAGATAGATGATAGATAGATATAGATATAGATATTAGCAAAAGCCTTGAAATTTCTCATGGTGTCTCAGTGGAAAAAGATTATCTGAAACTCCCTTGCAAGGAACAAGATCTGTATCTAGTAACATTTATGGAAAAGAGGAATTAAACTAAAATTGTTCAAATAGATTGGAATTTATTTAACTAAAGGTATGGGTTTTGTCATCCCTTTGAAAGAAGTTGGGTTAAATTATTCTTTTACTGATGAAATATAATTGTTTATGCATGTGGGGTTTTATTCGTTAATAAAAAAGGTGTTATAGATAAAAACCCTATTTCTTCGGTCGCAAGAAAAAATATTCACTTTAAAAGGATCAGGATTCAGGATCCTTTGGAGAAATATCTTTTGGCTCTTTTCCTCTTTTACAAAGAATTATTATCCGATGGCGACGGACGTCAGATTTCACCAGGTAGGACAAAGGCTGCTGAAGCCGAGCCCCGGCGGTTGCAACCCAGAGCCTGGCTTCCTGTCTACTTCGCCCTCGCCGGCTCAGGGAGTCACAATGGCTTTCGTGCCAAAGACTCATTCTCCGAGACGCTTCTGCAATCCAGTCGCCCGTGACCGCAGCAGAAGTGGCCCGGATCGTTCGAGCCACTGGCTCTTGGAAATGCCTCCCCGATCTGGCCAGCCAGGCGTTCGGGCTTTCTCGATTGCGGCTGTCTTCTTAATCCGCAACGGGCTTTGGCTCTCTCCAATGTGAAGCCTCTTTTGGACGGGCGATCTAAAAAAGCACCTTATTGCACGAATCTTCCTGGCATTTGCCCAGCCGGGCCACAGCGGCCGGCGCGACTCTTCCTGAAATGCAGTCGGACTGAGGGTTGTAGAGCCCGGGAGGAATCAGCCGAAAGCCTTGGGTTTGGGCCCCGCTGCCCGGAGTTATCCCAAGCTGGGTCAACCTTCACCGGCTGGTCCTGTTTGAGTCCCATCCTTGAAGGAGGATCGGCCTTACGTCCTCTTTGGAGGGTTTTTTTTTGTTTTGTTTTGTTTTTTTTAGAGAAATGCGGGACGGGTCTGATTTTAAAATCTCTTTAGAAAAAATCTTCCCTGCGTGCTATCATGGGGGGCGGTGGCATAATGCGACCTCCCTGGTTATTGTATCAGCTCAGCCTCTGGATTTGCTCAAAGCCTGGAACCATTCAAAAAGGTTACACGCACTAGCTTCGAATCACACACTAAGTACCGACGATGACGATAAATAATTAAAACAAAAAACAAAAAAACTAAGCGGCTTAGGCCAATCAAATTCAGCATATTCTGCCAATAAGGCTGCTAATTTTTTTCCTGAACTAGGTTAAACCTGCTGCGGGAATACAGCCATCCAGGAGACATCAGCTGCCTCACCTAAGGAGGCCTCCGGTCAGTGGGAGATTTCTTGGTCCATTAATTCGACCAACCAACGGAGCAAGCAATGCCTTCCGGGAAAGAGCTCGCGCCTTCTCCTACAGGAACGATGCAAGGGGCTTAACAGAAGCACAACGGGCCCCTGATTACCAGGCCCTCCCCACCGCCACAGCCCCACGGCTGCTTCCTTCAATGGCTTCGGTGGCGATACCACACTGCTGCCTCCCCATCAATAAACCCTTCTCTGTCGCGCCCGTCTGATCCTCGCCTGAGTCCGATCTTTTCAGAAGCGGCTTGTCAACCCATCTCGGCCCCAAGGGCCAGCAAACCGCTCAGCAACTTCCCAGCAAGACCGGCCGCTCCATTTGCGGCAATAAGCCTTTTACTCACCTCGGATGCTCGCCTCTTCTTCCAGCGCTTGGCTTTACTGATCCGCCGCCCAACGCTCCAAGTCCTGGAAAACGGGGTCGGCTTCGTGGCTCCTAACGGAATGACACTCCCTAGCGATTTATGGAAATCCTGCTCTTGGATGCCCGGTGATCCGTGCCCTTGTTCGCAATTGTGACCACAGAGCAACTGTGCACCTGCCAGCCCCCCCCCCCCCCAGTGCCAAAATGCTCCCTCATCTCAGCCTTCCTCCAAAGATCAAACGGAGCCTTGCTCAACCACCTCCTGTCCTTCTCGCGTCCCACTGTAACCGACCCAGCAGACGGGGAGGGGTTCTGACTAAGCTGAGAATACGGAGAGGACCCAAGAGAGCCCATGGGGAAGCCGGGCAGCTCTCTCCTGGAGGGGAAAGGTTACTGCCCCAGCCGCCTGGTGCAGAAAACCGCAGAGATCCTGGAGTACTGCAAATAAGCAAAGACGTTACAGAAATAAAAAGCAGATTTAAGCCTCGGAAGTAGAAATAAGTTCCACTCTAATTCACTGGAGTATCAGAGGTAGGAAGGGTAAACGCAGTCAAGCTTTCATGATTCTGTTACTTTAGTGTTCTAGTCTGTTCTATTCTCTATTCTCTATATCTATAGTATTATATTATACTATATCTGTCTGTCTGTCTATATTATTATTCTATTATACTATATAGTATTCTAGTCTCTATTGTTCTAGTCAAACTTGTGCAGACGGTTTCCTATCTTGGTCTACCTCGCTGGGCTGACACCCGGAATGCTTAGAGGCAAGAGAAGTTGAATCTTCCTGGGCCATAGGGCACCTCCGGCGAATTCCTCTTTGGCTTAGAGAAAATTCTCGCTTTGTGAAGTTGAAGAAATCCCGATCCCCTTGTTTGATCTCTTATTTATATCAAATATGATCTGCCTCTCATTCCCAGAGCGATCGTCGGTTTCCAACTCGTCCTAGCTCTTCCCTTGGCTTTGACTTCGACAGCGACCTGTGGTGGGTCTCGTTGCGGTGGCGCTTCACCCCTTCTCCCGCTATATTTAGGAAAGACGGCGGCCGCGGCAGAGACTTTTCCCATCCCATCGCCATCATCCCATCCATCGCCGAGGAAAAGCTGCAATGTTGTTTTGCATCTCGTGGGCTGCATCCACCTGGGGATCGGGATAGGGCTTCCAAGGCTCTCTGTGCCGGTCACGGATGTCCTTCGGCTGAATCGAACTGGAGCGCTTTTCCAGGGAAGCCTTTTCGCAGCCGGGCTGGACTTCCCTCTTCTTCTTCGGAGGAGTCGGCACGGTATTGCTCGGCTTTGCTCCACAAACCACGGAAGGGTCGGCTTAGAGGATAGTCCGAGCGCTTCCCAGGAGCAGGAAGGGGCCGAGTGGTGCTAACCTGGTCGGAAACTTCCTCCGCTGCCCAGCTGGCTAGTTCTGGCAAGCCCAGTGGGAATCACCTGCGCTAGATGGAAAGGGCAGGTCCGGAGGGGGGAGGGGGCGAGCAGAGGACTGCCTGCAGGGGAGGAGTTTGCGGACGTTGGGCGGGGCCAGCCCCAGCCCTCCTTGCCACCCACCTGTGTCTGCTGGAGTCCGGACCTCTCGACGGCGAAAACAACGGCAGCAGAAGCCCAAGAGAGAAGAGCTTTGCTTGGGGGGGCTCCGTCAAATTCAGGCCGCCGCAGCCAACCTTCCTGGTGATGGAGCTCCCTACCTTAGCCAGTGGGGACCCCTCCGAGACCGCCCGCCTGGTGGGCAGCCAAAGCAGCCGCAGCTCCGATAGTCTTCGCCTGAAGAGGTGAGACAGCCCCGCAGAGCAGTCCTTTTCCTTCTGCTACCGATTCTCCTGCCCGCTGTTCCCCCCCCCCCCCCCGCTCCTCTACCCCTGCCGAGTCTTGCCCTGCCAGAGAGCCCTGGGCTCCGTCCGGGCCCATCCGAGCCAAGCGGAAGGAAAGGCCTGGAGTTCTCTGAAGGATGTTCGGTTTCATTCTTGTTCTGGGGAAGCTTCGCTCCCTCGGGAGGATCGTGATTTCCAGCAAGCGGCCGGTTACCGAGGGTTCCTCCTGTCCCCCTCCCTACCTCTCCGTACGTGCATCACCCTCACTCTGAGCCTCCTCCTCTCTTCCATCCTCTACGGTGAAGTTGGTCCCCTCCGCTTTTCCTCGACGGTTAACGGCAACTTGGCTCGCCCAGAGCTTTTCCCTCTCTTCCCAGGGCAGCTGACTCCCCCCCACCTCCGCTTGCTGTCTTTCCTCTCCTTCCGAGATCCCTGCAGCCCAGGATCCCTGCAACCCCCACACAGGAGGTGCTTTTTGATTCCTTTCTACTTGTGGGGTGCAGGGGAAGGGAGCCCCATTTCATTACAGGTGGGAAGAGAACTGGTCCAGGCAGTGAGAAGGAAGAGATCAAGGGAAGAGGGCTTTGGAGACAAAGGCTGCTTTGGGTGGATTTTTGATCTGCAGCCTGCTTTTTCTCTGTTTCCTAGTGTTCCTCTGGAAAAGGTAGGGGGCAAAATGAATCTGCTCCTAGTGTGGGCTCAAGAAACTCCAAGGGGCCTTTTCTTGCAGTTGCTGCAGTAATGCCCCTCATTCTTCCTGCCCTGCACCAAAAGCAGTTGATTATTGCTCAGTGGAAAACTGGCAGTGAGGTGGGAGGAAGGAATGGATTCTGCCTGCCCTTCTGCTGCCTCTGCCTTCAGTGGACAAGAGCCCTTTTCAAACACCTCACCTAAGAGCTGCTGACTGAGCTGGGGTGGGGGAGGAAAGAAGGAATCCTGTTTGCGTGCTGATCTATACAGAAGAGGAACCACTGACTAGTTGGACCAGCTGAAATGACCCATTTTCTGAATCACATAATACCAGAAGCATAAAGGGGCTACATTTGCATAATACACTAAGACTGCACAAAACAAAAACATAAGCAACATTAACATCAAATTTAAAGTAACCAAGCTCCGTAGGTTGCACAAATGCAGCCATTCTTTTTTAATTCAATCTGCTTCGTCTACTGTAAACATAATCCTTCAGTTTAACTACATTGGGAATGGAAGGCCACCTTCCAGAGGCAAATTTATGGAGGAGGTTAGTGAGTTATCCCTTACTTCCCGTTTGCTGTTCTGGTTGCTCCTTTGATAGGCAGGGTGGCTGCTTAGCTTTCTACCCATCTGCCTTCATATTTCTGTTGGATGCCAGGCACAGCTGAGCAGTGGGCTGGTAAAATCTGCTCTTTGGGACTGTCACTGTTTCCCTTCTGCCTTCTTTCCTTGCTTGCATTTGAGGAGGGAGCAGACACTTGAACCCAGCAACAACCTTCATCCTTTCTTCAGATTAGCCAGGCCTAGTCAGAGAAAGAAGCTCTGAAGGTCATTAGGGTCAATTGTCCTGGAAGGACAAGACCATCTATTCCATCTCCTCAGTGAATCTCATTTGGATGTAGAAAAATTGGCTGTGCTCAGGCTGAATAGGCGAATTGTGTAGACATGGACATTTTCTGTTTCCAGGGTGTTCTGAGGAAAACTCTCTGGATTTCTAAATCCTTGAATAGCTAATGTCATTTTTGTGATTTCCTGCCTCAAATTAGGGGCAAGTTGAATTGTTGGTTTTCAATAATAATGACTACAGGGAGACACAAAAAAGGAAGCTCTATACATGAAAATAATGGTTTATACACTGAACTACTAGCTATCCAACCCTTTAGCTGAGACAACCAGTGATTCTATTATATAAAATTCATTATTTCCCCATTATTATAAGCTACACAGAACATATGAATTACAGTATTGGCTTTCTAATGGAAATATCTAGGATTTCTTGCAAAAAATGACACCGACTTTCTGCCTTTTTCCTCTTCCAGTTGTATTAAAAACCCAGACTGGATGTGCTCCCCTCCCACTGGGGGAAAATGTTAAATAATTTCTGCCCCTTATAGATGTCTTCTTGAGCTACTGAAATAATTGCATCAGAATGTGACCAATTTGCAAGGCACAGCCTTTAATTAAATGCTGAAAAGTTGTGCTTCACAGCTCTCATCCAGATTAATGCATAGGCCTTTTGGATAATCAGAGAATCTAGGCACATGCTAGCATTGGAAATGTTGGGGGGAGGTTTGAAAAAAGTTTTTTTTTTAAACAGCAATGTCTACAAGTGTAGTTCCCCTTTATTATCACCTCAATATCTCTCCCCCCCCCCATACAATCATAAGAATTTTTCACAGGGCATGCTTAATCTAATCGGGCAACTTCAAAGGCTACATTTAATTATGGTACTTCTAACCTTGGTTAATTTGTTGTTAAAACTCCCTGGGCATTGTGAACTCAGCTGAGTTTAGTTATGGGTCTGTCCCCAAAATAAGTTAATTCAGCAACAGGTTAATTGCTGCATTTATTTATTTAAATTTATTATGTTCAGATAGCTATGAGGAAGAGCTAAATAACTATGGACTTGGAAGTAACTTGAATCACACCTCTCAAATTGTTCTGGTGCTTTGAACAGAATGAAATTTTTTTATACCTTAATCCTTAGGCACCGTCACGCAGAAAACTAACCCAAAGTAATTCTATTGAACACTATCCCATTTAGTTTAGTTTAGTATGCTGATGCAGCCTTCGAGAAACACGACGGTCTCGCTAGTTTCCCGCCACTTATTCATTGTTTGGAGCGTTGAGCAGCGAACCAGGACGGGGGAGTTCGTCTTTTAAGTTCGACCTGATATGGACCGAAATCGGCGACGGGGCTTTTGCAGTCTCCGAGCCAAGCTTTAAGTTCTGCCCGTCTGATGATGGTTCAGCTTCGATGCAAAAGGAACGGGCGGGGCGTTAAGCGCTGCTGCGGCTCCTCCGACCGACTGGCCGGCTGTGGAATAAATGGTGTCGGGAGCTGGAGTGCAGAGGCCGGGCATTGCAGGAAAGCTCTCCAGAAGAAAAGGCGAGACCGCGGTGGGAGACGGGGCGGGGGCTCTCTTGCGCAGGAGGACCGAGCGCAACTGGGCTAACCCACCACTGAGATATTTCAGACCATTTGTGAGAGTGGCGATAGGATTTGAAACTAGATTTCCAGCTCCCTTCACTGGGCCGCTCCGCCCGCGAAGGCAGGGCAGGTCCTGGGTCCTATTGGGCCCATGAAAACTTCCAAGCCTACGTTGCGAAACGCGAGGGAAGGAAACGGACAGTCGGCCTTGCTCCAGGGTTACTCGGGGAGGAGGCCCCTTCCGAAGTATAATTATCTGAAATAATCAGAGGAAATGGGATAAATTAAAAAAAAAAAAAACAATTAAGATCGAAAGACAAGATTCATTTCAGTATTTCTCCACAGATTCCCTGCTGTTGGACTGTGACCAGAAGGGGCAAAAGGCATGATGGGAAAAAGACACTGACTGTTGAAGCCCACAGCAAACAATACCAGCCAGACAATTTTGGTCTTTGTTATTGATCTGTATCCAGGCTCCCTTTAAAGTATATGCGTACAGCATGTGCCTCCTGGACTAGTCCCTGTAGTTTTTTTGGGAACATTTTCTGAAGTGGTTTGCCATTGTCTGGTGATCAGCTCAGTCACCTATTTGGCTTTGTGCCCAAGTCCTGGAATTCATGGTCTCCCAGTTTCTAGTTTGATGCCTTAATCTCTGCAAATTGGTTGTCTCCCTCTAAAACCCTAGGGAAATAAATCCTAGCAGATATTATGTCCTGAATCTGATTTTTTTTTTTTTTTTGGAGTTGTTGAACAAGGGAGGAAATGCTCCTTTAATTTGTTCCCGCTAAAGATTACTTAAGTCTGTATGCTGAGGAGAGAAGAAAGCAAAGTTACGGGGACAGGGCAAAAAGAAAGAGGAGGAAAAAAAAAGCATATTAAGCATATTTTCATCCTCCTCGATGCAAGTAAAGGAGCTGGAGCTAATCCAAAGCCTACCCTGGAAGTCAACAAGAAGAAAGAGGGTTGGGGGGGAAGTGCCCAAATTAATTGAATCAGGTTCCCCTACACCTGATTCATGGCCATAGAAAACCCTGGACAGAAGACAGTCTCTATGTGACATGATGTGAATATACTGTTGGAGCTAATCCAAAACCTATCTGATCCTATCTTCTAATTCTATCTTCTAATTCTTGATTTCTAAGTGAATGCCAAACACTTGAAATGTAGTGAATCTTCTGAGCACACAGCCATTGTGGGATCCCTCAGATTGTTACCCCCTGGAAGAGGAGCATATGAGTTGCAGTTTCTTACTCAGGTTGCCTAGAAGTTCCTGTAGTATGAAAGTGGTTAGATAGTCATAGAGGAATGTAAAATGTGTGGTTTCTGCTAAGGATTGGCTTGAGTCCTTCCACTCCCTCTTGACTGCCCAGGTGTTCAAACATGTCCACCAGAAAGTTTTGCTGGAGGCTTGATTGCATTTGCTCCTGAGTTAAACTCTCTTTTGAAGAGCCCTTGACGTGCAGCTGCCATGGCAAAACCTCATGAGATGTATTGGGGAGTTTCAGCTCTTGTTGGGGCAGAGAATTGAGTTGGCTTAAAATTGGTAGAAGATTACTGAGCCACCCCTTGCTATTAATTATCCATCTGGATGACTGAAATGTATTATTAGCATCTGCCTTCTCTGGCTGAGTGCTTATGAAAGACACCGCCAAGTTCCAAATAAATATAGGGTGGCGAATATCAGAGCCACGATTACACTTGTGTTATATCACATGCTTCTTCAGGGATCAGCCAAAATCATTCCATGTTATCCAGCATTCTGCCTCCTGCAGTGGTCAGGTTAATATTTCTGAGAGACTCACAAATAGGGCAGGAAGATGGGTTGAGGGAGCTCATATGGTAAGACTCTGGGCCTGGCCAACACTCAGGTCAGCAGGTTTGATTCACAGTTCGATTCCCATGAGCGAATAAAATTGCGGAGGGACAAGAAAGGAGCCCACCCCCCATTTGCCTATTGGCAGTCAGGCATCCCACAGGTAAAGATAACACCACTGGAAAAATTCCTTTCACAGAGACAGCCAGCCACCTCAGTGATCCCTGGCTAACATGTGCCATACATTAAATAAAAAATAAAGGGCAGGAAGTCAAGAGCCCAGGAAGTCAAATAGTTCCTTGTGTGCATCCATCTTCCTCCTAATTGGTTCAGTTTGCTAGGTACCTTAACTGGGGTAGTTCAAGATCTAATAAAGTTGTAGAATATTATATCTTATAAACTTGAATATATATCTGTAGATGGAGGGAAGAAAGAGAGTAGTAATGTTATTCAAACCCTTCCCCTTAAGCTAGTTTATTATTTCATGTATTATTATGCAATCTCATAAAATAAGTTAATTCTATCAATAGGTTAACCTATGTAGCCAATATGTATTGCTCATTTGTTTGTGGTTCTTATCGGTAGTTTTAATTGGTATAGCTATTTCTCCATAAAACCAGAATGTGAGCATATATATCTTTATTGCTCTCACCAGAATCCAGTGGGCTGCACTTTCATGATTTCTGCTCAAGCCTTCATCAGATTTGCCTTGTTATTTTTTCATTCTTGCTGGATATTGGATTCACACCATTGCAACACTGGAGGGGGCAGGATTGGTGTGGACTTCTGGCATCAGTGCTCCTTGGTACTCTTTGAGCTTGTTTTCTTTCAGAGTTTCATGTCAGTCCTTTTTTTCCCCCCAACACTTCATTGGGTTTTCCATTTATACATAATACCATTACTAATTGAACAATAGTGTGACAATACATATATATTTATACATCCTATGCAATCTTTCAATACACACTACTTCCACACCCTCATAACTATTGTATATGTTATTTACATTTTCTATTATGTCTATTGTCAATCCAGATATACCATGTTTCCCATATTACATTGTATTCCATGTCAGCTTTCCCTTTTAGTTCCATAGTTAATTTATCCATTTCCACGCACTCAAAAGATTTTTTTAATTATTAAACTTTCGGGAGGTATGGTGTTTTTCTTCCAGTACTGTGCATAGGAAATCGTGGCTGCTGTTATTGTAATATAAGATATTTTGTCTTTCTATTATAGTTTCTTTTAATTATTCCTAAAAGGAATAGTTCCAGGATGAAATCAATTTTGTTTTTAGTTAACTCCTCTAACCACATCTAAATCACTTTCCAATATTTCTTTGCTTCGGGGCATGACCCCCAAGAATGAAAGAAGGTACCTTGTTGATGTCCACACTTCCAGCAATTTGGTTTTAGATTTGGGTAGACATTAGCCAATTGTGAAGGCGCTATACACCAACAATAGAACATTTTGTGTTGGTTTTGTTTGTAAGCCACCGATTTTGATATTTTATGTCAATCCTAAACTACAAATATTCTCCTTTATTAGTACTTCTGGCATCTGGCCCAGATGGAGGGTTCTTTTGATGGCCCAATATTTTTTCAGTTTGTTTGCAGGTTCTCAAGATGTCTTTCATAACCTGCCCTCAGAAAATGGCCGTGCAAATATATCCATGGTGGGTCTCAAGATGGAGCCGTGTGTGGTCCCCCATTGTCACCTTATGCCATGTTCCATCACTCAAAGTCAACAGAAACATCAGGCTCAGCGGAAACTCAGCATTGCCTGTCTGGTCTGCTTTCTCTTCATGGTTGGAGAAGTTATAGGTCAGTTTTGTCAAAAGATATAATAGATCTGTCTGTCCTATTTATTAATCATCCACATTTATCGAAACACATTGAACCTAGTTGTTGAATTAGCTCCTTTTCTGGATTCACCCAACTCATTAAACCATAAATTGACTAAAAGGCCTCTGTATAACAGATGAAGTGATATATAATAAAACATGATTATCTTATCAACCAATTTAGCAAGTTATGCACATACTTACGCTAGGTTTTAATTGACCTGTCTCCATCTATGCTTTTAAAATCCCAGGGGGTCTGTCTGTTTGCCTTCCAGGTGGATACCTGGCACATAGTCTGGCCATCATGACAGATGCAGCCCACCTGTTGACAGATATGGGCAGTATGGGTGTCAGCCTCTTTTCACTCTGGGTCTCTACTCGTCCAGCCACCAAAACCATGAGCTTCGGCTGGCACCGCTCAGGTACGTTCTTTCAATAGCTGACCAATGAAAACATCTCCCATCATTCAAACAGGTTAGAACCTTTCTCTGACATTAGCAGAAAGCTGAAGCATGTTTTTTTACACTGAAAGCTAGAGAACAATCTAGAGAATAAGTCTGAATGGAATGTACATTTCTCAAAAACTCTAAAATATTTGTTCATGAAAAAGTCCTTAGACAACAGACATTTGTCCCTGGTTTCATCTGAGGGTTATTCACACCAACCTCTGCCTGTTTTCCATTGACAAAGTGAATGAATGTTGAAAGATAATCTTTCTGATCTTGTGGAATAAGATTTTCCTCTGATCAGAGTCTTTTTTAAGATTGGTATTGGTTTGGGACAGAATGTTTGCTGTATTCCTTCCTTCTCATGATAGCCTGTGTTAGGGTAACTCCATCTTATCTATTGAAGTTAATAGTCCAGCATATATTTACATTTATTTGTTTTACTTCCTTGAACAATAATAGAAATCCATCTGAAACATACTTTTGTGAGTACTGCCCTCCCATGTCTAGGGTCTGGGATTGTTGTCCCCTTTTTAAAAAAATACTTGTCCATACAGTGTCTCAATATATGCAACTATGGTACTCACTTCTCTGTGAATGCTTTTTCCCCTATTGTCCACTCTGGTTTTCTCTGGTTTTTTGACAAAATAATTATACTAATTAAAAGAAAAAACAGCATTTGAACATACGGTGAGACATTTTCAAAAGAAACATATGTGCAATTTACAATTATTTTTGTTAGGGATAACATTGTTTACCCTAACTGGTTTAGGTAAAATAATAACTAAGTAATCATAGTTTGTTAGTTAAAGTGTCTGCAACTTTAACTATGGGAAAGTAATTAAGGGAGTGGTTGTGAAAGCACTTTAAAAGAAGCAAGAGGACAGCTTGCTCTCTCTGGCTTTGATGATCCCTGATTACTGCTTGGAATCAAGACTGCATTGCTCAAACGGGAGAGAAAACAAAGGACTGATTTGTAAGTGAACTGACATAGGATATTCTACACGGACTTTGCTAACTGAATATCCCTGAATGGACTGACTAAATGATACATGACTATTGGACTGTTATTTTGACTATGCTATGAACTCATAATGGAATAAACTATATTTTTGATAGCACAAGCGTATCTGTTATTTTTACTGTATGTTAATAAACATACAAGCTTAGCTCACTCATTTATCTGTGTGCCTATCTGACTAACGCTGCACATTCTGTTTAGCTTGTCTCCCTAACCCTGGTTGGGGAAACCAGGCTTAACACTGGTTATGGGCCCAGAGGCTGCAAAGTCAGTTTAACTAGGTTAAAACAGATTTATGTAAAAGTGAGAGTTTGTGTTGTTATACATTACAGTAAACAGACAGCTGTGTTTTATTAATTATAGTTCTATATCCATAAAAGAAAACATGGCACAAGTCAATCTACAAAGTTTGTCCCTTATATCCAAGCTGGATGGAACAAACTATGTATCATGGTCTATGAAATGTAGTCTGCTTCTACGAAGAGAAGGTTTGTGGAACATAATTGAAAATCCACCAAACGTAGAAGAATGGGATCCAGAGGATGATGAAGATAAACTAAAGATAGAAGAATTTATGCATAAAAATGAACACGCTATTTGCATAATTGCTTTAACCTTAACTGACCAAAAGCTTGTTTATATCCACGGAGAGAAAACGGCTGTTGGGTGTTGGCAGAAGCTGAAGAGGATTTATGTTCGAGATAACGTTGGTGCTCACATAAATCTTACACGGAAGCTTTTCAGTACGCATCTCCAGACGAATGGTGATATGCTGAGTCATTTGAAAACTATGCAAAGCATTTTTCAAGAACTGCATGAGAAAGAGCTTATTTTCTCTGAACAACACCAATTCTACATAATTCTATCTTCCCTTAACAAAAGTTATGATAACTACGTAACTTCACTTGAAATTTTGCCAAAGAAAAGCCTAACTTTAACTGATATAACTGGCAGATTGATTGAAGAGGCCAGAAGAAGGCTTGAAAGAGACGATTTAAGGAGGCAGCAACCTCAAAAAGAAGATAATGAATCTCCTACTGCATATGCCATTAATTGTGGAGGAAGAGGACATTTGGCAAGATTTTGTAAAAAAGTAAAGCTGGCCAGAACGCTGGCCAGAATACTAAAAGTTATCAAAAGATAAATAAAAATTTAGAATTAGCCATGTATAGTAACGGAGGTATAAAAAATAATTTATGGGTGGTTGACAGTGGAGCATCCCACTGTATAACAAATGATAACAAAAATTTTATTAAAATGTCCAAGAGTACACAGCAGATATCGTTAGCCAATGGCTGGAAACTGAAAGCTAAAGGTCAAGGTATAGCATATTGTTCTTTTATAAAAGAGAATGTAAAAATGTTATATGTACCACAACTTAAGTTTAATTTAATTTCAGTTAGAATTTTGGTAAAACTAGGATATGTAGTTACCTTTAAAGGAGATAACTGCATAATTGAGAAAGAAGATAAGAGAATTACTGCATCTTTAAGAGGTGAATTATATGTGTTAAATGATAATGGTTTAAAGGTGGCTAACACAGATTATGATAATAAGAAACCTCATGATGAATGTATTCACTTGTTACACCGAAGGCTAGGGCATTTAAATTTTAAAATGCTTAAGAAAACTGTTCAATTATCTAAGGGAATAAGTTTGAAACCTTGTAATAAGTATTTGCAATGTAATGCCTGTAATCAAAGCAAAGCCAGGGTCACACCAGCTAATAGAGTTGATGGATTTACTACTAAAGAGCCTTTAGAAGTAGTATTTGCTGATTTAATAGGTCCGAAAAAACCAAGTGTAGGAGGAGCTCGTTACATACTAAGTATAATGGACCACTATTCTAGATATGGGTTTTGCTATTTAATGAAAAGCAAAACTGAAACGTATCAAAATCTCTTTAATTGGATAAAATTTGCTGAAAGGAAAACTAAAAAGAAATTAGTAACTCTTATAACAGATAATGGTACGGAATTTACAAATAATAAATTCCAGAACAAACTAAGAATGTTAGGTATTCAACATAAAAAGTCTGCACCATATAGGCCACAACATAATGCATTTATAGAGAGAAGAGGCCAAACATTACAATCAATGGCACGAACTATGATGTCTGATTCAGGATTACCTGACAATTTGTGGGGAGAAGCAATAATGTGTGGTAATCATATATTAAATAATGTTGTTAATTCAACAACAGGTGAATTACCATTCACATTGTGGCATGGTACAAAACCTGATTTAAGTTACATGCACACATTTGGAGCACCAGCATGGGTGCATATCCCTTCACAACTTAGACACAAAGGACAGCATAGAGCTAAAAGATTATTTTTTGTAGGATATACATCTAATCATAGATCTCATAGATTCTGGGAACCAGGTACATCTAGAGTTTACACCAGTGCTAGTGCAAAATTCCTAGAACAATGTAGGATGGAATAGATTAGAGCAAGATTTAAATAATGAAGTAATTATTGAACCCTACAAAAGGCAGAAAGAACAGAATAGTTATAAGAAGAGTCCAATTAAAGAAGAAGTCCGCAAAGAACAAATAGGACCAGAACAAGAGGAAACAGTTGATCAGGAAGAGTTAGATAATCAAGAAGAGTTAATAAATGAAAGTCCACCTGTAAGTCCTGTAATACCTAGACGTACTACACGTGTAACTAGACCACCTGATAGGTATCAAGCAAGTATAGTTTGCCAAGTAACTAAAGTTCCAACTAGTGTAGATGAACTTAGGATGTATCCTGCTAAGGATCAGGAGAATTGGCAAAAGGCAATGGAAAAAGAATTAAATTCTGTTAAGCCTGGTTTCCCCAACCAGGGTTAGGGAGACAAGCTAAACAGAATGTGCAGCTTAGTCAAATAGGCACACAGATAAATGAGTGAGCTAAGCTTGTGTGTTTATTAACATACAGTAAAAATAACAGATACACTTGTGCTATCAAATATATAGTTTATTCCATTATGAGTTCATAGCATAGTCAAAATAACAGTCCAATAATCACGTATCATTTAGTCAGTCCATTCAGGGATATTCAGTTAGCAAAGTCCGTGCAGAATATCCTATGTCAGTTCACTTACAAATCAGTCCTTTGTTTCTCTCCCGTTCGAGCAATGCAGTCTTGATTCCAAGCAGTAATTAGGGATCATCAAAGCCAGAGAGAGAGCAAGCTGCAGCCTTGCTTCTTTTAAAGTGCTTTCACAACCACTCCCTTAATTACTATCCCACAGTTAAAGTTGCAGACACTTTAACATACAAACTATGATTTCATATTATTATTTACCTAAACCAGTTAGGGTAAAACAATGTTATCCCTAACATTCTCCCCTTTTAGGAAATAATAATAAATATAACTATTTACATCTTTAAATCATATTTGTTACAACTTTCTTGAAACTTAGTTACTCCTTGAGCTTTTGTAAATTGGTCTGCAATGTTTTCTTCCGTCATGCAGTATTCCAATTTAATTAGCCCATTCTTTACAGATTCTCTAACATTTAAGTATCTTAAATCAGTATGCTTTGATCTAGTTTTTACAGCAATACTAGTAGCTAATTTTATAGCTGCTTGGTTATCCTCGTACACAATAATGGAATCTTTTACAGTTATACCCATGTCTAATAATAACTGTTTGTACAAAATCAAATCAGTGCATAATAATGACATACATGAAAATTCTGCTTCCATCGTGGACAAGCTAATATGCTGTTGTCTGATTGACCTCCACCCTATTAGTGTCTTACCAAATAATATAGCCATCCCAGATGTTGATTTTCTTGTGTTTATATCAGTTGCAAAACTTGCATCTGCATAGGCACTAAGACTCAAATCACCCTTTGGTTCTATATACAATGCATGGTTCATTGTTCCTTTAAGACATCTTAAAATTCTCTTTAATGATTGCCAATGACATTGATGTGGATCTGAATTAAAACGTGCCAGCTGATTTACACTATAAGCTATATCTGGCCTAGACCAATTGCTTATATATGATAAGCTGCCAATCAAAGATTGATATATAGACTTATCAAATTTGGGACTTTGATCATCAGTTTGGCAAACTTCCTGACTCATTGGAGTCTTTGCCAGTTTACAAAGTTCCATTTTAAACGTTTTAATTAATTGGCAAATTTTATCTTCTTGAGATATCTTAAAACCATTATTTGTTTTGTTAATTGTCAATCCTAGATACTTTTTAATTTCACCTAAATGCTTTAATTTTATCTTTTTGGCTAATAATGATATAATCTCATTAGCTTCATTATTAGTCTTAGTTATCAAAGCAATATCATCTGTAAATAATAATAATAATGACACCGTTCCATTATTTTCTCTTTTAAATACACATGGATCTGCTAAACCAGATTTAAAACCTATATTGTTTAACTCTTTCACAATATATTGGTTCCACTCAAACCCAGATTGTTTCAACCCGTAAAGACTCTTTTTGAGTTTCCAACAATCATTACTATTTACTTTATTGTCTTTTATACCTACTGCTTTTCTTAAATATATAGTGTGCTGCAATGGTGCATGCAGATAAGCAGTTTCTACATCTAAATGGTTAATGACATAGTTTTTCTTAGCTGCCCACACTAATGCTGCTCTTAAAGATGTTGCTTTAAGACTTGGTGCAAAAACTTCATCATAATCAGATGCAGTTTGATTAAATCCTTGAGCTACTAACCTAGCTTTATGGGTAACAGTCCCATCATTTCCAGTTTTTACTTTAAATATCCATTTGCACCCAATGGATTTTTCTCCTGGAGGTAATTTAGCATCTTCATAAACTTTCATTACCTTTAATGAATTTAGTTCCTTTTCCATTGCCTTTTGCCAATTCTCCTGATCCTTAGCAGGATACATCCTAAGTTCATCTACACTAGTTGGAACTTTAGTTACTTGGCAAACTATACTTGCTTGATACCTATCAGGTGGTCTAGTTACACGTGTAGTACGTCTAGGTATTACAGGACTTACAGGTGGACTTTCATTTATTAACTCTTCTTGATTATCTAACTCTTCCTGATCAACTGTTTCCTCTTGTTCTGGTCCTATTTGCTCTTCATGGACTTCTTCTTTAATTGGACTCTTCTTATAACTAATCTGATCTTTCTGCTTTTTGTAGGGTTCAATAATTACTTCATTATTTAAATCTTGCTCTAATCTATTCCATCCTACATGTTCTAGGAATTTAGCACTAGCACTGGTGTAAACTTTAGATGTACCTGGTTCCCAGAATCTATAAGATCTATGATTAGATGTATATCCTACAAAATATAATCTTTTAGCTCTATGTTGTCCTTTGTGTCTAAGTTGTGTAGGGATATGCACCCATGCTGGTGCTCCAAATGTGTGCATGTAACTTAAATCAGGTTTTGTACCATGCCACAGTGTGAATGGTAATTCACCTGTTGTTGAATTAACAACATTATTTAATATATGATTACCACACATTATTGCTTCTCCCCATAAATTGTCAGGTAATCCTGAATCAGACATCATAGTTCGTGTCATTGATTGTAATGTTTGGCCTCTTCTCTCTATAAAGGCATTATGTTGTGGCCTATATGGTGCAGACTTTTTATGTTGAATACCTAACATTCTTAGTCTGTTCTGGAATTTATTATTTGTAAATTCTGTACCATTATCTGTTATAAGAGTTACTAATTTCTTTTTAGTTTTCCTTTCTGCAAATTTTATCCAATTAAAGAGATTTTGATACGTTTCAGTTTTGCTCTTCATTAAATAGCAAAACCCATATCTAGAATAGTGGTCCATTATACTTAGTATGTAACGAGCTCCTCCTACACTTGGTTTTTTAGGACCTATTAAATCTGCAAATACTACCTCTAAAGGCTCTTTGGTAATAAATCCATCAACTCTATTAGCCGGTGTGTCCCTGCTCTTACTTTGATTGCAGGCATTACATTGCAAATACTTATTACAAGGTTTTAAACTTATTCCCTTAGATAATTGAACAGTTTTCTTAAGCATTTTAAAATTTAAATGCCCTAACCTTCGATGTAACAAGTGAATACATTCATCATGAGGTTTCTTATTTTCATAAACTGCGTTAGCCACTTTTAAACCATCATCATTTAACACATATAATTCACCTCTTAAAGATGCAGTAATTTTCTTATCTTCTTTTTCAATTATGCAGTTATCTCCTTTAAAGGTAACTACATATCCTAGTTTAACCAAAATTCTAACTGAAATTAAATTAAACTTAAGTTGTGGTACATATAACATTTTTACATTCTCTTTTATAAAAGAACAATATGCTATACCTTGACCTTTAGCTTTCAGTCTCCAGCCATTGGCTAACGATATCTGCTGTGTACTCTTGGACATTTTAATGAAATGTTTGTTATCATTTGTTATACAATGTGATGCTCCACTGTCAACCACCCATAAATTATTTTTTACAGCTCCGTTAGTATACATGGCTAACTCTAAATTTTTCTTTATCTTTTGATGACTTTTAGTATTCTGGCCAGCGTTCTGGCACTTTGCCTTTTTACAAAATCTTGCCAAATGTCCTCTTCCTCCACAATTAAAACACTTTTTAATTGCGTATGCAGTAGGAGTTTTATTATCTTCTTTTTGAGGTTGCTGCCTCCTTAATTCGTCTCTTTCAAGCCTTCTTCTGGCCTTTTCAATCAATCTGCCAGTTATATCAGTTAAAGTTAGGCTTTCCTTTGGCAATATTTCAAGGGAAGTTACGTAGTTATCATAGCTTTCGTTAAGGGAAGATAGAATTATGTAGACTTGGTGTAGTTCAGAGAAAATAAGCTCTTTCTCGTGCAGTTCTTGAAAAATGCTTTGCATAGTTTTCAAATGACTCAGCATATCACCATTCTTATGGAGATGTGTACTGAAAAGTTTCCGTGTTAGATTTATGTGAGCACCAACATTATCTCGAACATAAATCCTCTTCAGCTTCTGCCAACACCCAACAGCTGATTTCTCTCCGTGGATATAAACAAGTTGCATATCAGTTAAGGTTAAAGCAATAATGCAAATAGCTTGTTGATTTTTATGCATAAATTCTTCTATCTTTAGTTTATCTTCCTCATCCTCTGGATCCCATTCTTCTACGTTTGGTGGATTTATAATTATGTTCCACAAACCTTCTCTTCGTAGAAGCAGACTACATTTCATAGACCATGATACATAGTTTGTTCCATCCAACTTGGATATCAGGGACAAACTTTGTAGATTGACTTGTGCCATGTTTTCTTATATGGATATAAAACTATAATTAATAAAACACAGCTGTCTGTTTACAGTAATGTATAACAACACAAACTCTCATTTTTAACATAAATCTGTTTTATCCTAGTTAAACTGACTTTGCAGCCTCTGGGCCCATAACCAGTGTTAAGCCTGGTTTCCCCAACCAGGGTTAGGGAGACAAGCTAAACAGAATGTGCAGCTTAGTCTGATAGGCACACAGATAAATGAGTGAGCTAAGCTTGTGTGTTTATTAACATACAGTAAAAATAACAGATACGCTTGTGCTATCAAACATATAGTTTATTCCATTATGAGTTCATAGCATAGTCAAAATAACAGTCCAATAGTCATGTATCATTTAGTCAGTCCATTCAGGGATATTCAGTTAGCAAAGTCCGTGTTGAATACCCTATGTCAATTCACTTACAAGTCTGTCCTTTGTTTTCTCTCCCGTTCGAGCAAATGCAGTGTTTTGTCCTTGCAGTAATCAGGGATCATCAAAGCCAGAGAGAGAGCAAGCTGCAGCCTTGCTTCTTTTAAAGTGCTTTCACAACCACTCCCTTAATTACTATCCCACAGTTAAAGTTGCAGACACGTTAACATACGAACTATGATTTCATATTATTATTTACCTAAACCAGTTAGGGTAAAACAATGTTATCCCTAACAAATTCATTAAAGATAATGAAAGTATATGAAGATGCTAAATTACCTCCAGGAGAAAAATCCTTTGGGTGCAAATGGATATTTAAAGTAAAAACTGGAAATGATGGGACTGTTACCCATAAAGCTAGGTTAGTAGCTCAAGGATTTAATCAAACTGCATCTGATTACGATGAAGTTTTTGCACCAAGTCTTAAAGCAACATCTTTGAGAGCAGCATTAGTGTGGACAGCTAAGAAAAACTGTGTCATTAACCATTTAGATGTAGAAACTGCTTATCTGCATGCACCATTGCAGCACGCTATATATTTAAGAAAACCAGTAGGTATAAAAGACAATAAAGTAAATAGTAATGATTGTTGGAAACTCAAAAAGAGTCTTTACGGGTTGAAACAATCTGGGTTTGAGTGGAACCAATATATTGTGAAAGAGTTAAACAATATAGGTTTTAAATCTGGTTTAGCAGATCCATGTGTGTTTAAAAGAGAAAATAATGGAACGGTGTCATTATTGTTATTATTTACAGATGATATTGCTTTGATAACTAAGACTAATAATGAAGCTAATGAGATTATATCATTATTAGCCAAAAAGATAAAATTAAAGCATTTAGGTGAAATTAAATAGTATCTAGGATTGACAATTAACAAAACAAATAATGGTTTTAAGATATCTCAAGAAGATAAAATTTGCCAATTAATTAAAACGTTTAAAATGGAACTTTGTAAACCGGCAAAGACTCCAATGAATCAGGAAGTTTGCCAAACTGATGATCAAAGTCCCAAATTTGATAAGTCTATATATCAATCTTTGATTGGCAGCTTATCATATATAAGCAATTGGTCTAGGCCAGATATAGCTTATAGTGTTAATCAGCTGGCACGTTTTAATTCAGATCCACATCAATGTCATTAGCAATCATTTAAGAGAATTTTAAGATATCTTAAAGGAACAATGAACCATGCATTGTATATAGAACCAAAGGGTGATTTGAGTCTTAGTGCCTGTGCAGATGCAAGTTTTGCAACTGACATAAACACTAGAAAATCAACATCTGGGATGGCTATATTATTTGGTAAGACACTAATAGGGTGGAGGTTAATCAGACAACAGCATATCAGCTTGTCCACGATGGAAGTGGAATTTTCATGTCTGTCATTATTATGCACTGACTTAATTTTGTACAAACAGTTATTATTAGACATGGGTATAACTGTAAAAGATTCCATTATTGTGTACGAGGATAACCAAGCAGCTATACAGTTAGCTACTAGTATTGCTGTAAAAACTAGATCAAAGCATACTGATTTAAGATACTTAAATGTTAGAGAATCTGTAAAGAATGGGCTAATTAAATTGGAATACTGCATGACAGAAGAAAACATTGCAGACCAATTTACAAAAGCTCAAGGAGTAATTACCGTATATACTCGAGTATAAGTCGAGTTTTTCAGCCCATTTTTTGTGCTGAAAAAACCGCCCTCGACTTATACTCGAGTCAGATTCCCCTCTGAAAAAAAAATGGTGTGGAGCTCCGAAGCTGGGCAGCCGCTTCCCTGCTTCCGTGTTTCCTTTGCAACTTTTAAGCATGGGAGGGGGAGGCTTTTCTGAGCTCTAGGCTGAAAAAGCAACGTGAGCTGAGGTCGCTCCACTCAGTTTCATTTCCTCAGCTCCAGCTGCTTTCAGTCCACTCGGGAGGAGGGGGAGGGGGAGGAGGAGGGGGAGGCTTTTCTGAGCTTTAGGCTGAAAAAGCAACGCAAGTGGAGGTCGCTCCACTCAATTTCATTTCCTCAGCTCCAGCTGCTTTCAGTCCACTCGGGAGGAGGGGGAGGGGGAGGAGGAGTTGGAGGCTTTTCTGAGCTTTAGGCTGAAAAAGCAACGCGAGTGGAGGTCGCTCCACTCAGTTTCATTTCCTCAGCTCCAGCTGCTTTCAGTCCACTCGGGAGGAGGGGGAGGAGGGGGGGGGAGAGAGAGAGAGAGATATCATAAGAACGGCTCTTGGTTTTTTCTTGCAAGGGAGAGAGTGACTCCTGCCTACCACTGTCATCATCATCATCTTTTGCGTTAGTGAATCAATCAAACCTTTCATGATAGTGAGATCGTTTCCCAAATTTCCCTTAAATCAGGGAAGAAATCAGAAACAAACCTTTGGGCTGAGAATAAGCTTGTTCCTATGATGCCATTTTTGTTCACTTCAGTGTGAAAAGTGTGAAAAAACACACTTCTTTTTCTTCATCTTCTTGTTCCCTATTTACTGGTCTCTTTCAAAGAGGAAATTGTGAACATCAAACTTATTCTCAACTGTCCTAGTGAAAGTTTTTATTGGCATCTATTTTTATTTTTGAAATTTACCAGTAGCTGCTGCATTTCCCACCCTCGACTTATACTCGAGTCAATAAGTTTTCCCAGTTTTTTGTGGTAAAATTGGGTGCCTCGACTTATATTCGGGTCGACTTATACTCGAGTATATACAGTAAGTTTAAAGAGAATTGTAACAAATATGATTTAAAGATGTAAATCGTTATATTTATTATTATTTCCTAAAAGGGGAGAATGTTAGGGATAACATTGTTACCCTAACTGGTTTAGGTAAAATAATAACTAAGTAATCATAGTTTGTTAGTTCAAGTGTCTGCAACTTTAACTATGGGAAAGTAATTAAGGGAGTGGTTGTGAAAGCACTTTAAAAGAAGCAAGAGGACAGCTTGCTCTCTCTGGCTTTGATGATCCCTGATTACTGCTTGGAATCAAGACTGCATTGCTCGAACGGGAGAGAAAACAAAGGACTGATTTGTAAGTGAACTGACATAGGATATTCTACACGGACTTTGCTAACTGAATATCCCTGAATGGACTGACTAAATGATACATGACTATTGGACTGTTATTTTGACTATGCTATGAACTCATAATGGAATAAACTATATTTTTGATAGCACAAGCGTATCTGTTATTTTTACTGTATGTTAATAAACATACAAGCTTAGCTCACTCATTTATCTGTGTGCCTATCTGACTAACGCTGCACATTCTGTTTAGCTTGTCTCCCTAACCCTGGTTGGGGAAACCAGGCTTAACAATTTTCAATTGTGTAAATTACTTACTGAGAACCAGTTTGGTTAAGACATCAGGTAAAAAACAGGAGACTGTGAGTTCTAATCTTGTCTCCAGAACAAAATGTCAATGGATATTCTCATTCTGGTCAAGGTTGTTCCAAAGGTGCCTTTCTCCCCCAAATGACAACTGGACTTTCTTGTTTTTTCTTTGAAAATTTTCGCTTCTCATCCAACAAGCTTCTTTAGTTCTGAAGGCACAAAGTCTCACACTTTGGACCAATCACTTTCTCTTAGTCCTTGGAAGGAGATAATTGTAAACCATTTCTGAAAAACCTTGCCACAAAAACTGCAGGGACTTGTCCAGATAATTTCCAGGAATCAGTCATGATTGAACAGAAGAAACAAAAAGGATTACCTGTAAGCTACTTGAGAGACTTGTTATCCTGAAATGTAGAATTTAAAATAAATAAACTTAAGTTGAAGAAAAGTGATTTCTATTTTATCTTGCATCAACTTTATAGGCTGATGAAAATTGATGGGCTCAATTTCATCCAATTTAGATTTATAGCAAATGTTATTTCTCCACTATTCCCCACTCTTTTGTGAGTACAAAACAATGATATCATAAACTTGGCTTCCTCACCAGTCCATTTTCTATTTCTATTTCTATTATCTCTATTTCTATTTATCAAATTTAAAAACTACCCATCTTACAGAGTGATTCTATTATGGCAATAGAGTCAATAATAAAATATGTTGCCCAATCGTGGGAGCATGTCCATTACAGGCCCTCAGAATTATTTTCTCCTCAGGTTTTTATTGTTGTTTCTTTTTGGCACATCATCTAGTAACCCATGTGGCATGGATATGGTAGATCTGATGTCACTTTGCCTTATTGCAGTTTGAGACTCTATAGTGGCTTCTCTAAAATTACTAATAACTACTTCTTTGAGTTGTTTCAAGTATATAATTGTATCAGTGATAGTATCTAGATAACTTATTTTTTCACGGTTTTTTTTCTTATTGCCTTTGATTTTTCCAACTATCAGGATTTTCTCCACTATCAGAAAGGTCTTTTAACATTGTGTTACCTATTTCAACATTAACTTTCTTATTAATCTGTGTCCAGCGTTCCGTCTGATTTTACTTCCTGTGGTATTGAATGATGTATTCTCGTTACCCAAAGTATTCCCAATCAATTTTTACAGCTTTCATAGCCATATCATTGGGGAGCCATGGGCTTGATCATGCAGACTTGTTATCTCTTCACATTAATATTTTGCCTAAACTTGTCTTTCTCCCAAGGATGTTATATCTCTTAATTTCATGGCTATCGTCACCTGAACATAATAAAAATGCCCAAACAGTTATCTTTTTGGAGCTCCCCTTGCCTTTTTTTGTTATCTATCAGTTATTATCAATTTAAACTCAAGTACTCCTGCTTCTTCTGAATTGTACATTTGGCAGTTCTCGTTCCATATATTGTTGAAACTCAGATTTAAAATCTTGAGCATTAGCTAATAAATGCAATTGTTCACTAAATACAACTGATTAGGGAATGTAAGGTTAAAGAGGAAAATCATAAGATAAGGCTACTTAAATCTTTAGCTACCGGTAGTAATGAAATGAGTGGTCATTTTTATACTTGTGATTATACTGGTAGCATCACCCATCAATTGTAGAAATGATATAAAGCCTATCTATTTCATTGTTATTTTGACGTTGTGACTAGGTAGACACTATCATATGCAAATGATCTAAGGAGAGCTTGGCAATTGCTAGGGCACTGCAAAACATTTCTACATGCAAGTAAGGAAAGGGCCAGTGTGAAAATTTAAACTAACCTGTAGATTCTCCCAAATTTTTCTCCAAATAATTTTGAACAGAGCCAAGATGAGATCTAAGTTTTGCCCTTTTGGTGTGAAATTAATGCCAGTCTAATGCCAGTCAGCATTACTATTCCCCGAGCAGCTTGCAGAAAGATCAGGTTAGAAAATTGTCAAGATAGTCAGGGAACCTAAACAGCAGCTTTCTTTTTTCTCACAGAAACACTGGGTGCCTTGGCTTCTGTCCTCTCTATCTGGATCGTTACAGGAGTGCTGGTCTACTTAGCTTCAGCCCGCATAATTAGCAACGACTATGAGATTGAAGCTTCTGTGATGCTGGGTACTTCAGCCTGTGCCGTGGGAGTGAACATCATGTAAGGATTACTAGGATGGGGAAAATATTTGACTATTAACTCTGTGAAGAGGTAACTTTGATTATCAGGTAGAGTGACTATGTGGGATCGATTAAGCAAGCTAACTTCTATTGCAAGCTGTCAGCCATATACTCCACTGATTGCATGTTGAAGGGGTCTATTATGAGCAGACAGGTCCTGTTTGTGGCCATCAGAAATTTGTTTTACTTCTCTTTATGATGCCACTCCCTGTATTTGAGGGGTTTTGTTGATATTTCCGGAATTATTTGGTTGATTTGATTGAAAAGAAACTTCCAGTGGTCTTTTGATCTGATTTTGCTGGAAGCCACTTCCCTTCACTGGTCATCTTTACAAAATGACTTTTCCCAAAGCTGTTGCTTTTTAATCCTTCAAGATGCTGGAGATTATGCTGATCCTATCAGGCAGGATTCTACCTAGGGTTTCTGCTTTCTGCAGAGCAATTCTATAATATTAGCTAAACAACTATATATCCAAATAAAATATGTGCATATTTGAAAGATTTCCTATTTTGCTTGGTTGCTCTAAAAGCACTGATTACAATATGCCCTTAAGAATCTATACCATAGCTGCTACATTTTGACTATGATTATTTTGTAATTAAATGATATCACCACTATGAATATGATATATATGCTAGTGCAGTTGTCTGAACCGATTGGTGAAGAAATAGGAACTCTAGGTAGAAGAGGGTTTGCTGTGATGGATGGGATTTTTAGAATTGTTCGGTGATAAATAGAGACAAAGATGACCTTAGTTACCACTCTTGAAATTCTCCACAGCATGGTCTACCTTCTGCATCAGTCAGGCTCTGCACATAGTCATGGATTCAGCACAAGAGGCTATGAACAGATTGAGGACAGCCCTCATGGCCTCTCCATTCCCACCCATGACAACACCAGTGTCCGAGCGGCTTTTGTACATGTGGTGGGGGACCTACTTCAAAGCATTGGGGTCTTTGTGGCTGCCACTGTCATCTATTTCAAGGTATGAAGGACCAGGGTATGATAATTAATACAATGCGCCGTTTCTCTTTTTCTCTAAATGAAGACCTCCCTTATTAGCATCTCCCTCCATTACTTCTACTTTCCCCCCCAGCCTGAGACAATAGTTGTGCAGAAAAGTAGATGTAGAATCCCAGCGCAACTAAAGTCACCAAGAAGATAAATAGTGTGAATAAACAACTGATGGAAGAAATAGCTGTTCCTCACACATTGCAAAAGAATCTATGATTGGGCCAGATATCTTTGCCCTAATGGCGAATCTGATTGGGAGATCAGGCTCAGGGAAACAGAGATGCAAGTATCTGATACATTTTTCTTCTAAAACTTATCTCCATTTCATTTGCTGTACATGCAAATGTTCAGTGGAAGAGATACCAAGTTCCTATCCAGACTACTTGGGAGAAGATGGACCCAGAAACTCCTAGTAATTATACTCATTTACATATAGGGGCAATACTTTCTCTCTGTGTATAGAGGACACTCTTGGAATTTTAAGGGTACTCCCACAAAATGTGCGTCCATGATTGGCTGACTAGTAACAGAATACCAAATTGCATAACAGGAATCTAAAAGAAAACAAACTTACCAATGAATTTAATGATGGATGCGTGTTTAAAGAGAGCAAAATATTTTTAAATAGAATTAAAATAACCATGAAATAAAATTTCAGTGTAGCATAGAAAACCCGGTTACCTTCAGATAAATTGTTTGCACTAAGTTTAGGTCTGCTGTATTCAATCTGGGTTACCATTCCATCAGAATGGCAGCTATTTAATGATCATATGAATTTTTATAGCTCAGATACAACAATGTTAACAAAGATCAAAATATATAAACATTCTACTGAGAACCTTGACTGTAAAAAAACTAAGGGGATTGTATGACTGCTTGTCCTTTTCCTTTGCAAAACCAACCCAGGGTGTAAGAATTGGGAGATAAGTACCAGGATGCTTCATACTATCTGCCATTCCCTCTCCTTTTTTGCAGCCCCAGTGTAAGATTGCTGACCCAGTGAGTACTTTCCTCTTCTCAATCTTTGTGCTGGGCTCCACTTTAACCATCCTTCGTGATGTCTTTCGAGTACTGATGGAAGGTAAGTTGTCTTTCACAGCTGCAAGGGGGCTACATTACAGGGGGATGGACATTGTTAAAATAATTCTAGAATGATTCTTGCAGGTAATCAATGTTATTATAGGAAATTATTAATAATTAACAATGGTTTCTGTACAATTAACAGTGTTAAGTGGATAGTATAAATGTACTGAAAGCTATGGGCAATGATGGCAAGAGCAAAGGAATTTTCCTTAAGTACATTGAAGAAGAAAATAATGACATAAATCTCTCTACTTATGTATGTTAAAAGGTGAAGAAAGGAGAAACCACCAGAGGGTCTGTTCATAAGTTGGCCTTTAGATATCTTGCCTCAAGTGGTAAATGTTTAGAAATAAACTATTAAGACTTTTGGAATAAGAAAATAAGGCAGAGTCTTGTGTTGATCAAAGTATAAGATGAAGAAATTATCTTGATGATGATGGTTGTTAAGCCTGTGTTCCCCAACCAGGGCTAAGGAGACAAGCTAAACAGAATGTGCAGCGTTAGTCAGATAGGCATACAGATAAATGAGTGAGATATGTTTGTATGTTTATTAACATACAGTAAAAATAACAGATACGCTTGTGCTATCAAAAATATAGTTTATTCCATTATGAGTTCATAGCATAGTCAAAATAACAGTCCAATAGTCATGTATCATTTAGTCAGTCCATTCAAGGATATTCAGTTAGCAAAGTCCGTGTAGAATATCCTATGTCAGTTCACTTACAAATCAGTCCTTTGTCTCTCTCTCCTGTTCGAGTAATGCAGTCTTGAGTCCATGCAGTAATCAGGGATCATTAAAGCCAGAGAGAGCAAGCTGCAGTCTTGCTTCTTTTAAAGTGCTTTCACAACCACTCCCTTAATTACATTCCTATATTTAAAGTTGCAGACACTTTAACTTACAAACCATGATTACATAGTTATTATTTTACCTAAACCAGTTAGGGCAAACAATGTTATCCCTAACATTGGTGATCAACTACCTATAATTAGTTACCATACAATAAGTGGGATAATTTCCAGTGGGATCTATAACAAAACAGTGCACCTGTGTTGCACACCATCCAATTGACATGCTCCACTTTAGAGCTCTTGGCAATTAGAATAGAATATAATTTTTTATTGGCCAAGTGTGATTGGACACACAAGGAATTTGGTGTATATGCTCTCAGCGTACATAAAATTAGTCCTACCTACTGCAAGATATTATAGGCTGCAAAAAAATCAAACTGGCAGTCTATTCCTGCTTCCTGTTTTTTTTAATTTTCCACCTGGCATTTGACATTCTATGGTACCAAAGGATATTCAGTCCTTGCTGTGCTGTTCTTTAATTGGTTTATCCATTTAAATATCTGTGCAGATTCTCAGCCATCCAGGTCATAGTTGTCTCAAAGGTGCTTTTTCAAAAGGCAACAGTCCAGTTTTTTTATTGAGGAAGAAGAATAAAATGTTTTGTTTCTCATCCAAGAAACTTCATCAGTTGTGATGGCAGAGGGGGCGGGGCGGAGAATGGAAAGATAGGGACTGACAGTTGAGACTGTCCATTTAAATAAAAAGTCCTTTATCCGTCTGCAAACCTTGAAGTTTCTCAAGGGCTCCTCTTGTCTTGCATTTGTCCTGATTGGCTGAAATCCTGTTTACACTTGTCACTCATGTTTGCACTTAGATGGCATTGATTTGATTGATTGGTTAGGTGCCATCAAGTCAGTGTCGACTCTTAGCAGCCACATAGATGGGTTTTCTCCATAATGATCTGTCCCTAGCCTGGCTTTTCAGGTTTTCCAATGGTACACCCATTGCCATTATAACTGAATCCATCTGGATTGCAATGGCATGATTACAGCAAAAAATTCTGAAAGCATTTGCAATTTCCTGGAAATGGCCAAGAGCCCATATCAAGGTAAGGGAGGCTCACATATGGGTTTCAAGGAGACACTAAGAGTCTATTAGCCATGGCTCTTTTCAAACTGCAGTAACAAACCAAGAATTGTATAATGGCTTTTAGATTAGTAACAGCATCAATTTCCCTCTGTTCAGGAACAGTGTTTTTTAAATAAAAAGATCATCACAGATGATGATGCCCTACTGGAATGCTTTCCCGATAATATGCAAGCTGTTTATGGGATTTCTGTTAAAATGTGTATAAGCCACAACTCTTAAAAATGGGCAATAGCATACCTGAGGCTTGTTATGCTGTTCAAACCTATGCAGCTATCACGAGTTTGTGGAAACTAGAATTTGAAACAAAGATTTGTAATTTCCACAATTCAGCAATGCTGGACACTTAAGAGTCTCAGGTAACTACTGGTATTTGTCTTTGATAAAAGAGCCCCATAGAATCAAGTGTGTGTCTTAGATAGTATCATTCACACATTCATTAATCATTAAGTTTTAATCATTCACACACTCATTAATCATCCATTGAAGTATGTGTTTATGTGACTTGTTGGACTTACTCAACAAATTTTAACTAAAGGCTCTGTGCAACTTGTTTATATAGAAAGTAGTTCTGCTCTCCATTGGAGGGGGCAGAACTGGAAAGTAATTTTTCTGATGAAAAATAAAATGATGTACCGGTATACTAGTCCTCTCAAATTTAAGTACAAAAATAAATGGAGCTGTGTTTTCTCAAGACTGGTCTTGATAAAATGTCTGTGCTAAGCTGCATAGTTGATGTGACAGTGCTTTCCTTAGCTTGGAGGGAAATTGCGTAGAAGATACCTCTCTTCTCCTACATCTAGTGGCTTCCTCCCAGGATCTCTGTAAAGTGGCTGCTTTATGGTAGGTTTGGATGGTAGGCAGTCACTTTGCACAATTGAAACAGGGACCAGAGGCTTCTAAATGGGGATTGAATTGGATCCAGTTAAATGTGTGCCATTTCTTTCTGTCCTTCAGGGACACCACGAGGTGTGGAGTTCCAAGCAGTTAAGGAAACCTTGCTCTCTGTCAAAGGTGTGAAGCAGGTCCATAATCTGCACCTTTGGGCTTTAACACTCAGCCATCATGTTGTGGCTGTACACGTAGCTGTTGGTGAGTACTTTTTTCTTCTATTTGGAGCAGCTGTAGACCATGCAGGAAATCTGCAGTCTTTCACGGGCTTCCACACTTGGTTTATAAGGAGCATACAGGCTTAAGAATAGATGGGTTGTGGCAGAATCACATTTCTGGTCTCTGGAAAGAGTGAAAGAAGCACAGATTTTTTTTTAAAAAAATGGCATGACCAAGAATACACAGGACAGAGCCTTTCAGATTTTATTTTCTCCTAGTGTGGGTGGTTGCAGTAGTGTTATTGCTACCATTGTCATCACCTCCAGAAAACCAAATATCTGAATATTTTAGAGGTTCTTTTTCAAGTTTTGAAACTATCTTAAATCTTGTTTGCAGATGTGTAAGGTCCCCATTTCATCTTTAAAATTTTCAACCCCCCCCCCTTCCCAGGTGGTTCCTGGCCTTATAAAATGGGACCCTTTACTGTTATGTCTTATCCCAAGCCTTTAGCTTTTTTCAGAAAATTTGTCTTTTGTAGACTTACTTGGAGATGCAGAAGATTGAACTCGGGATGCGAAATAGGATCTGTGCTATTCTGGCTTGGGAACTACGAATAGTAGCTTTTATTTGCCCTATAGGGGAATGCATGAGATAAACCTGAGCCAGTTTACAACTGATCCTACTTTGACTTTTGCTTCTAGAATACGATGCTGATATGGAGGTTGTCCTGCAAGAAGCCACAGCTCTGCTACAAAGCAAGTTTGGCTTCTTCTCATGCACCATACAGGTGGAGCACTACCTGGATGACATGGCCACCTGCCACCAATGCCTGGACCCACAGGACTAAGGGGAAAGTGCTACCATGTCTACTTTTCTCTTCTCTTCAACTGCCAGTCCCAGGTGGTGCCTGGAAATCCAGGGCCAGAAGCAGGGACCAGCCCTTTTTGCCATTCACAGCAAAAACCTCCTCTCAATGCATGTTTAACCAGCATACGCAGGAAACGGCAAAGCACCAGGGATAATTGTCTGCCCAGCCAAGGAAGTCTCCCCAGAAGTGTTGCTGGCTCAGACTTGCCTCTTCATGTTGCATTCCAGTCATGTGGGACCACAATTGCTTCCCATGTTCATTTGCTAATTGTATTGAAATGGAGAACAGAAATGGAGATCTGGTGATAAGGGCTTTAACCATCTTTGAGATGGAAAGCAGTCGTTTTTTTTCAATTTGGGCAGCTTGGTGTTTGTTCAGGACTTTTATTGCAACCATCTCTGTGTTTGCATGTGTTGCAGGAATAACAAAATCTTTTCAAAATGAATGTGAAATATGAAAGCATGGGTGGAGCAACATTATTTCACTCCACCTCCTATTGTGACTAATCCCGCAAAAGTAAAGCAAGCCCTATTTTGCCTGCAGAATGAGCAGCAAAATTAGCCTCAAAAATGTCTTCTGCCCTAATGATCTCACCAAGTTATCTTTATTCCTTTTCCTGGAGAAAAGTTGATATTTGCATAGCTTTTCTGTCTAAACCAAGCTTTAAAAAGTCAGTTCTCATGTGAGTCAATCTCAGCTCCTGGTGACTCCATGGATCCATCTGTGTCATTTTCTTAGCCACAGTATAGAAATGTCTGTCTTCTTTTAGCATGGGTTTTTTTTTTTCATGTTCTCTACTATGGTAGTCCCTGGAGGTTTCTTGTCTAAATAATGACCAGACTTGACCTCAAAACTTACGTACATATAGAAACTACATGCTATGACAGCCAGGATGCTGTTTGCTTACAGATTATGGTTACCCAAATCTCACTTGGAGGAGCAGAAATGAAGATTCTCAAAATTATTCCATTGGATTGGTCTTTTACTGATCTGAACAAGAAAAATAGGAATTAAGTGCAAACTGATTATGTTGTATATATAAGATAAATACCAAATGAAAGGATGCCTGAAGAACCATTTGACTTGGAAGACTATAGTTACTATCCATTTTTAAGATTCAGGGAAGATTGTGGGGGGGGAATGGAAAAAAATATTAAGGTCATCACAGCTGCTCTTCAACAGGCAGACAGATCTCAGCGGCAAGGTTAGAGATAGTTCAGTGAAATCATCTACCTCCCGGCTCCATCAAGCATGACCAAGGTAGCTAGTTAGTTAAGAATGTTTACTTTAGTCCCCATGGCAATTTGTTTTTTTCTGCAAAGTAGCTCAAGGTACCCATGTGCTCTCCAGGCAACCATCACTAATACTGGTGGTTAAAGTAATTAAAGAAGCTGCTCCTCACAGCCACTTTCCAGAGGCCAAGTAAAGTGGCCCAAAATCTTAGCGACTAATAAAAGGTTTCTGCTACTGCTATCTGAACTTGTTCCCACACTACCGCCATATGCTCAGCCCAAGTCATTTTTGCATTCACAATTTGAGTATTATGTGTATGCCTGTGTAGTGGATGTATGTTTGTACTGTATAGTGTTTTTTACAGTGTATCCAGATGGTATTTTAACTATTTTAATTCAATGCTGAAAATATTTGTGATTCCAATAAAGTAACCTGCTCAACCACACCAGGCTAGTTTACTGCGGCTTGGAAAAAGCATGTCAGTTGTAGAGACATAGAACAAATTGTTCTAAAGTGCAAGCAGGGGGTTGAAGGGGATGGTTAGACAAACCCTAAAGAGCTGTAGTTTTGGCTCAGAGGTCTTAAAACAACTGGTGTGAATGTATTCTATTGCTGACTCTTGTCTCTTTATGCAACTAGAATTAACAGCTTGTCTGATACTAGAACTATGACAGGCAAGATGGTAAAGCAGAGTGAGAAGATACATGTCATGCGAGTTGGCAAAGATGAGATTTTCCAGAATGTAGTGGTGGTAGGGGGTAAGAGATCAATTTTATTCAATACTCAAATTCAAATAGCCTTTTTACTCAGTTTTCCATAAGGGTGAAAATTATGGGAGACCACTAAAAGTTGCAGCATAGTTGGAGTCTCTATATGGTTTATAGTTACCTACTTTGTTGTTTGAAAGAAGTCCTTGGTGTTGACAGCTGATGGAGGAATGTGAGTAGCATTTGTCATGGAAGACAGATTAGGACATGGATTGAATCTTGTCCAAGATCTCTTTAGAAACAATATACTACAAACGTGCAATTTACCACAATAAAAGCAATGGTACAAATTTACTCTTTAAAACTAAAACAGATTCCTAAGAGAGTAACTAAAATGCACTATTCTTAACTCATTTTGAAAACAAAGATGCACATAGGCTTATCAATCGCACTGATGATGTTACCTAGTTAGGTAATGAAACATCTGCAAGCAAACAGCCAAGCTCAGAGAGCACCAAGGACTCCTTAGCTTATTTCCTTATTTATCACCACAGGGAGGAAGGGGGCATGTGAAGCCCTTTCCAAAGAAAGAAAGCGCTTTTACAAATCAAAACACATTTTAATAATGGTTAAGACAACAAAATGGCTCAATGTGAGCAAAATTATTGTCACCAACAAGACTGAGCAATGGGGCAAGAAAGTCTTGTTGATGCTTTAATCGGAGCAGATCTAGGTTTCAGGAGAATCTCCAGATCTATGCAGGAAGAATGTGGGATATTATTCCACCAGACTAGCTAGGGGGAGATCAAATCCCTCCTTTCTGAACTTTATGCCATGCAGGAGAATCTCAGGGAGAGAAGCATCACCACATTGGACTATTCCTCATCACTGCCTCTTCTCTTCTGGTACTGCTAAAAGCTCTAGTATATTCCATTCATCTGGCCAAACCCTGCCTTTGTCATTCTCTTCAGCTTCTTGGTTTCAATATGGCCAACATCCTCTTGTATTTCATGTTTTGTTGTGTTCTGTATATTCTGATAATTCCAGGATTCTCACAAAAGGCCTTCAATTTGTCAGCTGTGGTTGCTGATGCTCCAAACTGAGCTGCCCCAGGTAAAATTCAGCTAACCGCACTGTGCACCCCAGATGAGATGGTTGTGGGGCAGTCCATCTGTCTCTCTGAATCAAACATGGAACTGAAATGGGCCTGACAGTCAAGGAGAAGCTTGTGGCTGCGGGGGAAAACCAATGCCCGAACACAGTGAAGTCGCACAAGGCCAGACTGACCGCCAGATGCTATCCAGGTATGGCTGTCAAGGTTTGGGCTGAAGCGCACCTGCCAAGAGAAGAAACAAAAGGGTGAAGAAGACTTTAACCATTAACCCACCCATCTCCATTCAGATATATCTCCCTCACAAATCCACAAAGCTCCAGAGAGGATGGGGAAGCCACAGTTTGACACAAAGAAAGATACTGTAAAGTAGCATCTGTCTTTCCTCTCGAGTTGTACAGCCTTTTATCCTTTTATGTTTACCTTATGTACAGTCTCTAGCTGCATCTGGCCCAGGACAGCTCCTTCTTTTACATCTTTTGGCATGCGTTTCAGGGGCTTCTGCCTAAAGAGGCTCTTGAAAGATGTCTTGGAAGGACAAGGAAAATAAGAATTAAAAGCAGGCCTGGGTAAATCAAGAAAATGAAGCACTTCATCCATTAAGGCTTTTTGATTACAGTTGTCAAATAGTGATTTATTGACTTGGAATGGAGCCTTATCACTCTGAAACACACCACAGAATGGGCGGGCCTGATAGAAGCAGTGCTACATGGAAATTAGAAGTGGGAAACCTGCATCTTGATGTTAATACAAGGAGAGTAGAATAATTATAACCACAGTTTCTGCTGCCTTTGTGAGCATTTAATATATTCAGTGCCAGATCCATTATCAATAGTTATCTCTAGTCTGATAGATACAGGGTCCTGACTGGAATATTTATGAAGCTGAAATGAGCCCCTCTGTCCCCATGTTGTAACTGTTACTGTCCTTGAAGCAGAATTCTGGGATTTCCAAGCCCTCACCAAATCAGAATCCTGGAAGAGAATGACATTCTGGCCCACTGATTCATTGCACGTTTTGCCCACTGTCTGTGGCTTCTCACAGGCTGTTGCCTCTGTTGCAATCTTGTTAAGTGGGTCATTTGGCTGTAAAACTGCTTTGCAGATGAGCTGAAGACACAAAAAGAAATAGGTGTTAAGGATGGCCTCAGACAAGAAATGTTGCATTCCAGTCAATGGTTTAACACAGAGGACAAGTGCAATGACAATTAAGAAGCAGTGATACAAAGCCTAAACCTAGATATTGAGTAGCTGAAGGAATTGATCTGACCCAAACTTTCAGAGACCTTAAAAATCTTTGCTATTGTGGGATTCTGGAAGGTATATAAGATTGTGCTTTTATATGTGTATTTAGAGTATAAAATTTATTGTGTAAATTTAGAATTTATTAAACAGAATCCCAAGATAAATTAAGTGTTATATGAAGTACTTTTAAGTTAGGGTAAAGGCGTCACTCCAAATAGTGTATAGGAGAAATATAGTAAAAGAAAAAAGATGAATGGATAGTTGGAAATAGAACAGACAAAGAATGTTATTGAAAATGGTTATAAGCTGTTATGCTTTGATTGTTTGTGCACTGTTTTTGTAAAATTAATAAAATTGGTTTATAAAAAAAAAAGAAAAGAAAATGATAACAAGATATGGAAGGATATATAAAATGAATATGATGTTTGAATTTGTGTCTGTGTGAAGAGTTTTAACCCGGGATCAGGCAGCCTTCAGAAAAGATGTTTTAGTTTATGTTTTGTGTATTGTGTTTGTAAAATTAATAAAATTTGTTTAAAAAAAAAAACTTTGCTATTGTGACTGAAGTTCTGATTGTCATTAAATCCAGGGAAAGGTTTATTTTGGGTCATTCATATGCATTCATTAGTTTTCTCAAGGCTCAAAGGCCATACAAATCTAATGTTTGTGGTCTGGAGCACAGAACGGAACTTCTTCACATCCCCAAATTATGTCCTTAATTTTATCAGGAAACTTAATACCCACACTATTAATACCAATCAAGGGGTTTCTGTTTTTCTTTCTCCTTTTCAAAATTAATATGCTTCCATCCAAACAACATGCTTCTCCTGGAAGACATTCCTTACTTTACACAACTGGCTACAGTTAATGCATCAATAAGCTTCCCTTTCCTCCATTCAGATCCAACCTGGATCTAGAGGAGGGGTGTCCAACCTTGGCAACTTTAAGACTTGTGGACTTCAACTCCCAGAGTTCCTCAGCCAGCAAAGCTGGCTGAGGAACTCTGGGAGTTGAAGTCCACAATTCTTAAAATTGCCAAGGTTGGACACCCCTGATCTAGAGAGTTGACAGAGGGGTCCATTCTTGTTTCTACCCTCTTTGGTTGGAGATAAAGCTTGTGGGCCTGCCATAGCCTTCCCATTACTCAGTGGCAGCAAAGCCTACAAATCGACGGTCTGATGGCCGCTTGACATTTTGTGGGTTGACTGAGAGATCAGGCATCACTGCAGCCACCAATTCCCCGGCGATATCACCAGCAGCCACTGTGTTCAGCCAATCGGATCCAGAGATACTCTGCAAAAAGGGATAGAATCATGAGCCTCATTTCCACCTTTCAATGACCCCAGAATAAGTCATATGCTATCCCCTCCTCCTTTACTTGGGAATGCATAACTTACCCATACAGTGCCTTTGCGAGGGAGTACAAAATAGGCTCGAAAGTCACGATAGCCAGCATCCAAATAGTGGATCCCACCAAGTCCATACCTGCAATATAGAAATGTAAGAAAAATTCATGACACCTGGATATATTTCCAAGTTAACGTAGCACAAACTCTGACATTTGCAATAGGGAGCAGCATCAATGTTGGCATAGACAATAATGCAGCACGTTAGGAAACAACAGTACCATTTGATCTGCAATGTAAGATTCCTGAATGAGAAATACGACTGGCAAAGTGGAAAAACTCTGTTTGTCCAGTTCTCTGGATTTGTTGCTTCCTCTATTGCTGCTTAAACTTTTCTTGTAAGAAGAAATTAATCCTGGTCATTTGAGAGAACTGAATATATGGAATCTTAATTTCAGACATAAATCTGAAAACTCACCACACTCTCATATTAAATCCTGGTTACCTGTCCACTGCTCAGAATCTTTCCTGCCACAATTAATGAAAGCATGATGTGTAATTCAACGAAACCTTGACATTTAAGATGTGTCCCAAAATAGTTTATAGAATCAGGTTAATTGCTGCTGTCATATGTAAATCAATTCTGCATTATTTAGCAAATGTCCCAAGGCCCTCATAGTTCAAAGTTATAAGACCAAATCAAGTTGGGGGATATGTAAAAATATCAAAGAGTTACAAGCTAGAATGTGACATTAGTGGATGTTGGTTGGAGGATTTTTTTCAAGTTATCTCTTCTGGGGAAATCACATATTATGAGAACAGAGCAGTTATTTGCCATATCAGAGAAGATCTGACAGTCAGTAAATTGTTGTATTTCCTAAGAATGTGTCAGATTCTACAGTAAATATGCTAAACATCTGCAGGTACCAAGAAATCAAGGCCAATGTCATATAAATCAGTTCCAAAATGCAGCATTTAATTTTCTTCTAAGTTAAATATAGAGTGGGATGTTATTATTCAAATAGTCAAGAGGAAAAGAACTGCAAAAGTTAGGATGAGAAAGACTCAGGGGTTGGATCCAGAGAAAGTCAGGATGATTTGATAGGACAGGTTATCTGGAGAATCCAGCAATGACTGCTCTTTTGGTAATCAATACGCCAAAGGACAATATGCCAGCAGGACAGCATTTTAAATTGTTCTGAAAATGGATCAAAGGGTAATTTAGAACTGAAAATGGTAATGAATTAAATAAGCCATGTCTTTTTATTGAATCTTGATTTGGTTTAAAGTAATAAGAGAAGTGGGACACATTGATGATTTGGTTAATGCAGATTTTAAAAGATAATGCAGATTTTAAAAGATTGGCTTGTATATCTTTGTAAATACTTCAGGAACCCAAACTGTGTTAAGTCCATCTTTCTGATACTCTGCAGAAGCAAACTCACATCAACTTTGGTAACAAGGCAAATTGGAATTGGAATACTTCACAGTTAGACCATTATTTTAATAACAGAGTATACACACACTCACGAGGCATAGCAGCTATCTTGTGCAACTGTGATCCCACTGTAGGGTAGCAGCCAGGCAATCTCTGTGCTCAAGTAACGCTTGATACTGTTGATAGGTTCATGCAGTCGACGCAAGTCCCAAAATTTGATTTTACGATCATTGCCTGTAGTCACCATGAAATTGCTAGGAATAAAACAGGCAGGCCAGAGCTCACTGGCAGAACATATCTGACACAGAAGTCCCAGATCCCTGGCAGAAATATCCGTCAAACTACCCCAAGTAAATGCCTTGGCCCAAGACTGTGACCCAACGATAAACAGCATGTACAACAGGATAATTGTCTGAACCAATCTGCATCCATAAATTTTGTGGGGAAGGAGAAAGAAAAAAGCATGCCCAGGATGGTCAGAAAGGAGCCAGAAACTGAGAGACTAGTTCTCATCAGTCAGTGACATTTCACATCCTTCCCACCTGTTTGCTTTGCACCACTGGATGTTGCTCACAGCGTGGTCATGGGCCAGGAAGCAACGGAACGGATATAGTTTGAGGGAGCCATCAGGCTGGCGTACTCTTTGTAATAGAGACTTGGTGAGCAGATTCCAGAGAGCCACTGTACCTGAGGAGATGGGATTACAGGCATTAGGCTAGATTTGTGAACCAACATAATTCTTCCCCAACATCTCTAGGTTTATTCCATTCCAAGGAATTTTTTTTTTGTTTCCTCTTACCATCATAGAAACCTGCAGCCAAATGCTCATGAGGCTTGGTTGGCATCCAGGCCAAGCTGAAACACTGCCCACATTCGGAGGAATTCCCAGCCTGAATGGAGCCTACCTGTAAAGTGGCCACATACTGGACCTTTAGAGAACAAGATAAGACTAATATTAAGACAATAATGGAAGAACCCAAGCCATGGTAAATCACTTCCTCTAAATGCATAAGGTTCCATAACTAATTTCACACATCTCATTTTCAATTTTACAAGTAATGGGGAAAAAAGCCTATTTGATTTATCTGAGGCCTTACAGAACCACTATCAATCAGAATCAAAGTTGCTAGATATCACAGAGCAGAAAGTGGACTATATCTTACATTAACTTCTTGTGTGGGATGGGGGAATGAAAATGAGCTATTTTCAGAGCATCTTTTTTTGAAAGTATTTATACAAGTATCTAATGAGAAAGGATTTAGATCTGGGAAGCTTTAAAAATTGCCATGACAAGTGGGAATCTGAAAAATCCATCTTGGAACTCAATATGTATCCTGCTTTTAAATAATTTTTTTTCCAAGGAAATAATAGAAGATACCTTGCAGATGACATGCCGAGGGGAAGGTCCACCTAGAAGAGAGGACAATCAAATAGTAGCAGAAATACCTATACCTCATTCTGCATTTTCTCTTTGAATGTAATTGGACAAAGGAAGATATCCAGGGGGAAAGGTGGGGGAGAAGGGAAAAGTTAACCAATGCTTTGGCGTGAAAAACAAGATTTGGCTTTGCTACGCTATAATCACTTGGCTTTAGTAAAGTGTAGCGATGGAGTCCAGAGTCTTTCTTTCCTAACTGACCAAGTTGGGACAGCTGACAGTGCTACTCATAACTCAAGTTACAGAAAACTTACCCACAATCATGGAACCATTATTCCTCCTAAATTCTGACTTGCAAAGTTAAAAGTATAATAGTTAAAAGTATAATAGTTAAGACTATTTAGGTTCTTGTTTTTTTTTAATTGGAAGATATACTAGTTTTGTTACTGAAGGCTCAGCTTCACACTAACTGAAGATATTTTTCAATGACGATAATTTGCTTAGAATACAGTAAAAGTAATGAGACTGCTATTAAAATGTTTTGGAGAACCATGGTGCAGAATGCCACAATGTTATTACTTTATGGAACACAAAGAATCATATTATACTTATTATCTGATAATTGTTCCTATTGTCTATTTGACTTCAAGTCTACTTCAAAACAATACTGAATTTGATAGAATTTTGACAGAATACTGTTCTGATGTAATTTTGCATAGATTTTGAGGAAGGGGAGGAATGCCCACATCATGGTTGATGCATAGCTTCTGAGAGGGCTGTACCCAAGCAAGAGCTTTGTGTTGGTTCCCTCACTATAAGACAAGCATCTTCCCCAGTTCAAATAAAAGCTATTCAATGTGTTTTGCCACAGATGGAGCTGTTCATATAGAGTTCTATAGATTTTTTTAAAAAATAACTGCTGTTCTGAATCTCTACTTTAATTCTGTAAAATCAGTTTTGTGTTTAAATGAATAGTAAACAATAAATTAGCAATTTATTACTAAGTTACTTACTAAGTAATAAATGGGTATATCAGGCGTTCATCTTTAGAATTGTTTTTACTAATCACAGGGACAAATGGAAAAATAGAAGGTTTGTACAATACAATGACTGTATATTTTTCAACATAATCTGATACAAAGGAATGGAAGAAAAGGAGCAGAATCCCAACTCTACTCCTCTCTTGGGACTAATTTTCCACTATCATCTTTGAAAAGGTCAGTGCTGCACACCCAGTCCCCATGATCATCAATCGTTCTTGCAGACAGATGTAATTACAAGCACCATTAATTTATATGGTTGACTAAGCACACAGTTTGCACACCCTGCCCCAGGCCCCAACATGAGTGCATCCAGTCGTGGAGTAGCCTTTGTTATCCACATCACTCCCTGCACTGCACGTGAGAACAAAAATGACTAAATATCTTCTCAGGGACAACAAAAGCTAAATTAGGACATTTTTTTCAACAGAGCTGTAAAGATTCTTTCAACCAAAAAGTCTGAATTTTAGAAAGATCATAATTGGAAAGCCACAACTTTGACTTAGCGTGTTGAGACAATTTGAAGTGGGAAAGATATATTTATTATTATCAGATAGTGTTGCACTTCAGATAAAGATGCTGCAAATATCATCATGATCATCTGAAGAACAGCATTTAGCTTTTCGTCAATGGTTTTCGCTCTGTATTCCCCTGGACTAAATTTGAATGGGTTCTCTAGGCAAAGAGTGCTAGTAATATGAAAATAAGACTTTACGGGTAGCACATGGCTATTTCCTAAGGCACCACAGAGAATAATCTCTCTCACAATTGATGGTAGGACAATGCCTCTCATAATAATTAATACTATCTCTTCTTCCAATCATTTAACTTGGATAGAACACCTGGTCTTTCTAACAGTACCCCTCCTTTTCCGTTTGGGTAAGACATCCTGAACAGACAATATCCAACAATGCAGGTACCTGCCTGTCTTCTTCCTATTTTTTACAGCTATTCCTACCTGTTACCTGTGTTCTTCGGTAGGCATTCAAGTCTTCCACATGGGGAAGGCTGTACAGCAACACTTTGCCACTAGAAAAAGCTACAGCCAGTAGTCCCAACCGACTCATGTGAGGGAGCTGCATGGGATATAAACCAAAGTGAAAGTTAATTATACCTCATGTCCCATTTGGGAAACTTCCATTTCCATCACCCACAAATATGGAAGAACTGAATTAAACAGTCATTGAAGTGCAAGCTTCCACTTTAAAGCACCTTGACAGGCTGAAGTACACCCAGCAAAGCGGATTTCAATGATTCCCTCATTAATAGATTCTATCATTAGGTTTTAGGTAACATTCAATGAAAAGCTTCCTTTATATAATAGAAGACTACCTGTATCCTCAGGCTTAGAATATAGAGAACATGTCATTCCCTTCTTCTGAGTGACATTCCTTCAACTTCTTGGGTGAAGAATATAGACTGTTAAATTTCACTGTAACTTTCAGCTTAATTCTTTAATTTATCAAGATCTTTTTGAATTTTGCTTTTGTTTTTTGTAAAATTACCTGATAACATCTATTGTATTTCACCCTGTTTTGTATCATCTGTGAATTTGATAATAACTTTGACATAAAGAGAATGTTTAATCAATATGTCGAAGATAAAATCCTATCATATGATATCCTAACCCTGCATATACACTATCTAAAGTCCAGACAAACATTTGGCCCAGATAACCTCCTGGCGCCAATTCTCACCTTGCGCTGAGTAATAGGGAGTTCCCAAGCTCCACTGGGACAAAATTTCATGTCCCAAATACAACCATGATCAGTGGCAATTGCATATGCAAGTCCTGGCTTGGTAACAGACCTGGAAAAAAGAATGAAGAAAAAAAAATCGAAGCCTTTGGGTCATGCCATTCCCCCATGTCATAGTAAATGCATAATTCTTTTGCATATTCCCCAGTGCAGAAGATACAAGGATCTTTGAAGATTAGGCTGAAATGATAATTAAGAGGAGATTCTCCTTGGCTACTTCTGGTTTATTATGTGTGTCTTGCTCCTTCTTGTACTATCTCATAAAACAAATATAACATATCTGAGAGGCAGAAAATCGGCTCTGCGGGAAGCAATGTATCTAATACAGCTGTTCTCTGCCCATAAAGCTCTAGTTCAGGAAACTCCCTAATGATATGCTCCAATTTAATTGCTAGTGATGTTGGAATTTGAGTTAATTCAGCCACAATTCCTACAGCACTGCTTAATCCTCAGCTACAATGCAGGATATAATATCTCCATAGGAATGAAACAAAATAATGTTTTTACAACAAACACAAAGTTTGCTTACAACTCACCCTTTGTCTTCCTGGATAGGTCCAAGCTGCCAGAGCTGAAGCAGAGCTGGTCCTGTATGGATTTGTGACAAAGAATGCTGAACATTCATGCTGGGATTGCAGTAGATAGCCACATACTGAGATGCCACAGAGCCTTCAGGGGTTGGGCACCACTCCAAAGCCCAGACAGGACCCCCAACAAAGAAAGTCATGTCTAAGCGGTCGTCATGAGGTTGTAAGGCATTAAACCTACCAGGCAGGAAAAGAAAGGAACCATTGCATAATAGCTGACCTTGAATGCAGCATCTAACATTTAAAAGTTTACTGGATACTTTGGAAGGAAAAAAAAGACATCACTGTGGCTTAGATCATATAGAGATGGTAAACTATTCAGTGAGATGGAACAAAGAATTGTTATAATTGATGTAAAACAAGCATGGGAAATCTCAGGTACCCCCATCCAACTCATGGGGCTTCAAAGTAAGGTTCCTCCCCCTTAACTGCCCCCTATCAGTCATTTCCCCAGAGATTCCCTAAATGTAATATTTCCCATAAGCTTTCCCTTGTGGACAAAACTAGTTGCATAAGCACACACCTGTTAATCCTGTAGAAGACATTGCTGCTTTCTTGCAAACCTTCTCTCTTGATAGAGAAGAGTGGGGACTTGGTCTCAGCAGGAAGGAATTCATCTGCTTCACTTTGGAAAATAGAAGAGAACAGAATGGGAACTCATCTGATGTTCGCTTTGTTATAAGAAACTGTTAGTATTTAAATGCCTGAAAACAGACTAGGGTACAAATATTTCTTCTGTGCAGGGGGATACACAGAATCTTTCAGGTGGCAATATTCTTGATCTTGCCATGCTGTCTTATGTGCTATGCTGCATTGATGTAGAGAAAATGACCACCAATGGCTCTTTCTTAAAAGTACAAGGAATTACCAGGACTACAGATCAGAATGGAAATGTAGGAGATGACAGGAAAGTGAAACCAAACATTCCAGAAGACACTAACAAAATGTTTCTGTATTATACCTAAGAATCTAAATGGACATATGAATTATATCATCAGGACTTGAGTCAACTTAAAGGAGACTTTATCATTTATTGGCTCACGTGCCCTTTCATTATCTATTTGGTTCTAGGTATGTCACATTTTATTCTTTTGTCAGAAGGCCATTCACCTCTCTGAGAGAAAAATCCACTTCTGGGCAGAGGGAATCCACTCTGGAAACTCCCAGTGGGAATGGTGCTGCTCACGTCTAAGGGACAAAGGAAGTACAACTGCATCAGAGAAATGCAATTTATATAAAAGGAATCAATGTAACAATCAGTGTATAACAACCAACTTGTCTGTGGTTTGATGCAATACTATAGTAGTCATAGCAAAATGAGAAAGCACATTCAATAACTACTGGATACATTTGAGTCTTTTGAACTTGCATCAATCTGAATGCTCAAAAATAGGAGTACTTTGGAAGATGTTGCAACAAACAACTTACTGCTTAGATTTTCTTCTTAGTTTCTCCAATTAGGCAAACAAGACATAAACCTTGGATTAAAAGGGGAAGGGGTTTTTTTTTGGTTAAGCTTCAGTGAAGAAAGGATTTGGCACTTGTCATTTCCTAGATTTCCCCTTTCCAAGCTTATTTTGCCATACTACATGAACACAACTCCGCAACATTCATTTAGAATTGTCTAATCTTTGCCTAACTATCTAGGAAAGTGCCAAGAAGTTGCATCCTTTCCTGAAGGAGCACAGATCTCAGAGAATCCAGTCCCTCCCAAGTATTTCAAGCTTTCCTAAACAAAGCCAACATAGCCAAAACTAGTATTTTTCTCTCTTGTACACATACATTTTGTCATAAGTCTTGACTCTTGCAAATCAGGAACTTGTCATATTTCTCTTTCTGATATTCTAAAAACATTTTGTCAAAATTAAAAGGAATTTAATTTTGGTCCTGATGATTGACCCGGATTGGATCCTAAAAGGAATTAGCCTTTTTTTCCCCCTTGGCTCTCTCTTCAAGGTCCTTCATTATCTTCATATCCATTTAAATAAAGGACACACTTTAGACACTTTGTTCAATTTTATGACAGGTTAAAATCACCTTCAGAGAGTTTTAAATAACTACCACCCATGGTCAAACTTGGCTCAACATTTCTGTTTCCTCAAAGAAGTAGAATCTCTTCACTCACTTAGGCAAAATATTTTTCTATGAACGGAGGTGGTTCTGCTTCTAGTCATAAGCCAGCCAAGCTTGAACATCCAGAGGCCTCATTATCACTGCCCAATCCACTCATTTAGACTTAAACTACAAGTCTGATGATTGCTGGAGAGCCCATTCTTTAAAACAGTGAACAGTAGGTACTCAAAAGCAGTCACGTGTACATCAGCCAGCCAGAACTAGTTGAAGCACTGAACTTTCAGGAAACAAAACAATGCAGCAGAAACCTGCCTTTCCTCCCTCCAGCCACATTCCTGTTCCTCAATTCTCCCAATCACTGAGTGAAATCTAATACTCACAAGCGGTGAGTGATGGAGAGAGACTTCCATATAGGGCCCATCATGGAATTGTGCAAGCCATTGGAACCAAATTCTCGGCGCTGAGCTTTGGACCTCTATGGGAAAAAAGGAAGTCAAAAACAGAGGCCCCAAAGCCACCCTCCCAAATTCTGGCAACAAGAATCTCTGCCAACTGATTCCAAAAGGCCAGGGCTTTTTCTGCAGGTGGGGTTCCCTCCAACATACCACCAGGTGAAGTATTCAATCCCCCCAGAAATACAACGAAGCCATCTCAGGTTTTGGTTACCACTGGTTTGCATGAGCTGGACTCCCTCTCAGACTTCATAGCCTCCTTCAAGACTAGGTCATAATGCTCTTCTTCCTCCTCCTCCTGCAGAAAACTTTCTTCTGAGGGGACAAAGTCCACATCTTCCTCTTTTCCCAACTTCTGTTCTTTTGGCTTACGGCCTCGTCGTTTCCTAGTGGGCTCCTCAGTTCTAGGGGTCTCCTTTGGGATTTCGTTGCAAGGAGGAGCCTGGTATGCAGATGTCAATTCTTCAGCCAGTTCCTGTAGATACAGAAGGGCTCTTGGAAAGAGGAAGGGAGCAAAACATAAGTTCACAAGCTGAGCTGCGGTTAAGAATCAGCTTCATTTTACACATATCTCATTTCCAAATCTCTAAAAGAATAGTGGTGGGCAGGTTAGAATCATAGGCCTCAAGCTCCTTGGGATAACAAATTTACTTATTCCGTACCTCTTCCAAGAACCCAAAAGAGGAAAAGTTTTTCATAGACAGTTGAGTTTTCTTGCTGAATCTGACAAACATTATCAAATAGAGATGGTGGGGGTTTACAATGCTGATTGATCTCTCTGTTTTACACAGTTTGATTCAATAACCATCTGATTAACATTTATTATACTAATTATAATTGGTATAATTTGTTATAACTAAGGCTATGTTCCAGTAGGGCTTTTTGTTTTTTTAAAGAAAAGCAAGCTACTTATTTCCACCCTAAAATAACGGTATAACACATATGCTTTACGCAGCAGAATTCAGTGGTAGGTTCCTTCTCTCACTTACGCTTTAGCTGCCCGGCGCTTTGGTCGTCCACCAGGCATGGTCTCAAGAGAATCCAGGCTCTCGTTGCTCTTCTGCTGGCAGAGGGACTCGGATGACTGACTGTCCAGACCTTGAGCTAGCCTCAGTAACAGGAGCTCTTCTTTGGACTTGCGACCTCGCTTCTTTGGCACTTTAACAGGAAGAGAGGAGCCATTTTCCGATGGCCCGGGGCCTCCGCTTGGTCCCTTGGGATCTTTGGGAATGGGATCTTTGCGGACAGAGACTTTCTTTCGGGGTTTCCGCCGACGGGAATGCTTCTTTATGGCTGGGATAGCTGATGGCACCTCAGTCGAAAGAGAGGAAACTGGAACTGGGGAAGGACATGGTTCATCTCCTTGGAAAGAAAGGAAGAAAAAAAGTATTGTCTTAGATGTCCTCCTATGCTGAAGGTACAAGGAGCTATCGTGAAACACAACTTAATTGCTATCACCCTCTATTTCGTATGCAGGAAGACTCAGTGCAAAGTCCTGCAACTGCTTCCACATCATCCTGCACCCCAACAAGTTCCTTGGCTATATTCCACATCATCCTGCACCCTGAGAAGCTCCTTGGCTATATTCCACATCATCCTGCATCCCAACAAGTTCCTTGACTATATTCCATACTTCAAACATTTTTGCCCTTGCAGATTAGTCTCCAAATCACCTTAAGAACCTGGTGAGCTCAGCTCCACAGACCCTTTCTTTCATCCTAATGGGCCAAAACCCTTTTTGAAGCAATTGTAGATATCCAAACTTTCTTGAATTTTTGCAGACTAGATTTCTCTTTAGATTTCTTCTAGCTCTGAGGTGTATGTACACCATTGGAGAATGTAGTGTGGCACACTCATTTCCATTCAGTGAAGTGGAAATCAAGGCTGTAATCTCCTCAATGTAATTGGCTGGTGCTATGGTTTCCTTGTTCCCCGTCACCCCTTACTTTTAGATCTAATGAGGTTCCCACTACCAAGAAGCGGTTTCTTTACTGATGCAGAAAGAAAACAGAAAGGGGGAAAAATGAATTCTTTCATTTTGCATTTCTCTAAAATAAAGTCATATTATTACATTTGCCAAGACAATGCAGCCAAAAATGCATCTGAAAACATACCAAGAGTTTCCACGTGACCAATCTCTCCTTCTTGTCCCCGTAGCTGCTTAGGAAGCACTTCTTCTTCCACGGCTTCTAGATGTCTTTTCTTGCAGTAAGAGCTCTGCTGCTCTGGCCATTCTTCTTGAAGGCAGATTTCCACACCAGGGGCAACTGCTGGTTCTATGTTACTTAAACCTACATCAGCTGAAGCCAATCCTTCCACTACTGATTTATTCTGCCCGTCCCAGTGAGGTTTTCTCAAGGAAGATGCTGTGCACAAAGTCTGACTGATATTTCCATCCTGTTGGTCAATGGCTTCCCTCACTATTCCCATTTCACAGCTTGGTGTGAGACAAGGTTCCATCAAGACACCACAGCTCCTCAGATAGGTGCCACTCTTTTCATCTTGCACATCACTTGGCCTGCAAAAATAGGATGAGAAAAGCAAAAAACAAAACAGACAAGGGAAATACATGTTACTCATGTGAACCTAAAAAAAAAAAAAATTGCAGCACCACTAAAACCAGTATCAAAAATAGCTAAAAATAGAATAGAATCTCATCTGAATAAACATCTCAATTAATAAGAACATCATAAGGCAAAATAATATACAAATTGACAATGATTCAATTCATGAAAAAAGCCCATAGAAATAAATATATTTTTGGCAGTTTGTACAAGGACAAAAAAATGGAAGTAGCCTAGCTTTCAACCCTATGAATAGAAATTGAGACAGCCACAAAGTAGAAGGAAATTGTGGTTGCAACAACAAATAGAGTTTTATTATTTGAAAATACCATAAATATAGTTATGGTTATGAGTTCATAAAGATATATGTATATTATACAATGAGACTGTGGGATATTAGAAAATATGATTCAGGATTATTGTTCTGGCTAAAAGCAACATAGTATAAGCACTGCATATTTTGTAGCTATATTTGTACAATTATATACTTTTAAAAGACTCAAAGTCAATAATCACATAATCATATTATTTAAAACCAATAAAATAATGAAACAGAAGACTTTTAACCCATTGATTTAAATGAGAGAAGTTCAGTGTAATCAAATAGAAATAAATGAAAACAGTCATTTATTCATTTTAAAACACACAGAAAATGTATCAGTTACATTTTTTCCTGTAAAGAGTTGGACAAAGATGAAACTCACCAAAAAGATTTACTGAATGCATTCAAGAACAAGCAACACTTAGTTGAGGGTCATATCTGCAAAATCTAAATAATTTTTTTCCTTTCAGATCCAGAGTGCTGTATAGCCTTATTAGCTACAATTAAACATTAATAGAAGATGAAGGGATTAAAATTTTGATAGTTTAGAGAAATGGACTGAAAATAATAGAATAAAATGGACAAATGCAATGTTCTTCACCAATTAACAGAATACAAGTGTAGAACAATGGATTGCCCAGCATACTTGTGAAAAGTACTTTTAATTGTAGATGACCAAAAACTACCAATGAATCCACAATGTAGCATGGAGGCAAAGTAAACATAACTTCTGACTGGATCAACAGAAATAATTTCCCAAATTCACTATGTAATAGTTCCACAATTTCTCCATTAACAAAAGTCCAATTTGAATATTTTGTCTACTTGTGGGTGTTATACTTTAAAAATATTTAGGCTAACTCCAATAGTTTCAGAAAAGGGCAAAAAGAAAACTGAGGAAGAAAACTTGAAGAATTAAAATATTGTAGCCATGAAAAACAAGAGGGAATACCACTTTTCTACAAACGTGGCATATAAGGTAGTAAATATTTATTTATATTATCCCAGAAAGCAGGACATAGAATAACAGATTTAAGTTATAAGCAGGCAGATTCTCCTTGGATGGGAAGGGAAGGAAAGGGAGAGTTCCTAACAATAAAAGTAAGTTGATAGTGGAACTAATGACTAAAAGTGAGTTTTGTTTAGTTGAATCTGCTGAAGCATAAGATAACTAGCTTTTATCATAGGTGCTTTAATTTAGATTCTTGTGCTAAGCAAGGGGCTGGAGCTGATTATTTAAATCTGTTCAAATCAATGAAAACCAGGGTGCTGGAAGAGAAATGTAATTGTACACTGTTTTCAAATACAGGTATATGATATCATATTATGTCCATAATGAAAGACTGTGCTACTTGCCTTTTCTTGCTTTTAGAGCAAAGTTCAAATGTTGCTTTCTACAGCTTGAAAGAATTGTGAATCTATCTCCTTATTAAGAACAGGAGAAGTACCGTAAATATGTCCCTGCTTTCAGGGGCTCTTTATCAAATTTACTTGTTCTTCTCTTGAATTATTCTAGTCTAAAGCTATGGAATGCATCTCTATAGGAATTACACTTGCTGTCAGGTTTTTTTTTTCGGGTAAGCAGCTAAGACTTTTCAGCAGGTTTTTCAATGAGTACTGCTAATAATTTTAATAGTTTGGATCAATATATTGTTATAAATTTTTAACAGCTTGAATAACATGAGTACAAAAATGAGCTGAAATAAGTGTATTATTATTTTATTGGAGTCTTTGTTTACTCCAGGACAATACAATCCAGTAATAATGTAATTAAAATATATTTAACATACATAATTCTCTTCATAATTCAGTTATGAACTGCATAGGCAAACTGCAATTGCCATCCTAAGGGCAGCAGCTAAGAGTCTATTTCTGGGAAGCAAAGAGGAGTGAAGTTGGTAAGAGCTGCTTTTCCATAGCAGGATCAGCTCTTTTGGCTAGCCATCTTAGGAAATTACCCAGTGATGCCACTATTATATGAATCAACATGACAGTGTATGTTATTGATCATCAGAGTTTTTTATTTTATACATTTTAAAATAGACACAGTGGATGTTTTAGCTATTCTATATATCATGTAAGTATTCAAGATACTTGACTGTATTGAAGCTATCCCATTTCTGAATGCTGCTGCTAAAAATCCATAATTTTGCCATTAAAAGAGGCTGCTATTTAAAAAAAACACCATTTGATTTCTTTTCATTTGGCTTGAAAAATCTATGTTAAGCCACGTTTCAACAGTATTCTAAATTGCTGAACATTCTACAATTCTAGTTTCAAAATCTCTGGACAATTTGTTTAGTCCCCGTGGTTTCTGGCTTTTGCAATGCTTCACGATCGTTTCATAAAACCGTTCAATCATGATAATCTACAAGGTTTTAAAGTGAATAAAACGGAGAGAGAGTTGCCATCTGCTCGTAGTGGAAGAGAAAAAAGCACGAATTTAAATCACCAAAGGGCGGAGAAGCGTCCATTGCACAGCCAAGATTCGACCCAGATCTACCCAAAGGCGCTGGCGAGGAGGATTTTTTTTTCTCCAGAGGCGGAAATTGAGGTTTCGCACTGGAGGCGGGGAGCGGGGGTGGGGACTCCAGGGAAGAGTGTCTTTTGGACTGTCTTTGTTCCCTTGTTTCACGCCCTTACGGCGGTTTCACGCCCCTACGGGGTGACAACAAGGGACCGCATCGTGGGCAGCCACCCCTCCCCGCAGTGATGAGCGAAAAGGCTCCTCAAAGGTGGCCTGCCAGATGCAGGCGGCCTCAGCCTCACCTTGTTCTCCCCGCATGGAAACCGGTGTCTGGCTGGAGCACCAAAGATGGCGGACGTTACAAGGATAATAGCGATGACCCGAAACTCTGGCGTCACTTCCGGTACCTGGTCTTCCCTCAGCTCTGGTGACGAAAACATTTGGTCTCCGCCCCCTGCCTGAGGTCTAGACAGAATCAAGAGAACATTATTTTGCACCGCGATGCATTTTGGGAAATGCCGCTGTCGGAGTATCGGACGGCACTAGGGCCCAGAAGAGGTGACAGTACAGTAATCATTCGTGGGACATTGCGGTCTCCTTTCAGTGATGGATGTCATTTCGCCAATATTGTCTGTCGGTAGATGCTGCTTTGTTTTGCTCTCCGCCTCTTTTCCTGGCTTAGGTCGGTTTTTCCAAGCATGTTGGCGTTTAAACTTTCAAGATTTGTGGTTATCGGACATTGAAAACCTGGATGAAGCAAATTATCTTGACAAAAATGGCATTGATCACTCCCTTAGATTACCTCTGTGATCATTTAAACCAGTGTGTTTCAAACTTAGCAACTTTTAAGATGTTTAAAAATGATTAAGATGGCTTAGAGTAGACTAAGATCAAATAGACAACAATCCAGGGATACCAAATTTTAGTAGTGCCAAAAAACAAGGCTACTGAAGAACACAATAAAAAAGAACTGTTGTCATATGACAACAATGGGTGCTAATGCAATTAAAATTACTTACTGTGTAAATAGGGAAAAATATCCAAGAAAACAAATTGTGCAGGACTCAAAATCATGTAATAATTAAAAGCTCAAAGAAAAAAGGGTATGATATTCCTAAAATTGAAAGATGAGCCAAATCAGAGGGGGTGCCAAAATATGATTTTCCAGAGGGCCCAAAATATCTGGAACCAACCATGGTGTGGATTTCCAGAATTCCCCAGCCAGAATTCCAGAAGATAAAAAACCACACATCTTAAAGTTTCCAAGTTTGAAAAACACTGGGCTAAATTTAGGACTGTAACCTGCTCCCCTCTCCCATTAGAATTCTCAACATCAGTCCTTAATGTCCTACAGCAGCGGTCGCCAACTGGTGGGCCATGGCCCACGGGTGGGCCTTCAGAAAATTTTGGTGGGCCACAGAGAAATCTCACCTCCAGAGCACCCCCGCAAAGCAATTAATCCAGGCTGTGCAGAAACACAAGGCTGCGCCGCCCACATGGCCCAGGGGAACCCTCCCTACCCATTCACTGCTTACCTGGCAAACTTGCCTGCTAAAATTGCTATTTTTCCTTTTTCCTACCATCTTCTGTTCTGCTATGCCAGGAGATTCAGATTAGCTAGGAAGCAGGAAATGGTTGGATTTCTTGTTTTCTAGCTAGTCTTTAGATCTGTGGCTCTGCTTCCCTTAGGACTGAAGGTTTGCTTGCAAGCAAATTCAGTGCAGACTCACAGCAAGAAAATTTGAGAGACTGAGCTAGCTGATGGCAGATAGATCACTGAATGGATTCTGTGAGAACTCAATCTGCCTGCTTTGCCTGATTTTGGGTAAAAAATGCTTTTTTTATAAAAAAAAAATCAATATTTACATACATGGTTTGTTGTGAGCTAATTTTGTGTTTGCTTGCTAGTAAATTTTATGAGTTTGCTTGCAAGTAAATTTTATGTGACAGACTGAGCTAGCCAATGGCAGATAGATAGATCTCTGAATGAATCTGTGATTCTATGAGCAACTCAATCTGCCTGCCTGCTTTGCCTGATTTTAGGTAAAAGTTGCTCTTTTTTATATAAAAAATTCAATATTTATATAAATATAATATTTACATACAAGCCATGCCCAGCCAGTCACATGACCACCAAGCCACACCCACAAATTAGGCCATGCCCACAGAACCGGTTAGTGGTCCCTGGGATCTAAAATTATGAGTTTGGTGGTCCCTGAGGTCCAAAAGGTTGGCAACCCCTGTCCTAGAGTGTTTGTGAGTGTTAAGCATAAGGGATATATGGTACTTCTTTGTTTGCATCTAAGTTACCTTAAAAACCTCTTTTAATTACATATGCTCATCTTATGATATCAGATGAGGAATACCCCTACACCTTCCCTTGGAAGATATTAGAAGGGTGGAAATTCTGGAACCTTTTCTGTGACTCCTCTGATTATTCAAAATAATTTGATACCCAATCTCCAAATATTTCTCTCTCTCCCACCCACTCCCATACCCTTTTTGAAAACACAAAGGATGTATTTTTGTTGAATGTAATTTTTACAATTAGCATCAGCTTTTTAACTGTTTTATTCTGTTGTATGCAGCTTTTGATTTTTAATGGTATACTTGGGAGAGTATTGAATATGGTGGATACAAGTTGTGCAATAAATAATATTTAGAGGTCAGAATGCTAGGCCATGTGAGGTCAGTTATTGGATTCCTATATTCATAATTGTTAGCAATTTTCATGAGTGATTGAATTCTTTCTGCACAATTATTGGTCCACCTGAAGCAGTAGGATATCCCAGGGTCATGTTCCCAACATTAGGGAGAGCAACGGAGGCAATAAATAGAAATAAAACTCCTTGATACCTTGCTCTAAAGCTGCTTTCACCCTTATAATAACAGCAATATTTTAGGAATTCTGGAAATTTAATCCCCAAACACCTGGAAGCAAAAATCTAAGAAATCTTTTAAATATGATTCACTTTATAGTAGGTACCTGTAGCGTGGTTAGAATGAGGCACCGAGTAACATCCTGTGTATGACAGGGACTAATAGTTTACCTAAGAGAGAGAGAATCAGAGTTATATTATGCAGGCAGGTTACTGTTTCTATGAGATCAGTTTTCCAACTGTCCTCATATTGGTTTGGTTTGCACATTGCATTAAGCCATAATTGATTTTATACTTAGTTTGTTAAGTTGGCTTGCTCATAGATGTTAAAGTATAAAATCACGGTTAGCAAATTTTACTAGTTACATTCACACACATTTTAAGCTGAAACCAAACATGTAATATTTTGGCTTAGTACCGTATAGGAACCAACTGACATCATCTCATCTATTTCAGAACTGCCTCATGTAAGAAAACACAAATCAGTGCAAATGGATTTGGAACAGATCTATACATTTGTCAAGAAATGTATAGAAAACAAGGCATTTCACAAGGCCCTAGTTAGTAGAAAAAAGATTCTGGGTCTCAGGTCTACTTGAACATAGAACACAGTCAATGATAAAGAGAAATACTGTATCTACATGTTCAAATGCACTCATGATTACTACTAGAATAAATTCCAGAGTGGATCCCTAGCTCTAAAACTGAGTGTTAGAATAAACAGGATTGATAAATTCTATAATAAACATGACTCCATTTCTAGCAGCAACAAATTGACAACAGAGATGCCCCAAATAAACCAGAGAACAACTGAACATAAATTACTTAAGTCCTGGACAAGAATTCGGTTGGAGTTGGGTGTCCTGTTTCACTCAGGTATTCACACAATTACATATCATACAAAGAGGCATGGAACTGAGACAACACAAATTTATTCACTCTTCCAACATTACTGTTCTACATTCTTGACACGAAGAACAACAGGAACAGAGGTGCAAGGGATCATCCCCAACTCTGTAATGACTAGATCCACCAACTCTAGAGGAGTCACATCATAGACTAAATTGAGAAGGTGCAATGATTTGTTTTCTTGCCAGTTGGATAATGGACAACTCTTTCCTTTTGATCCAATCAGGTCATCTGGATCATCTGCAAATATAGGAATAGGGACCAGTTAGAAAAGCATTGGTTCTTTCTCAAAGCAGCATATGCCAAGATTTTTCCTTCATGGGACAAGTCCTGAGGCTATTGTTTCCTGTACTTTTCTTCTGCACATTCTGATTCTTACTTTGCTTACAGTGTTTGTGCTTTTATAACTTTGCACTGAGAAGCAGTGGGTGCAATTTCAGCATTGCAATATCTGTCAAGTTTCCTCTACATATTTCAAAGCTCAACCATGGACTAGTCACTCTCCTGAGCCAATCTAGCTCATAAAGTTGATCTGAGATAAGCATGTGCTTCAATTCTCAGTGGACTTGAAGAATGAAAGTGACATGAAACAAAATGGAAAATGGTAGCCTGACTTTTCTAGGTAAGCTTTTTCCCTTAAAGGGATGGTTTTTTGGTTCTCTTATTTGTATTAGCCCAAATGTTGAGATCAACAAAAGTCTACCAACTACCTCCAGAAATCTATATGAAAAATGGCTAACATTCTACAAAATAGTCAAATCTGCCTTCTCCAGAGAACTCAATATTAAAAAAAATAGAAATGGCAAATCTTTATTTTGGACATTTGCAAGATTGTGCAATAAAGTTTTTCAACTAAAACGGGTCACCAACCTTTTAGTCCTCAGGGACCACCAAACTCATAATTTTAAATCCTGAGGACCAGAGACCCTGGGAAAATCCCCAAAAAAAGTCTGCAGGAAAATTCCCCACCCCGTTTTCCTACCGATCAATCATGATTTGGAATCACAGGATACTGTCTCCAGCTCCGTTCTCAGGGGGAGAGACTTCATGCAAGGAAAGCAGCAGAAGCAGCGAAAGTCTTTTTCTCCCCCAAACTTTACCAGAAATAAGTCTTTGCTGCTGCAGCCTCTTGGAACAGGAGGCCTTGCAGGATCCCAAAGACTCATTTCCTGGCGGAGTTTGGGGGAGAGAAAGAAAGTCTTTTGCTGCTTTCCTTGCATGCAGCCAAAAGCAGAAGAAGAAAGAAGCGGAAAGAAACAGCCTGGCAAATTTCCCTCTCTGCCCTTTTCCCCCTTCCCCTCACTACCTCATGTTTGCAATGCAAGCCTTGTGTTCCCGCGGGCCATGTGGGTGGCGCAGCCTTGTGTTCCCACACAGCCTGGATTAATTGCTTTGGGTGGTGCTTTGAGGGTGACATTTCTCTGTGGACCACCAAAATTTTCTCACGGACCACCAGTGGTCCCTGGCCCACTGGTTGGCAACCACTGATCTAAAAAGATAGCTGAAGCTTGACACCAGACATACCAAGTTCATTGGAAACAAAGGAGTCAGTCTGAACCCGATCACAGAACTTGTAGGTCTCACAGCAGACTAGTACAGACACATTATAGGCCTTGGAAAGCAGTGCAATTTGTGAGGTGCCCATATGTGACATCACTGACCCATTGGCTAACAATGCATGAGCTCCTAACAGCACTTTGGAAACCTGCCAAGAGAGAGAGAGAGAGAGAGAGAGAGAGAGAGAGAGAGAGAGAGCTATTCATTTATTTTATAACCATCTGTAGCCTTTATTTATTAAAAAGATCCACATAATTCTTGTCACTATCCCCTTTCAAATCCGATTAAGAACTCCAGGGTATCCCCAGCTTAGTTAAGACACATGTTGGTAACATGGAAACATGGAGGAAAGGATGATGAATGGGGCAGCATATAAATTTAATAAATAATAATCAGAACCTGCTGGTCTGATACGATCTCTCTTCAGCCTCCAGATTCTGCCCCTACCCAACAGAATTGCCCTTTCAGTTCTTTTACCAACAGTGTCCTACCCACATCACATTTCAAAGCTCCTACCTCAGGTAACACATAGGAGATGGCATTGATCAGCACATAACTGCAGCGGACTCCCTGTTTCACCAGGCGACACAGCGTCTCCCGGCCTTCCAACCGTGGCTGACTGTCTACTACCACCACTCGGAAGGCACGATGATTGGCATGAGCCTCACAGAGTATGCGGCTCACCAAGGATGAGCTACCAAGAAAACATGCAGAGATAAACAGATGAGGAACTTAACTCAGACAACATTTCCCTTGGCCAACTTTTGGAAATCCAGAATGTCTTTGCTCTCAGACTTGGAAATCTCTGTCTCTTCTCCCCTTACTTTAACTCAAATATAAGGTGATTGTCAGGGCTCCAACAAATCCACTCCCATTCATATCATAAGTCTCTAGCCGCATCTCTCAGAGTAACCAAATTGATTTATTAGGAGTGGCCATGTCGGTATTAGCAGCTGGGTGCAGCTGACACTAAAATACATCATTCATTTCCCCCTTGACCCTGGTCTTTCCCCCACCCCCTGGATGTATATTCTCCAATGGGACACATCCATAGTCAAGAGTCATCAATCATGCTCTCCAGTAATATTCTTGTGTGCTGACAGCTTTGGCCTGCCTACAAATTATCTGAAGCATTTCAGGAATGCACTACTTTCCCCCATTCCCTTTCTGCTGGCAACTAAAAAGACCAAAGAAGTATTTTTTTAGTTGACAGTGATATTATCCACTCTAAGTAGATCAAATCAGGAAAGCTGAAACTGCTTTTGTTCAGACTAGCTATAATAACACAATTTTCCAAATCTGATTGAGCTGTACCTCCGCCTCACCCCACCTCTTTTATAGTTCTGAGTTGGCAGATGTCTACATGAACTACTTCTGAATATTATCTCATTTTGGACTTTAAAATGCTTTAGCTTCTTTTGCCCAGGTAACAATTCCTGCATATCTCCACCAAAATCATTTTATGCTTTACAGATAAAGTTTTCTGAACTGCACTGATTGCTGTGAGCACAGCATAAGATCTAGGTAAGTTTACGCATTCCGCAAAAGCTTCCCAGGAGGCAACCCATCATCTTCTGGCATTGTCACCCTGGCTACGATCACCCATTTTTAGCATAACAGTACTATTGCTTTATCTTTGTCAGCCTGCCAGATCCCTTTCTCTCTTCATTTCCACCAGCATTTCACATCCAGGACAGCAGCTTAGATTCTGAAAAGCATCATTCAGATAAGAACCATTTTGTTTTTCTTCCCCCACCCTAGGCACAACTCCATACCATCCATAAACAAGGATGACGTCGCCATCGTTGATCTTCTCGAAGGCAAATTTGGAAATGGCTTCAGCTGCCAGAAAAATCTTCTCCCGCTCATATTTGTCAATTGTCTCCTGAAGTTGCTCCTTGGCCTATTCCCAAAAAACAGTTGGTCATGTGTGGTCAGTCCCCTCCCTGCATACTGTACTCAGCTGGATTCGTTTCTTGTAGCTGATATAATGGATAAACTACCTATAACTGTTTGATATGGGCGTGTTATTTTTTTGTTATTTTATTATTTTGAAATTGTCAGTAAATAAAATGAATCTCTTCCATAATATCTAAGTTGGATCTCTTGCTTATCCATGGGAGAAAAATGCTCTGGTTTTCCACCCTGTTCTTTTGAGTATGGCAACATCTCTTTGAAAAATGAAAAAAATAAGTCAGAACAATAAATTGACAAGATGAAGGGCTAGCAATTTGTGCCAATCTGAACTTATAATGACATTCCCAGGAAAGAGAGCAAAGTGGAAGAAAAAAAGCCATCACCCTGCACACCATGGATTGCATGCTACATTCAGGAATTTCAACCAGCATCCAAGTTTGTAAGTTTGAACTCACCTTCTCTTCTCGTATGGTCCCTGGTAGTGAGGAGATCTCCTTCTTAAGGAATTTGATGGCATTGCCCATGCTGGCAGAGAGGGGCCTGCACTGGGTCAGGAAGCTGCAGAAGAAAGGCACACTCGGCTCAGCATCAAAGCACTTTTCCACCTCCAGATGTCCAAAGGGGGAACTCTTTTGTTCTCAATCACCTGATGTACGGCTTCAGCTTGTTTACAAGGTCCCGTGAAAGTTCTTCGTTGGCCGGAGTGGTATAGTCTCTAATCACCTGAAGGATAGGATAAAAGAGAAGTTGCAAATTTGCAAAGCGAAAAACCCAACATGAACAGGAGAAGAGTCCTACAGCAGGATCGAGTCAAGGTGAGTTAATACCTAAGTCTGACAACTTGTTTCCCATGTTAGCCAAACAGTGGCTACTGTGGGAGCCTGTCTGAGAACAATGGAGACAATTGCTATTCTCTACAGTATTATTTGTGCTCCCCAGCAAAACAGGTTCTGTTAGCACTGGGAAGCTGCATATAGCAATAGCATTTAAGCCTTATATACTGCTTCACATTGCTTTACAGCTCTCTCAAAGCAGTTTACAGAGTCAGCCTATTGCCCCCAACAATCTGGGTCCTCATTTTACCTACCTCGGAAGGATGGAAGGCCTCAACCTTGAGGCTGGTGAGATTTGAACTGCCAAATTGCAGGCAGCAGGCAGGCAGCAGAAGTAGCCTGCAGTACTGCTCTCTAACCATTGTGCCACCACAGCTCATAGAGTCTGATGCTCATAGAGCCATTGACCTTTTCCTTCTCTAAGAATTTATTACATTATTTTAAACTAGCGAAGCCTATAACTATTCCATCTGCAGAATGGCTGGTATATTCATTTCCTTCTGAGAATGTATTTACCTATTTAAAATTTTACACCAAGCTCCCCAACCCCTGGGCCATGGCCCACTACCAGGCCTCGAGCTGATTGGAACTGAGCTACTGCGGCTGTGGCAGGCGAGTGCGTGCATCCTCACTTGCATGAACAGTGGGCAAATTGTGATATGTTTTGAATTGTGAGCCATCCAAAGTCATTTGCTGAGATGGGCAGCAGTGGAAATGAGATAAACAAATGTAAAAAAAAAATGCAGAAGGTGGCTGACACATTACTTTGATAATTGTTGTCAGGAAGACAACATGAATGTGTCAGTGCCATCATGTGACCATATAGTGACCATACTGCACCTCTGTATGGTTTGCCAATTGCACAGTGGCAGATAGGACAGCACTCCAGAGCAGGGGTCGCCAACCTTTTGGACCTCAGGGACCATCAAACTCATAATTTTAAATCCCAGGGACCACTAACCAGTTCTGTGGGTGTGGCCTAATTTGTGGGTGTGGCTTGGTGGTCATGTGATTGGCTGGGCATGGCTTGTATGTAAATATTATCAATATTTATATAAATATTGATTTTTTTATAAAAAAAGAGCAACTTTTACCCAAAATCAAGCAAAGCAGGCAGGCAGATTGAGTTGCTCACAGAATCACAGATTCATTCAGAGATCTATCTGCCTTCGGCTCGCTCAATCCGTCACATAAAATTTGCTTGCAAGCAAACTCACAAAATTAACTCATAACATACCATGTATGTAAATAATGAATTTTTTATTAAAAAAAAAAAAAAAGCAACTTTTACCCCAAATCATACAAAGCAGGCAGGCAGATTGAGTCGCTCACAGAATCATTCAGTGATCTATCTATCTGCCATCAGCTAGCTCAGTTTCTCAAATTTGCTTGCTGTGAGTCTGCACTGAATAATAGAACTTTCAGTCCTAAGGGCGGTTTGGCTGTGCTTAAAAGTAGAGCTGAAGATCTAAAGACTAGCGAGAAAGCAAGAAATCCAACCATTTCCTGCTTCCTAGCTAATCTAAATCTCCCGGGACAAAAGAACAAGTGATAGTCAGAAAAAGGAAAAATAGCAATTTAGCAGGCAAGTTTGTTGGGTAAGGAGTGGGTGGTCAGGGAGGGTTTCCCCGGGCCATGTGGGCGGCGCAGCCTTGGATTAATTGCTTTGGGGGAGTGCTCTGGGGGTGAGATTTCTCTGCGGCCCACCAAAATTTTCTCATGGCCCACCAGTGGGCCGCGACCCACCGGCTGGCGGCTGCTGCTCCAGATGGTTAATGTCATTGCCCAGAAGATCATTGGTTGCCCTCTCCCCTCTTTGGAAGAGCTTTATAACTCCCGCTGCCTTAAGAAAGTTCAAAACATCCTTAAAGATCCATCTCATCCTGGGCACTCTTTTTTTGAACTATTGCCATCTGGCAGACGGTACAGGATAATAAAAACAAGGATAGATAGGCTGAAAAACAGCTTCTATCCCAGGGCAGTAGCTCTTCTGAATTCTACTATATAGTGCAGTGTTGGTGCATTGTCGGGGGTTTTCAATTCAGTGTGTGGAGTGTGAAGTATGCGTGTTTGTGTTTATTTTCATGGTCATGATGTGCACTGAAGATGGTGTTTGATTTCGTTGTACAAGGTGCAATGACAATAAAGTAAACTAAAACAGTCAAGAGGAATGGATTTTGACTCAAGAGAAACTATCTTACAATCTACCACATCAGGTAAACTAAGGAAGGGAAAGGCACTTCATACATGTTTATCATAACTATTTGCTGTTTGTGTACCAGTTCTTCCAATGGGAAGAGATCCAGATTGGTCTAAACAACACTTCTAACTCCCTTCTTTAGCAGTACCTGTTTGAAAACTTTTAAGAGTGCAATACACCGAGCGTTGGAGCCATTGATGATGCCCTGAGAGTACTGGAGGCCAAGACGCACCACTGCAGGGTGGATGGTGGAGACTGGGATGCTGCAGGTGAAAAGATTCTGGGTTATTACATATCATTTCAACACTACCCAATAAAACTGACACTTTTTGCACATTATCCATCATACCAAAGCCCAACTACAAGTTACTTTCAAGAAAGAAAATATTATTCTTGTTCATCTTTTTCTCCCATCTTTTTGAAATACTATAAAGGAGAGGTGATTTGAATAAAAGTATAAAGAATGATGAATATAGATCCTGAAATAGCTGAAGAGCACTTTCAGAGGGAGAAAAGGGGAAGATAAACTTTAACCAAAGCACTTTGCCTTAAAACTTTGTATTAGGATGGAATCTAAGCACAGAAAGGCAGGGCAGCAAGAACAGAGCTCCAACCTAACCAGGCCAATTTCACTGAGTGAAGAACATGGTTCTTGGTTTTGTGACCTCTATTCTTCCTTCTTTTCTTTAGGAACAGCCTAGAAAATGTCCTCACAACATCATTTATGAACATTTCAAAGAGCTGTGATAAAGCCCCTTTAGGTTCAATGCTTTTCTCTTGGTTCACAGGCACTCACCTCATCTGTTGTGTCAGCAACTCTTTGCGACTATATTGATGCAAATGGGAGAAGAGACTAACTTTGGCACCATAATCTGGTCTCATAGGGACCTGTAGACATGGGGGAAAAACCAGTCTAAACATGGAAGGCGATCAATCAACCATATATCATCACTATCTGTGGTGAGTTGCCTCTTAATAGGAATCTTTCACAATTTTCCTGGCCCATAGGTACTTTAATTTGTGCAGTGCTTTTTAAGTTATTATGTCTCTTTGAATTAAGATCATTTTAATCAAGACCAGTTAACAAAATGAAGCATTCTGACAGGAACCCAGATCACTGCGCCCAATATACTATTTCTTAAAAGCCGTAATGGTTAAACCGAAGATCAGGAATTTCAGAAAGAAGCTAAAATCTTGCAAAAAGCAAGGTGAGAGAAAAGTGAGGGGCTGCCTCAATAGGTTTGGACTTCAGCAATTCTCAATACAGCAAACCCTGCTTTATAGTTTCTTAGCCACTTCTAGGTGAGCTGGAGAAAATATAAACATTTTCATAACTCCACAGACCATACAAACTTGTGTACAAAAGAGGAGGGTTACAGTATATGTTTATGTAAAAATAACAGGACAATTCAGGCATTTCTTTGGGGAAAAAGGCCCTATCTCTCTTCTATTGTGGCAGGTAAATCAAGGTTGGCTATTATTTCTCTAAGAAGCCAAGCAAAAAGTCACATTTGATTGGGTGGCTGTATAAATGATTTGATTGTACTAAATAAAATCAAGAAACATGCCTGTAAAGGTACCTTCTGTCATCTTCATTATCCTCATTTATTGAACTTATATGTCGCCCAAGTCCCAGAGACTCTTCACATGTTTTCATTATTGCCTCTTTCATTCAAGCACAAAGTGTTTGGTTTAGTGTTAAATCTTAAAAAAAATAGATTGTAAACAACCCAGGGATGAACCAGGGGGAGATACTCAAGTTGGCTTTTCTTTGAGGATGTTAGATAGGATTTTTGTGGCCACTTTAACTTAGTCCTCAGCACTAAAAAAGCAGTTGAGCATAATGATCTCAACAACACTTCCAATCTCAGTCTTTAAGCAGACTAAAGAAACACAATTGCTACCTGCACATAGTATGTGGTGTCCAAACTAATAATAGCATATAATATATATTTATTACTATATAACATAATATACAATTATAACATACAGTACTGTGAGTGAATGTTTCACACAACATACACACTGAATCACAAGCTGATTGAATCTATGGTGCTGAATGAAGCCAACTTATGACTCTACAGGTAATCCTCAATTTAAGACTAAGTGATCCCAGAATTACAGTTAAGTCATTGGGGTTGTAAATTGATGCATCAGACGACTAGACCAGATTTTTGGAAGGCAATAGGTGAGCATCAGAATCGTTAAGTGAATCAATTTTACTGAATTGGTGGTTTTTGAAGGAAATGGGAAATAAAATGTCAGAAACCAGCAAAAATGTTACAAATTGGGAGTCATGTGACTATGAGCTCTATGGTTGTAAAAGCTGGTTGCCAAGCTCTCAAAATGTGATTGCATGACTTCAGCAGGATGTGACCATTGTAACTTCAAAAACTGGCAGTAAAAGTTCCTTTGAATGGTCATTGTTATCAGTCCAAACCTACTTGTATAACTTATTTACCTCCACCTCTCCCAGCCACTGTTCCTCATGAGGACTAGAGTCCTACCTGCTGACGCTCCAACTTTTTGGCTAGCTTTTTTTGGGCGGCTGGATCATCCACCTGCACATGTTCTGGGAGCCTCTTGACAGCTGGGGAGAGAAGGGGGCAAAGTTCAGAAGATGAAACTTTCTAGCTGGGTCACCAGTCACATTTTCTTCGGGACAGAGCCTCACCTGGCTGGGCTTCAATGGGTCCTACCCGAGGCTTGGGAGGCACGGCTGTTTGAGTAGGATCAGCCTTCCGAGCTTGCTTCAACGCCCGGTCGGCCTCCTGCTTGGCCCGCCGCTCAGCTCGCAGCTCAGCCTTACTTTTGCCCGGCCCGGTCTGCTCGCCTCCACAAGCTTTGTCAAGAGGACCCGGCGTGGTAGGTTCCGGTCCTAAACCCAAAGGAGGAGGAGGAGGAGGGAGAAGATGACAGGGTAAGCGGAGGCCAGCGCTGATTTTATACCCCGGCCGTCCATTCCGCCCGGGAACTCCGACGACGCGTCTCCCTCTGCAGCTCAGACTGCGAAAAAAAAGGGAGACCCCCCCCCCAACCCTCTTTCTTCGCCCCTCTGGCACCTGGCGGAGGCAGCTGCCCAGCAGGCGTAGGACCGGGGTGGGCGAGCCCATCGGGAGGCGGCTTGGGCTGCTTCTCCGCTTCCCGGCGCTTTTTCTTCTGCTGCTTCTTCTCTTTCCGGAGCTGCAACTTGTCCTCCGCGCTGGGCGCCTGCACGGAAGGTAAAGGGGAGAGAAAGACGAGGGGGAGAAGGAGAGAGCTGCCGCCACACCAGTCAGGTGCTCCTCCAATCCCGCCACGCGCCCCTTTTCTCCAAGTACCTGGCCGCACTCCGGGGCCTCACAGCTCCCCGGCTCCGCCATCGCCACTGCTCTGGCTCCGCCCCTGACCTCAGCTGGTCGCGACAGCGTCCCCTGCTGCTCAGAGCAGGATCGGCAGGGAACATCTCGCCTTCCTTCCGCTGTCCTGGGCATCCAAGTGGCTTAGCTGTGGTCTCGCGGAGGACGGGGAGAAGTTGATTGGGCAAGGGACCGAACGGAGCCACGCCCTCTTTTGTCCAGCGGGCTGTAGTGGTGGTGGTGGGGAAACAAATACATGGGAGCGCTGGGAGGGTGGCCGCTCGCCCCATGAGTGTCCGCGAACCGAAAGGTTTGCGCTGGCAATTCTGCTGCTGCGATCCGGAGGATAATTGCTGATGGGCAGGCATGTCTGCCTCGATCCACAGCCCACACCACGCAAATGCTGGGGCTGATACAAGGGTCTTCAAATTTGGCAAATTTAAGACTTGTGGACTTCAACTCCCAGAATTCCTGTACTAACATGACTGGAGGAGGAATTCTGGGAGTTGAAGTCCACAAGTCTTAAAGCTGTCACGTTTGAAGACCGCTGGGCTAATACCTGGCAATGGCTGTTTTCGGCTTTGTGCAGTACCAAACGAAGCCTATTTTGTTGCTCCCCACCAAAGACAGCCGCCGCATTTCTACGATTTGCTAAAGGAGCCACTGCACCGACGCCGTTAGCGTCTTCGGTGTGTGGTGCAACCTATTCACACCGATCAACCGGGCTCTCAGGCCCGAGCTGATAGACGGAGAGACCTGTCGGTCCCTTCAACCTTGCTTATTGGCAGTGGCGGCTACCCCGATTACCACGTATATAGGGTGGGAAACCAGATGGGGGCTGCAAAACTCCGGACGACCATTGTTTGGACTCGGTCCGTCCGTCCCTAATGGAGGCGTTGTTCTTTCCGCTGCTAACCTACCTCGCTGGACGGACAGCCTAGGTGAGGAGAGAAAGGGGCAGGGGGCGACCCAGATAACCTGTCCGTCCGCGGGGTAAAGCAGGTTCCGAGACTTCTTATTGGCCAATATTGCCCTCGGGTTGTGCTTGTATCGTTTAACTCGGGTCTCCAAACTCGGCCGCTTTAAGACTTGTGGACTTCAACTTCCAGAATTCCTCCTCCAGTAATATTAGCTCAGGAATTCTGGGAGTTGAAGTCCACAAGTCTTAAAGCGGCCGAGTTTGGAGACCCCTGGTTTAACATCTACCTACCACGACCTGCCTTTGGGGGAGTGGAGGGCGGGCGGTTCAGCCCCCTGATACCAAATTGTGGGGGGTTTCCGAACCGTCGAGGTAGAAGAGCACCTGGACAAGACGGAAGCATTTTCGCTTTCAATATTCCCTTCTCTGACCAGCACTTGGTCTTTCCTGGGTCAGACCATGCACGGATAGGGCCGGGGGGATGACCGGCAGCCAAAAAAAAAAAAAAAAGCGGGGGGGGGAAAGAGACGAGTTTTTTCCGGTCCTCCTCCTTCCGTTACGCCCACAGTGGTGCCTCCCTCCCTCTCTCCGCCCGCAAGATGGCGGCTACATCGGAGTCCAGTTCCGGCCCGAGTCGAAGGTAGCAGCGACAACAGCAGCTGCAGACGGAGGTGGAAGCGGCCATGCATTTCTCCATCCCCGAGACCGAGACCCGCGCCGGGGATGGCGGCAACGCTGCGGCCTACGTGGCGAGTGTCAAGCCCCTGGAGGCGGGGCGCAGAGTTCCCAGGGTTCCCTCCCCCCCCTTCGGATTAAACCCTAACATCTGGAAAGGGCATCGAACTGGGATTTACACCCTGGGCGACTCGCTCGGGTGCCTTTCGGCTGCTTCTCTGCAGCAACTGTAGGCGCCTTCCGGCTCTTCAGAAGAATCCGGAGTGGGCGGAGGGGGTGGGAAGGACGACCGGTTGGTATGAGCGGTTTCACTTCTCCTCCGCAAAAACTCCGCTCAGTCTGCCTCTCCCCTCCGCGCTGAGTCTTGAAGCCAGATACGGCAGGAGCCGGGATGGGCCCCGCGGAAATGGTAGCCCTTGGCTGTGAGGCAGCCACGACCCAGATCTCGGTCTCCTCTCTTTCCAACTCAAATTCAAATCAAATCTATATGACTTAGGACTCCCCAAGGAGGACGCAATGGCCACAACAAGGAGAAAAACGAGGGGGACGTATAGTAGAGGCACTCCGGCATTGAAGAGCACTTCTTTCAGTTAGAGTCTCTCCTTGAATTATTCTGGGTTTTTTTCCTGGTTAAAAAGGCTTTGGGCGTTTCAGAACAATTCATCTTTTGTTTCTGTTAACAAGGCTTCGGGTGTTTCAGAGAAAGAATAATAAACACTGTTTTTAAGAAGATTGCTGTTGACAGACTTTTGTCCTGGGAAAGATTCCTTGCATAACCAGGAATTTCAGATTCTATAGCTACTCCTGGATACTAAGTCCAGGAGCAAACCCAGATATCCCTTCACTGTAGGTGCAATTCATCTTTTGTTTCTGTTCTATACAGAAAGGTTACTTTGAATAAAGTGCATACTTATAGAGCTTAATAAATGGGCTTATACATCTTATCTTAGCGATACTCATGTCTTTAATTTAGGCTTGCAGGTACTTGTTTAGTTCCATGTCATCAAATCTCGGTTACAACATTTAGTTTTTTAAATGTTATTGAAAGGCATATTTATTTCAGGCTTGGATGTTACTTCCTAAGATTTATAATTTCTGCTTCATGCAGATTTTTTTGCATTGCATGGTAGATAACCTAAGAGGCTGTTTTTATTTCAGTACCTGCAACCTCTTCTTATTTTAGGCAGTTACCTCCCCTTGTAGAAATAACAGGTAGTGTTCATGCTTTATAACTGATTCTTAAGGCCCAGAAAAGGATTTGTGAATTTTTAGTTTAGAAGACCTGTTCCCTCCTTGAATCTTCATGCAGCTATGGAATTAGTACTTTGTGATTCATACCAGATAGTACTGTTTCCCCATTGTATCTCTGGGAATGGGATAGCTTAAGGGCTTTCTCATAAACAGATTCCCTAATGATGACTTTTCCTTCTGTCCCCAACAGGCTTACAGCATTCATGTGAATGGTGTTCTGCATTGCCAAGTGCGATACAGCCAGCTGCTTGGTTTGCATGAACAGGTGAGGCATGTAAGAAATTGCCAGAATTGCTCCTTTGTGGAAAGCTAGCAGTATTTCACTAAAAGCCTTGCTCCTAGAGTAGCGTTGTATTAATTCAATTAATTTATGTAACTAAGAAAGGCAGTTTGGTCTAGTGGTTAAGGACCAGGCTAGAAACCAGGAGATTGTTAGTTGTAGTCAGGGGTGGGATTCAACTGGTGTTACTACTGGTTATTACTGGTTCGGTGACTACATTTTACATGCTGTGCGCAAAAGACCTTAAGCTGTGCCGCCTGGAAAGCTGAAAAGCGCTGCGTGCGGGTGCACAGCATTTGAAAAGCCTCTTTTTTCCTGCTTTTTCAACCTCAGATGTGCCATGCAAAGCAGCTGAGGTTGAAAAGGCAGGAAATAAAGGACAGGTATGAGCCCAGGCGGGTGGGCCAAACAGCAGCAAATACAGAACCGGGTTGGTGTCCGCTGCGTTTCAGAGCTACTGGTTCTATAGAGCTGGGCAGAACTGGTAACATCCCACCCCTGGTTGTAGTCCCATTGTAGGCAAGAAAGCCAGCTGGGTGGGGTGACCTTGGGTCCTTCTTTCTCTGTCAACCCACAACATCAGGCTTGGGTGACAGTCTGGTTGGTCAATTCCTCTCATAGCCAGTGGTATAGCCACATGTTGATTTGAAAAAAAGGAAAAACCTATACTTGCAGAAAAATACTAGGAAGAAAAAATGGGTGTGTTTATCTTATTACCAAAATTCTGGTAGTAGCAAAATGGAATTTCGCTGCCTGAAGATGATCTCTGCTTTTCTTTCTGAAGCTAAGGAAGGAATATGGAGCTAATGTGGTGCCAGCTTTTCCTCCAAAAAAGATCTTCACGCTCACCCCAGTGGAAGTGGAGCAGCGGCGGGAACAACTAGAAAAATATATGCAAGCAGGTAAGTTTTGTTGGGTAAATCAAGGAAAAATAGTATGTGTGCATTTGCAAGTAGGTATTCTCTATGTATAGGGAGTGAGCTTTGGCTGAAAGCAAAAAAGCTGATGGTACCTTCTGTTTATTTATTTAAAATATTTATGTAGCCACCCAGCCTGTACCAAACTCTTGAGTGCTCACAACCAAAAAATAAAACACCTATTTACAATAAAAATATTAAAACCATAAGTATTAAAAAGCTGGTATTATTTCTGTTATTAATCCATAGTTTCTGTTATTAATCCATAGTACGGCAGGACCCCTTGTTAGGAGGTAGTGAGATCTTCAATAGCTTTCTGCGAAAAGCCCAGCAGGTAAGGAGATGGGTAAATGCAGAGGACAAAATATATGCCAGGTGGAGAACATGATTGGAGTCCTGTGTATTTCCAGGAAACCCAGCAGATCCCAACTGAAGAGGTACAACTAGATGTGCTCTTATCCAATGGGCAGAAGGTGAAAGTCACAATTCTTACCTCAGATCAAACAGAGGATGTTCTGGAGGTGAGGCTTTCCCAGAAATAAAAATGGCTCATGTTGAGAAAGAAATGGAGGAGAGATTATATGCTAGTACTTTCTCTCCTTTCCTTACAGTTAAGATTCAGTGTGACAGATTACTTTATTCCAATGGCCTGTACCAAGTTCCAAGAACTAATGGCCTGTACCAAGAAGCCTTCCTATAGTGGCAATATTTAACGTAGCCTTTCCCTAAGTTGCTGTTAAGAGGAAAGAGTTCAACATCTGACTTATCTTTCCATTGTTTGTAGGCTGTGGCCTTGAAGTTGGACTTGCCAGACGATTTGATTGGCTACTTTCATCTCTTCCTTGTGCGGGAAGCCAAGGATGGAGCATTTTCTTGTGAGTTAACCTCTTTGCTGCACTTGCTATAATGGCAGAGAAAAACCAGCCTGCCTGCCAGGAAAGGCGGGCAGGCATATGTTTCTGTCTGTGTGTCTAGGGAGAAGTTTGAGGTATGCTGCATGATTTGCTCTGAACTGTCATCTTTTACAGTCATCCGGAAATTGCAGGAATTTGAGCTTCCTTATGTATCAGTCACCAGCCTCCACAGCCCTGAATACAAGATTCTGCTGCGCAAGAGGTAAGAAATGTGCAAAGGGTAGGAGTCAATATTATCAATCCCAGCCAACTAATAGTTGAGTGAAGTCCCATTAATGGCTTGCCTCTTCTATCTCTTTCCTCTTCCTCCACCCTAGCTACTGGGACCCTGCCTTTGATGATGATGTCATGGAGCAACGGGTAGGACTAAATCTGCTGTATGCCCAGGTCAGGCACTAAGGTTGAGTGACAGGGAGGAAGATGGGAGGTGGGATAGCAAGCAGCAACATTTCCTTCTTCTCCTCCATTTCTGTTTCTCATAGACAGTTGCAGATATTGAACGGGGCTGGATCCTTGCCAATAAGGAACAGCACCGTCAGCTTAAATCTTTACAGGAAAAGGTCTCGAAAAAAGAGGTAGGTTTTCATTTTCCTTTACCTATGCAGCGTGAGTCAATCTACATTACCTTGTTTCACTCCCAGCTAGTTGCAATGAAATGTATACATCCAAAAATCACAAGCTTCCCTGTGAATGTTCTCTCTTTTGTTATAGTTCATCCGCTTGGCACAAACCCTCAAATATTATGGCTATCTCAAATTTGACCCTTGTATTACGGATTTCCCTGAGAAAGGCTGTCATGTCATTGTTGGAGCAGGCAATAGTGAACTGAATTTCCAGGTCAAGCTGCCCAATGACCAGATCAAGGAAGGAAGTTTCAAAGTGACACGAATGCGTTGTTGGCGAGTTACTTCCTCGGTGAGCTAACTCATGAATCAGATCGTGTCTTTGCCTTGTTGAGGATGGCCTGTTCTGCTTTGAAAGAGGAGTACTTTCTCTGTCTCTCTCTCCTGTTTGGGAATTTAAGAGGCTGGAGAAGTAGCTTTGGCACTTCCAGGCAAACCAAGAGTTTTCTAGCCTCAATATTCCCCTCCTGCTGCTTCGCTAATAAGCAATCATTAGACTGTTCTTTTTTAGGTCCCAGTGCACAACGGGACATCAGGCACAAGTTCTGGCAAGTCAGAGGTGAAATTGGAACTAGCTTTTGAGTATCTGATGAGCAAGGATAGACTGCAGTGGGTCACCATTACCAGTCCACAGGTAGGAAGTATGTGCATGGGGGGAGGGGGAGATTATATCATGGATGAATCCTTACATTTTGAACTTTGAAACTAGTAAACTGCACGGGTATCTGATCCACTACCCCACTCAATGTAGATTGTTTTACTGATCAAATCTATTCTCCTTACAAATAACGCACTTCGAATATCACAAATGGAAACAAGCTCAATTTTATTCTTATTTGCTTCCCAATCATAACTCCAGTATCAAATTTGTTTTTTCCTATCCTAAATTTACAAAATCAAGGCTCCGTCAGTTGGGATAATACTGCACAGAAGAAACATTTCTCTCTCATATCTTAGGCTATAATGTTGAGCATCTGCTTGCAGTCCATGGTGGATGAGCTGATGGTGAAGAAATCTGGAGGAAGCATACGTAAGGTGAGACTCAGGCTTCTTATCCCTTTGGTGGAGATGGCTAGGTCAAATTAATTAGGATGGGTGCCTCCAAGCATGTCAATACTCTCTTCTTTCATAGATGTTTCGCAGACGAACCATTGGAGCCTTACAGCGTTCAGACAGTCAGCAAGCAGTGAAATCACCTCCTCTTTTGGTAGGCAGATCCTGTCATCTCTGCTTCCTACTTTTCCCTTCCCTACTTTTCCCTTCCTCCTTTAACATACCTGTATGTTTTGCTAGGATTCCCCTGATGGTAGTAGGGACCCTGTTACAAAAGTCTCGGTGAGTAATTATTATTCTTATTCTTATGGAAAAAGATGATCTACCATGGCATGGCTCTTGCTAATTTGCAGCTCTTCTCTCCCTTATCCAGAGCAAATTGGGCTCTGTCAGCTTACGAGCCATCAGCCATTCCAGCTCTTCAAATGACATTGGGGCGAATGATTTCCATGGCAACTATGCCTTTGAGGGCATTGGCGATGAGGACCTTTAAATGCCCTGCTTTGCCCAAATGATCTTTGTGGAATGTATGACCTGCTTGCGGGTTGATCTTGATGTGCCTCAGCCCCCAGCTGGCTCTGTGTCCTTTGCCAGAGTCTCTGTCTGCAGAGCAATTTGCAGAGCTGGCTAGTAAGCTTCAGCTTCATACATGCCAAACTAGGGTAGAGTGGACATTTGCACAAAGAGCCAACAGAACTCTAATGCTCACAGTAGACTTTTAACTATAACCGCTAGACTTGTAATCTTGTTTATCTACCTGCTGTTTACATTTGAACATTAACACATTTGTGACAATGATTAAATAAATCATGATTGGAAACACATCCTGTGAGCCCTTCTCTCTCCTGCATCCAATTTCCTGCTTCAACATCTTGGCACTAGAGCTGCAAAAATGATAAGATAACGGTTCTGGACACAGTGGAGGCCACATTACTGAGTCCATGTTGTCTGTTTTCCTCTCCTGCTGGAAATAAGATGGCGAAAAGAGGGCATACAGTATGCCTGCTGTAAACATGCTCACACAGGCCAGTTCAGCAGAAGCACAACTGCACTGTGATCAGGTTTGCCAGTTAGTCTCCAGCTGCTCTTGCCAGCCAAAATAAAGCCAGATAAGAAAACAGTTTAATGCATTAATACACCATATAAATTACACAGATTCAAGCAGCAACCACAATTAAAGGACTAAAGAGGGGAGGCACAAAAAGGACAAAAGGGGACAAAGGAGCTCCTCTCTGCAGGTTTCAGCTGTCCCACAGAGCAAGAGTTTCAGAGAACGGTCTGCAGAGCAGATGCCTTTTTCTTCCTATGGACAGAAGCACTGGACAGGGCAAGGCCCTGAGGTGCTTTTCAGCAAAGGAAATAACACTTTCTTTAAAAGTGAGGTGGTACTGCTGCTGCTCCTGCAAGTACATACAGCTCCTTCTCCTGCACATCCCAGTCAATCTTTTACATAGGCTTGACCACAGGCAACTATAGAGTCAGAAGCTCAAGGAGTCTTTCAGCATCATTAGGTCAGGCTGCTGTCTGGACCAGGCCCTCCTTCCTCTACCAGGCCCTGCCCGTGCACCTTCTGGTGACGCTTGTAATTGTCCCAGTGGCCAGTAGTGTAGGGGCAGATGCGGCACTGAAAGGGCTTTTCACCTGTATGCCGCAGCATGTGGCGCTTGAGGTTCATGCTCTGGTTGCATGAATATGGGCAGAGACGGCAGCGGAAAGGCTTGTCCCCCGAATGGATGCGTCCATGGCGCTTGAGATTGGCAAGATTGCCACAGGCATATGGGCATAGGGGGCACTTGTAGGGCTTCTCACCAGTGTGCACCCGCTGGTGCCGCTTGAGGTTGTCCAGATGGGCTGAGGCATATGGACAGAGCGCACAGGCAAAGGGCTTCTCTCCACTGTGTGTCTTCATATGACGGGCCAGATGGTTAGGATAGGTGGTAATAAAAGGACATAACTGGCAGGAGAAGCCTTTTGGTGAGGCTGGTTCAGCCCCCAGCACTGCCAGGCTGCAACGCCCACATACTGGCTCACCCAAGCCTTCGTCAGCTTGTAGCACCAATCCACATGCCCTGCACGTGAACGGAAAGAGCAGCTCAGGAAGAACCGTATTAGAGTCTTCCGCCTGCAGAAATGGGGAGCTAGGCAGCAATGGTGGTGGCTCTGTGGAAGAAAAATAGCAATAAGCAGAAATGCTCTAAACAGATATTACTGGAGCCATATGTAACTTACTTCTTTCACTGACATACAGCGCACAGGGCAATTTGAATAATCCTCTTATCCTTAACTCTTGATGTACTACAAGCCCAGTGTAGAATACTGCTGTTACAATTCAAATTAGAGGAGGGGCAACCAAACCCCTAGAGAGTAAGGGTCAGTACACTTCCTTGGCACACAAATTCCATGCTCTAGTTTAGGCTAATAAACACATAACAAGATGGCAGACACAAAGAGTATCAGGCTGCAGATACTCAACTCTGCTACTCCAAAAGCTGCTGAGAACTATTGGTGTATGAAGATTTGTAAAGTTTCTCCCTCTTCCCCCCGCTGAAAGTTTATGTATATTCCCTCCCTTTGCAAGGCTATGAATTCTACCTTGCCATTTCCATTATGTACCTGTCTCCTGATCTGCAATGGGTGGTCCCTCCATTTCTGCCTCCGATTCCCCCTGGATCCCCGCGCTGTGGTGCTGGAGGGAATTCCCTTGGACACAGTGGCAGCTGCAGGAGCTACAGCGCACTGGACGTTCCTGGCCATGGACCCGCTGGTGTCTCTTGAGGTTGCCAAGGCTGCTGCAAGCGAAGGGGCAGGTGGGGCAGTGGTAGGGCTTCTCACCAGTGTGGGTTCGCAAATGGCGTGTCAGGTTAACCAGCTGAGCTGAGGCATACGGGCAATGCGGACAGCGGTAAGGTTTCTCGCCATTGTGAGTCTTCATGTGCCGCTTGAGGTGGCTGGAGTAGTGTGAGGCAAAGGGGCACAGTTGGCAGGAAAAGACTACACGCCCCTTAGGGGAGCCTTCCTCATCCCCTACTTCAGAGGGGCAGCAGGGAGTAGAACCAGGACTAGGCAGGCCACAATGCTGGCAAGCCCGGCCCGGCCCTTCGTTCTCTCCATCTTCGTCCTGGGCCTGGCACAGAGACGGGAGATCCTCATCACTCAGCGTGTAAGCTGGCAGTCCAGGTGTCCCCCCGAGGGAGTCTGCAGCACACAAGGAGGGGACATCAGGTGGGCAGCTGTGGGAATCCTCACTTTGTCCTCTCCCTCGCCTGCTGGTACAATAGGGGGTTACCATGTGTAGGGGAGGCTAAACTCCAGGACCCTTTCCTCATAACTAAAATCCTTGCCATCATTTACAAGCCTTTCTATTAGCTACAGGTCCCTCTCCTGGGGATGCTCAGCCTGGTACTAAACACACCCAACTCTCCCACTCAGAAAATATGACACCCCAGACAGTACTGAACAGTAAGAAGATGGTGGAGAGACTTGTGCTGGCTTTGCATACTAGACCTGCTGACTAAATCCAGTTCCTGGCAACTCGAATGGGAGGATTCAAGAGGCCCTTTCTTTTCCTAGGCACAGCTCTCCGCCCCCCCCCCCACGCATCCCTGCCCCAGCCAAACCCCCAATGTTACACCCCTTACTCCGATTTGCCGAAGCGAAGACCCGAACCCACCTTCGGAGTCCTTTTCGAAGGCCAGAATCGGAGCACTGCTGTCCTCTTCGTCCTCCAGGGACAGGGACAGGTCCTGCTTTAAGAGGAAGCTGGCTTGCGGCGCCGGGCTCTCCTCTCTTGACGGCTCGGCTGGAGCACCAGGAACGTCCACTACAATAGATAGAGCAGAATGCGGTCGTATGAAAATCGGGGTCCCCGCGGCTCACGCTCCGCAGAAACTGCTGGCGTCGCCCAGACACCCCAACGGCGTCGCCCTGCCTCTCCTTCGAAGGGGAGGGCGAATTAATTGCCCAAATTCTGCCCGCAGCCAACCCATCGAACGAGGAAGGGCTCCAAAGAGGTGGGACTCCTCCCCTTGCCCAGCACAGCGGTCAGCTTGGACCAGGGCTCCGGGAGTCAATCGCCCAGGACCCCCCAACAGGCCGGAGCCTCGGGGCAGGGAGAGAGAGAGACGTGCAGCCGAAGCCCCCGCCGCCCAGACACAAACGAGGCGGACGGAGATGCGGCACAACGTCCCCAGGGTGAGCCCGGCAACCCGGCGCTGACCTTTGACGGGCTGCGGGTGGCGCTGCTTCCGGCGGGGCATCTTGCCCCGCAGCACGGGGGGTTGGGAGCGGCTCCAGCCCTGGATACCTTCCCCCCTCCGGGCCGCTCGGCCTGGATTGCCACCGGTGAAGCCGCTTCTTCCTCCGCGACGCCCCGACAGCCGCCGCTCCTCCGGCGCTCCCGCCCATCCGCGGGGCGGACGGCAGAATAGCCAACGCTTCCGGCTCCGGTCCCTCCCGTGCTGCATGACGGGACGTGGAGTCTTTTCCTCTGAACTACAAAGGGCGAGAAAGGCCGCAAGAAGCCTGACCCTCAGATTGGCTCTAATTACATCCATCCTTATAATCTTCCGAGATTTCTGCGAAGATGTGACAATAACTGCAGCTTAATTGTGCGTTCATTTAAAATTACTGCCTGCCATCATTGGATAGTGGTATCTTCCTGCTGCCCCATTTTTTCGAACAAGAATTTCAGCAAATCTGTAATGGAGTAGCCTGTCAAAATGTAGAAATAAAAAAGAATTAATATATTAAAATCTTCCGGAAAAGACTTTTTTATGAAGTTAATACTTTTTAAAATGAAGATATGGAACTGTATGAGAGGAATGCCTCTCAAGCAAACAAAAATTTTAATGGACTCTTAAGTGCCTGAACTGGCACAAGACAACTTTTAAAAATGTAAAGCAAGCATTATATTTATATTACTATTGAACATAAACAGTAAGCTGTAAAAGAGCAAATAGCTTTACTTTGCAACACTGTTGCAACTGCTACTTTTTAGCCAAGGTGGAGAGATTTATGGAAAACCAGTTTGGTGTAAATGGTTTAGGGGCTGCCTTCTTTAACCAGGATATGGTGAGTTCTAGTCCTCCCTTAGGCATGAAAAACCAGCTGGGTGACTTTGGGCCAGTCACTGTCTTTCAGCCTGGCTCACCTCAGAATGTTGTTAGGAAAAGAGGAAGAAGAAGAGGAAGAAATGCCAGAATATATGCTGCCTTGAGTTGCATATATTAAAAAGGTGGAGTAAAAATAAAAAAGATGAGGACAGCAAGAATAGCCATTTCCCTTCTCTTCATCCCCCTGAAATTCATGGAGTTTATTGCACATAGCAATTTATAAATAGGCCTTTAAAAATGCACCTATATTAGGACTGTGAGAACTGCAAAAATCTGGGTGACCAACAATAAATGGCAGCATAGAATAATTTACAATCTCTTTCTTGTCCTCTCATAGTCATCTTTGTGTGTGTGTATGTTTCAGTTTTTCTATTCAGAATAACAAAATAACAGTTGGAAGGGACCTTGGAGGTCTTCTAGTCCAACCCCCTGCTTAAGCAGGAAAACCTGTAACAAATTCAGACAAATGGTTGTCCAATCTCTTCTTTAAAACATCCAGTATTCCAATATCTCTTGATATTCCAACCCATACTCAACAAAAAAGCTAGAAAAAAGTGCTATGGATAAAATTCCTTCAAAGCTCCCATCTAGCTATGAGCTACACAGAGAAATAATAGCAATTCTTCTTAGTATGTTTTCAGTTGCAAACATCTTCCCAAAAGCAGAGCTGAGAATGTCCTATATAAAACAATGGAAAGTTTAAGTAGAGTTATGCTTCATACATATACCTATGTATGCAAGTACATCTTAACCACATATTCACAGAACACAGAACTTTATAGAACATATAGAACATAACAGTCCTTCTGTTTATGGCAAGTAATGTTCTGCTTGAAGATTCTGCTTTCAGACAGCAATAGCATTTAGACTTATATACTGCTTCACAGTGCTTTAAGCCCTCTCTAGGCGGTTTACAGTCAGCATATTGCCCTCAACAATCTGGATCTGTGTTAATTTAATAGAAGCTACTGTGTTAGATAGATGATGGACAGACAGACAGACCATAGGTGTGTGTATATATTTAGCTTTTATAAAATGGATGTTTATACAGATTAGAAGTCAAGCTAATGAGTTTTTACAAAACAAGACTTTTCCTCTCCAGATTGATTTTTAAAAGATAATGGTACATTGGTTACTTTCCAGTTCTTTGCTATATAAGGAATAAACAATTGATTATGTGCCATAAAGCCAGTGTTAACTCTTAGAAACTACCCAAAGGTGCTTTCCAAAAGGCAACTGGATTTTCTAGGTTTTTTTTCTTGAAAAGTTTCACTTTCACCCAATAAGGGTTTTTTTTCCAGTTCTGAAGCTTCTTGAGTGAGATGCAAAATGTTTTCAAGGAAAAAAACAAAGAAAGTGCAATTGCCTTTCTTTGGGACAACCATGACCTGGATGATTGAGAATCTCCATTTAGCAACCATATAGATTAACATGGTCTTCCAAGAGTGCACCTATCATCATTGTAATTGAGTTCATCCACCTTGTTGCTAGTCAATCACAGCAAGATATTCTAGGTAAAACCCCAATTAAACAATCCAAATAATTAGTTTCATTCAGAGATAACTTTCTATCAGAACTGGTTATAGTAGGGTAGCATGGATGCAGTATTCTTTTAAAAATGAAATGGGAAAATTTACTTCTGTAGCTCATAAATAAAATAATGACTGCATCTGAAAAAGAAGACATAGGTAATTACTGTAAATAGTAATATCTGACTGCAGTATGGATTCTATAAATATTTAAGCAATTATACTAGGGCAAGAAATAATGTATTTTTAAACTAACCATTTCCCTTTTAAATACAATTTCGGGAGTGGGGGGAGTTTTCCATATAACCCATGTTAGCCTAATAAGTATGGACTTTAAATTAAAGAGGAGCTCAAGTAGAAACATGGTGGGCATGGAAATTCCAGATTGGTTAAACATGGTTTTCAAATAAAAAATCCAAATTGTAAACAGAGGCAATAGCAGGAAGCCGAACAGAGACTGGAGATAAATAACATATCAGAGGCTAAATGTCTATGGCGATTCTCAATTATCCGGATCATAGTTATCCCAAAGATGTTTCCCCCCCCCCAAATGTAACTAGACTTTCTTTCTTTTTTCTTTGAAAATGTTTTGCTTCTCATCCAAGAACTGAAGAAGCTTCTTGGATAAAAAAGGAAATGTTTTCAAAGAAAAAAACCAAGAAAACCCAGTTGCTTTTTGGGAAGGAAAAGTACCTTTGGAATGGTAAGTAAAGGCTATTTTACTGAAGGGGGAAGATGTTATAAAATGGATAAAGAGGAACCAAATGGTCTTGGACATATTCCTGCGGGAAGGAAGATATTCAACACCAAACATAAAAGTTTTGAACAAGTTTAAAAAAAAAACAGAAAATGAATATACAGACCTGTAACATTTCTTCATGTTTACAATGTAATTTGAGGTTTTCAAATGGTCTATGTCATTGTTTAAATATGTGTCTTGTTGTATTTCTTAGTATTTATCCTGGATCTGGATGGTTGCAGGGTCCAATTGTTTTTCTATTGCATATGCCTAATTTTTTTTACAGCAAAGCTATAACTGCATGGTGCAGTTAAAAGGCTTCTTTGATCAACCTGCAGAGCTTGATGCTAATTAAGGGCGGAGAGAAAATGATGGGCTTTTGTGCCCAAGAGAGGTTTAGCCAATGGCCCTTTATGCTGTTGAGCTAGCACCTTAACCACTGACTCTTTAGAAAGTTTATTAAACAAAAATAAAACACCTGTATTAACATTGTTTTATATCTTATAACACCAGAGAATCAGGGCTACCATTTGGTTTCATATTCTGGAGAGTATATTGTGCTGATGACTGTTGTTCTCATGCATAGATATTGATGGAATTATTGTGGGGGAGGGGAATAAATAAAACATAAAATGAGTACAGGGTTTTTGTTTTCAAACATTTATTTTTTTGATATTTTTACCTTTTGCAAAGTCATGGCAATTACATATCCATACACAAAGGGATTATGAAAATAATTAAAACAATGTGGAGGGAGGGATTAACCTGTCATTCAAACATTAAACAATACCCATGTATAATGGCAAACATAAGGTATGCAGGACTGAATAATTCTTGTATGCAAGAATTGCAGTCTATTAATTACTACATTACAAATTATTATACTACATCATATGATTTATAGTTCATTTATATTAAAAGCAATGTGGATTGGATATCTCCAAGCAGCACTGTTGACGGATTATTGCCAGGCAACCACAGAAAAACTGAACTATTGTAGACTCCCACAAGTTATTTTGGAACTGGACAGAATAAATGGGAATTTTCTGAAAGGGTTTGCAAAAAATGTTGTTATACATATTATTTTATACTTAAATCATTTTATTGCAGTGCAAACAAAATGAAGCATTTATATCTTAGAACATAAGCTTTATGCAACAGCTGGTAGTAAGGACTCTTATTTATTTATATAGTGATATCATTATATATCAAGTAACCAAAGGGGAATAGTATAGTAGACTATATTAACTATGTATAAGCCAATTAATTAATCAATTATGCATATTAATACCAGTGTACAGTCACTAGTATATTGTGGATATATTATGTGAAGACCCAGCTCCCTTAATAAATCCATAATGGTGCAAAAGGTGGAAGGAAAGAGAAGAAGAGAATGACTCATAGCAAGCTGGCTGGATGCAATTGTAGCAGTGAGGATTACATTGTGGGAAGACATGAAAGGCCAAGTGGAGAAGGTCTATCTATTAAGAATCAATACTGATTTATCACTAATGCATAATGCCAGGGCAGATTTTCCAACTATTCTGATCCTGCAAAGACTGCATTTTTCTCTTCTTTTTCAATGGTTCTTTTCTCAAAGTATGTTGTTTACAGTAAAAACAGACGTGAATAATTTAATTTGTTTCTCTGTATTTTTTATCATGATGCTCAGAAAAAAGGCAATTGTCAATGAAACTACCCATTTCTAAATACTTTAATCCTTCAATATTTATATTATGTAATGGGCAGATAGAATAACTGAGGGACTGGAGGAAGAGCTATAACCAAGACAATGGTCAGATAAAAGAAATCTGAATCCAGGGCAGAAATGTAATTTGAGAAAGCATCTCAGACGTGACCATCTCATAGTGTGGGATGAGTGCTTTCAAGATTCTGTTATTACAGGTAACTCAATTTACAGCAGTTCATTTAATGACCATTTAAAGTTACAACACCACTGAAAAAAGTGAGTTATGATCATTTTTCACACTTACAATCATTGCAACCCCCCCAATATCATGTGGTCAGAATTCAGATGCTTGGCAAATGACTCATGTTTATGACAATTGCAGTATTCTGGGGTCATGTGACAACCTTTTGCAACCTTCTGGCAAGCAAAGCCAATAGGGAAGCCAGTTTCACTTAACCACCATGTTACTAATTTAACAACTGCAGTGATTTATTTAACAACTGTGCCAAGAATGGTCATAGAACAGGGAAAATTCATTTAACAACTGCCTTAACAACAGAAATTTTGGGCTCAATTGTGGTCGTAGGTTGAGAACTACCTGTATAACCTTATGATAATGATATTGTATTAGGTTGCATGTCTTTCATTTGCAAATTTGGGCTCTCTTGGAGGGCTGGCATCAAGAAAATATTATTCAAAAGGGCAATAGCATATGCCTGTTACTTGATCACCATTTTCTCTGGGGATGTTTGTACCTGACTGGATATTCCTTGCTCATCTTATTCCTCCCTGCCCTCTGTGATTGATAGGAAAATTGTTTCATCACCTTTCTGATCATGTAGTGTGCAGTAGTGCACACAATTTTTTTTACTACCAGTTTTATGGGAGTGACTTGGTGGGTGTGGCTTGGTGGGTATGGCAGGAGAAGGCTACTGTAAAATCTTCATTCCCTCCCCACTCCTAGGAGAAGGTTGCTGCAAAACCCATTCCCTCCCCACCCCACTAACCTGCTTTCCAGCTCCCTTCTCCTCTGCAGGGCAACAAAAGAAGACCCAGCCAACAGCTGGGACTCGGGGGTCAGTCAGAGGTGGTATTTGCCGGTTCAACAAACTACTTAAAATTTCCACTACGGTTCTCCAGAACTGGTCAGAACCTGCTGAATATCATCTCTGGGTATGTGGGAATAACCTTTGGAAACAGGAGGAAGAGCCACAGACCTTCATCATGCAAAATGTATTTTAGTCCACAAAGTAGAAGGTGTGTGAGAAGTTTTTCAGAAGAAACCCTCCCTAATTTTCCAAAAAATAAAAGGAAAGAAGGGGAAAAATACTTTTAGATTGGCAAGATTCTTGTAGTGAAACCTTACAATAAAGACAGAACTAAGTATGCCTCATTGTGCCTCTAGTCTGGGCTACCTCAAAAATAGAATAGAATAGAATACTTTATTGGCCATGTGTGATTGGACACACAAGGAATTTGTCTTGGTGTAAATACTCTCAGTATACATAAAGAAAAGGTACATTCGTTAAGAATCAAGAATCATAACGTACAACACTTAATGATAGTCATAGGGTACAATCAACAATCAAATCATACTAGGAAACAGTCAATATAAATCGTACGGATACAAGCAACAAAGTTACAGTCCTACAATCACAAGTGGGAGGGGATGAGTGATAAGAAGTGATGAGAAGATTAACAGTAATAGTAGTGTACACTTTGTAAATAGTTGAATGGTGTTGAGGGAATTATTTGTTTTGCAGAGTGATGGCTTTCAGGAAAAAACTGTTCTTGTGTCTAGTTGTTCTGATGTGCAGTACTCTATAGCATCATTTTGAGGGAAGGAGTTGAAACAGTTTATGTCTGGGATGTGAGGGGTCTGTAAATATTTTCACAACCCTCTTTTTGACTCGTGCATTATACAGGTCCTCAGTTGAAGGCAGGTAGGTAGTAATTGTTTTTTCTGCAGTCCTAATTATCCTCTGAAGTCTGTGTCTGTCCTGTTGGCTTCCAGAACCAAACCAGGCAGTTATAGAGGTGCAGATGATAGACTCAATAATTCCTCTGTAGAACTGTATCAGCAGCTCCTTGGGCAGTTTGAGCTTTCTGAGTTGGCACAGAAAGAACATTCTTGTTGTGCTTTTTTGATAATGTTTTTGATGTTAGGTATCCATTTTAGGTCATGTGATATAGTAGAACGTAGAAATTTGAAGGTCTCTACTGTTGATACTGTGTTGTCTTGTATTGTAAGTGTTGTGTCCGCGAAATGATGCCAGGAGTCGGTGACTTCAAATCATGCTCTTTTATTAAAGTAGGAACCGAACTTGCTCTTCGCAAAAGGTTCGCGGCTTTTATTCTTTCAGCCGCGGCGGCCACGGCCAATGGCACCACTTTGAATCTCCCGCGATTCGAATGGACCAATCGCGGGAGATTCTCAGCGAGCCAATCGGCGCGGCTCACCTGACCAATCAGAGTGCCCCGCACTTTGGCCAATCAAAGCGCGGGGATCTCAAGAATGCTAATTAGGGACAGAACACCCCTCCCCTCTTGGTTCAGTCCTTACGTCGCGTAGTCACGTAGGTAGGCGGGGCTCCGTCTGAGCCTACTGGACCTGCGCAGCTCAGTCGTAGGTTGGATCCCGGCCGGTTCGGTCGGGATCTCTGTTGCTCCTGATGCCGTCGTGGGAACCGGCTGGTCGGGCCGGGCCGCTCTCCGTAGCTCCCTCCTGGGCCTCCCGGGTTGGTTGAGCTGCGGGTTTCGCCGCTCCCGCTTGGTCTTTCTGGGTCAGTCGAGCTGGCCTGACTGTCTCTTCCTGGCGAGGGGTCGTGATGGCTGTTTTCCGGTAAGTATGGCTGGTTTATTGTTCTTTGGTTTTGGTCCCCTGGGTATTCCCTCCCCCCTTGGTTTGTGTTGTGGGGGTTGGTTTTGCCTGTTTGTGCATTGGTGGTCTCTTGATTGGCAGTCCTCGACCTTAATTGGTCGATGTGGCGTTTCCACGCTCGTCCATCTGCTGTTTGTAGCCGGTACGAGTGTGGGCCTGTTATTTGTGTGATGACGGCCGGTATCCATAGTGGGTCTCCCGTCAGGTTTCTTGCGTATACGGGGTCGCCCGGTGCGAAAGTTCGGTGTTTGCTGTTTGAGTCTGGGGGCTTCTCCGGGTTATACATGGGGTGTAACCTGTCGAGTGGGGACCTTAATTTCTTCCCCATTAATAGTTCTGCTGGGCTCTTGTTCGTTGTGGTATTTGGGGTTATGTGTTGGGTGAAGAGTAGTTTGTTTATTTTATCCTGGATCTCCCCGTGGTCTATTTTCCGGATGGTTTTCTTAGTGAATTGCACCATCCGCTCTGCCCTACCGTTCGCCGCCAGGTGCGCCGGTGCTGTCAGCGCGTGGCGGATGCCCCTTTCCACTAGGAATTTTTCGAATTCCAGCGAGGTGAATTAGGGCCCGTTGTCGGAAACGATGACGTCTGGGAGGCCGTGCATTGCAAAGAGTTTGCAAAGTTCCTTGATCACGGCCTCCGTGGTTGTTGTCTTCATGTTGCTTACCTCCAGCCAGTTGGAGTAAGCGTCTACTGTTATAAGGAAGGTGTGTCCTTTTGTGGGCCCGGCGAAGTCTATGTGAATCCTAGACCAAGGTCCCCTTGGGGTTTCCCACTCTAGGACGGGTGCTGTGGGTGGGCTTGGCCTAGTTTCCTGGCATCGTTGGCACCTTGCTACCCAGGTCTCAATTTGTTTGTCCATCCCTGGCCACCAAGCGTAACTTCTGGCCAGGGCTTTAGTCCTAACGATGCCAGGGTGCCCCTCGTGTAGCAGTTCCAGAACCTTCCCTTGTAGCTTTTCTGGAATGACCACCCTATCCCCCCATAGTATGCACCCTTTTAATAACGAGAGTTCCGTTTGGCGGTTTCGGAATGTTTTGACGGACTCGTCGTTGTCCCTTTCCGGCCACCCTTTCTCTACCCAATGCAACACCCGCGCCAGACGTTTGTCTTTATTAGTCTCTCGGGCAATGTCTGACGCGGTTATGGGCAGGTTGGGTAGAGTCTCTATGCTGAGGATGGTCGTCGTGGGTGCTGGATCGGTGTCAGGTTCCGGTAGCGGCGAGCGGCTTAAGGCGTCTGCATGGGAGATCGTCTTACCCGGTTTGTGTATGAGTCCGTAGTTGTAGGCTGCCAGGAACTCGGACCACCTTGTCATTCGGGGAGACAGAATGTTCGGGGTGGCCCGGTTTCCTGCAAGGATTCCCAGCAGCGGCTTGTGGTCGGTTATGATGGTGAATGTCCGGCCGTAGAGATACTCGTGGAATCTTTTTACGGCGGCAACGATAGCCAGAGCCTCTTTGTCCAGCTGGCTATAGTTCCGCTCCAGTTTGGTGAGGGTCCTTGAAAAGAACGCGATGGGCGCTTCTTTTCCGTCGGGGAGGGTATGGCTGAGGACAGCGCCGACGCCGAAAGGTGATGCGTCGCATGTGACGGCCAGAGGTAGGGTCTCGTTATACTGTATAAGGACGGCGTCCGAAGTGAGGAGGTCCTTTGTTCTTTGGAAGGCGGCTTGCTCATGTTTCCCCCAAGTCCAGGTCGCCGCCTTGTCCAGGAGCCTATGCAAGGGCTCCGCCACCGTCGCCTTTTGGGGCAGGAAAACATTGTCTGTAGTCACCCAGTTCCTTGATGAAGGGCTCCTTTGGCACTGGGATGATGGTAGAATGTTTGAAGCAGGAAGGAACATAGCACATCTCTAGTGATCTATTGAAGATTCAGATGAAGATGAGGGCCAATTGGTCAGCACAAACTTTTAAGCAAGAAGGGTAACAGATCGTAGTATGGTCAGCTTGGATCTGTTCTGACCAAGTAGATTCTGTGCCTTTTGGGTAGGCACTCATTGTCACCAAATATTCTCTAATATGCTTATTAGTTAACAATGCTTAGAGCTTTTAATTCCATTAGAAAAGGTGTTATCAGATTATTGCTGGTTTTTTGCCACTACAAACTAACATGGCTCTCCTCCTACGTTGTCTTTTAGTGAACATAATTAAGTACTGTGACTCCCACAGGTTTCCTCCTTGCATTTCAGCCCTTGAATTGAAACTCCCCTCCACAGGATTTTCCTGATTGTGTTTCCACTGTATTTCTCCTACACATTTTTCCTTTAGTGGAAAAAGCAAGCAAAATAACCTCTAACTTCTAGATAATGGTAGTGGTGATTTATATGCCACCTGACTCTCACCAATTCTTACTAATGAATAAAAGGTAATAGAACATTTCTAAGAGATAATCATAGGAAAACATAAAACATAAAAGAAATCTCAATGTCAGATATTCACAGCTGCCAGATGCCCAGGATAAAAGAGCAAAATCAAAATCAAAACAAAACAAAACAAAATAGAAAAAGTTGCAGCAATAATTGAGAAAAGACAGTTGTAGTTGTTGATTTTAATAAGCTTTCTCGGATAGAGATGGGGACTATAATGAAATGTGAGGTCTTCTTTTGCCTGGTAAGAGGTGAGAGGCTTTAACCCATAAATTTTCAAACTTTAAATTCCCAACAGACATTTCTGGAAATGTCAGGCATCTACAAATTCCCACAAAATAATGGTTTTCTTCTTACCTAAATTCTTGTAAATTCTCAGGGGAAAAGATGTAGTATCTGTCTGTCTGTCTGTCTCTATATCTATCTATCTATCTATCTATCTATCTATCTATCTATCTATCTATCTATCTCAATGTCATTCCTCATTCATTCATCATAATATTTATGTATTTTTTAAATTGAATAAATTTTCGGAATGCCAGTTGAAGGAATGACATAGGCTAAACTGTATGTAAGTGCCAGTCCTAGCTGGTGTTCTCCAAAGGTTTTAATTGTGATGTAGCAAAAGGGTGGGAATTGCTGTGTAAAACTGGATTATATGTACAATCATTTTAGACACAAGGCTGAAGTCTAACATCCAAGTCTAAATCTTCACACAGGGCTTTTCCACATATCTTCCTGTAAGTTTCCTCCAAGTGGCTTATCAATCTGGCATATTAGGGATAGAAAAGCAGAATGTAGCTTCTTTAAAACTAATGTAGACGATATTTAACATTTTTTGCACTGGAGTAACACATTTGTTCATGCACTAACCTCATTATCACACATTGAAGTCCCTTGGATTTGCAGAAATAAAGAGGAGTTTTGGAAGTTTCTGGCTTTCAGCGTTCACCAGCAATTTAAATTCCAGAATTTCATATTCATATTTTCCTTTGCAAAGGTGTTTGCAAATATAGGCACTATCTGCTAAAAGGGAATATCTGTGGTACTAGCCTTTGTACTAGAGCAGTATTTCTCAACCTCAGCAATTTAAAAATGTATGGACTTCAACTCCCAGAATTCTCCAGCATGCTAAGAGTATAAGATAATTAATTCACCATGCTGTTTTCATGTTTGTCAGAAAACCAGCAGTTTTCAACAATAATAGCATTATCCAAAGTCCTGGAAATCTAGACCTGTTGGAAGTAAAACCATGCCTAATATCCCATGGGAGAGGCCACATTTGGAGGGATAATTATTTTCCTTCTTTTGAATGAGTCTTTCTTTCTTCTCATTTAAAAGAAATTCTCACCCCAGGAAGAGATGCTGCCATGATGGAATTCTCCAGGGTTTTTGATTTCTCAGTGCTTCAAGATCAGTTCCCCTGATCTCTCTGAGAATCCAGATCTCAATGCCATGAGCACTTATAATCTTTGTCCAGTGAGCACATAGTTACATGAGTGATATAGGAAGAGTCTTCACATTCCTGTTGTGTTTATTACTTCTTAAATTGTTTTGTGTTTGTCTACAGTTAAATTAAAATAAGAGACAATATTCAAATGCTCGTCTGTCTTGCCAGTAGCAAACCCATTCAACAGTTGGGTTTATTCAACACATTAAATGCTAAACTTGGTTTAACAAAACACAGTTGTTTAAGTGTTATAGTAACATGCTAATCTCAAGTAAACAAACCCTATAATTTTTTTAGTGTTATGGCCTGTTCCATAACATATTTAAGTAATGGCTAAGTTTCTATAATATACTAAACCCTAAATTGCCAAAGCCCATTTAACCTAGGCTAATATGTTGTGCCAAGTAGACAAGATGTAGTTAGTGAAATTACCATATATGATTAACAATTTACAGGTACTGTAACTATAATGATGATGACAATGTAGACAATATGTTTGCTTTTTTAAGATAGTTACTGACAATTTGAATCCAGTATTTGATCTATCTCAGGGAGAGGCAACTTATTGCTTGATATATGTTACACTACAATATACACAGCCCTATGCCACTGACCATACTAAGAAGACTCACAGATCTTGAAGATCAAAATTTCTGAAGGAGGTTATACAGCAGGCAAGTTGCCTGCTGTATACCCTCCAAAGTGATATTTCCTGCTCATAGAAAACAATATGTTTATCATGTAATACGAACTTAACCATAATTTTAGGATGCAAAGGGAATTTTGCTATTCATTTCAGCCACAATCTGGTTGGTTAATTTGGGCACTGAATGATTTGTGAAGACAACAATGATTGATCATTCCGTCTGAGACTTTAACACAGTCTTTCTCAACTCACTCTGGCAACTTTTAAGATATGTGGACCTCAACACCCAGAGTTGAAATCCACATATGTTAAAATTGCCAGGGTTGAAAAACACTAACTTCAACATGTTATGGGAGGTCAGCTAGAGTCATGTAAAAGGTAACACCAATGTTTCTTCATTCCCTAAGTGAGAAATCTCATAAGGACCCCTGAGGGGATATAGAGAGGCTAAATCCATTAACAGGGAAGACTCTCAGAACATAGAATAATAGGGTAGGGAGGGACCTTGGAGGTTTTCTAGTCCAACCCCTGCTCAAGCAAGAGACCCTATACTATTCCAGACAAACAGCTCTCCAGTCTCTTCTTTAAAACCTCCAGTACTGGAGCACCCACAGCTTCTGGGGATTGTTCATTCCACTGATCAACTGTTCTCACAGTCAGGAGATTTTTCCTTAGTTCTAGGCTGGATCTCTCATTAATGATCTTCCACCCAATACTTCTTGTCCTCCTGCCTTCAGGTACTTTGGAAAATAGGTTGACCCCTTCTTTTCTGTGAGAGCCTCTCAAGTACTAGTACACTGCTATCATATCCCCTTTAGTCTTTCTCTTTGTTAGACTTGACATAATTACTTCTCTTAATTCTTCATTTTATGGTTTAGCTTCCAGACCCCTTAACATCCTTGCTGCTATTCTCTGCATTCTTTCTAGAGTCTCATGTATCTATTTTGCATCGTGGTGACCAGAATTGGATGCAGTATTCCAAATGTTGTCTTACCGGTGCACCATAAAGCGGTACAACGTGACCGTGAAACTATCCCTGTTTTGTTGCAACCTTGGACCGTGTTAGTTTTTTGGGCATCTGCAGCACACTGCTCAGTCATGCTTAAGTGGCGTTCTGGTACGACACCTAGCTCCCCCTCACAATTGCTCCTGTTGAGCCAGGTACCACTTATTCGATACCTGTGCAAATTGGTTTTTCTTTTTTCTTTTTGAAAAGAATTTTATTGATTTTCTACAAACAAACAAGACAAACAAAACATTAAAACATCAACTCTCATATGTACATCCAGCGTGTCGTTTGGTTCATCAGTTTTGTGCATTTATTTTGTAGTCTCAATTACAATTATGTTACATAACAACTCATATTGTCAATCCAAACTTATATATCCTAATATCGCTATTAAAAAAAAAGAAACTTTTGACTTCACTTTTAATTATTCATGCTTTATGAGATAACAATACTTTAAACAGTTTATTCTGTAACAAATCATATAATCATTCCAAATCAATCCTAGAAACACTTTATAAATATAGTGTCAAATAACAAAGACAAGAAAAAAAAATAAAGATATTCCTTACTGTCCAACATTCTAAATATTCTATTATCACATTTTATCATCTAACCATTGATAAAAAAAGATCCCAAATTTCATAAAACTGTTTATCCTCTTGCTCTCTAATTTCAAATGTCAATCTACTCATCTCAGCACATTCCAATATTTTCTTAATAATTTCTTCCTGTAATGGTATTTTCTCATTCTTCCAATTTTTAGCAAATAAAATCCTAGCCGCTGTTAATACATTTACAATCAGGTATTTCAAATCTTTACTATATGTATCAGGTAAAATTCCCAATAAAAAGATCTCTGGTTTCAAGTCTATGTGTTTCTTTGTCATTTTTTCCAACCACATGCGAATTTTAGCCCAATATTTTCTGGCGTCCTCACAAGTCCACCACATATAGTAATATGAGCCAGGTATCTGATGACATTTCCAGCATTTTTCAGATTTGTTCTTAAACATTCTTGCTATTCTTGTCGGGGGAAAGTGCCACCTGTAAAACATCTTATACAAGTTTTCTTTATATGCTGCTGACATTATCATTTTATAATTTTGAGACCACAATTTTTGCCATTTCTTTAAATCAATCCCATATCCAAAATTCTTCCCCCAAACAATCATAGTTTCTTTAACTTGTTCTTCCTCTAATTTAATTCCCAATAAATAACCATATAATTTTTTAATCACCTTCTCATCAGTACCCATCAAGATCTTATCTAAATCAGTCTGTTTATCATAGAATCCCTCCGTTTTAGAATCTTCATCATACCTTGAATGTATTTGCACATATGAAAACCAATTCATCCTTATACCTTGTTCCTCTAAGTTTTGAATCAATTTAAGTTCACCCTTTTCATCCAATAGTTCCCCATATCTAACTGTTTGTTCCTTCTTATAAATTATAGGATAGGAAAATGCTTCAATAGTCGATAATCAAACTGGAATTTTCAAATAACATTGTCTTTTTATCTTCTCCCAGTTTAACCACAAAGACTCCCGTATATAATATCTTCTAAAATAACTTTGTGTTTTAGTTCCCTTATACCATAAAAAAGCATGCCAGCCCAACAGCAAATCATGACCTTCTAGTATCAACAATCTAGCCTTTCTTAATGTTATCCATTCTTTGACCCACATCAAACTTGCAGCTTGATAATACAATTCCCAATTAGGCAGGCCAAAACCTCCTCTAATTCTAGCATCTTGCAAAAGCTTTTGTTTTATTCTCGCTTTTTTACCTTGCCATATAAACTTCAACATGATTTTATTTAAATCTTCAAAATAGTCTTTTCCAAGCCTAATTGGTATTGTTTGAAACAGAAATAGAATTCTGGGTAAAATATTCATCTTAATTGTTGAAATTCTCCCTATTAATGACAATTGCAAGTTTTCCCATTTCTTCAAGTCTGTAGCTATCTGTTGTTTAAGTTTAATATAATTATTCTCTTTTAAAGTGCTACATCTTGCTGTCAAATATATCCCCAGATACTTAACCTTATTCGTAACTTGGATTTTCAAAAGGTCTGCCAGTTCTTCTCTTTGTCTCAGTAGCATGTTCTTTGTCAAAATCTTTGTTTTATCTTTATTTATTTTCAAACCAGCCATCTCACCATATGTCTCTATCTTTTCCAATAACTTTGGAGCTGTTTCTAGTGGATCTTCCAGAATAAAAGCCAAGTCATCAGCAAAAGCTTGTAGTTTGAATTCTTTCTTTTTAATTTTCATTCCTTTTATGCTTTTATCATCCCTAATATTTCTATTCAACACTTCCAAAGTCAACACAAATAGCAAAGGAGATAGGGGACATCCTTGTCTTGTGCCTTTTTTTATATTAATAAAGTCTGTAAGTTCTCCCTCCATCATTACCTTTACTGTCTGTTTATTATATATGGCTTCTATTGCTTGAATAAATTTTCTGGCAAAACCCATCTGTTCCAATAGTAATAACATAAATCTCCATTTCACCTTATCAAATGCCTTTTGAGCATCTAGGAATATCAAAGTCATCTGCTTTTCAGGATAAGCTTCATAGTATTCCAAAGTATCCAAGATTACTCTCATATTGTCTCTGATTTGTCTCTTTGGCAGAAATCCTTTTTGATCTGGATGGATAAAATTATTTAAATATTTTTTAAGTCTTTCTGCTAAAATTGAAGCAAAAATTTTATAGTCTGCATTCAATAATGAAATAGGTCTATAGTTCTTAATTTGCAGCGGGTCAGCCTCTTCTTTTGGAATAAGTGTAATATAAGCCTCTGACCATGTTTTGGGTATCATCTTCTTTGACATAACTTCATTCATAACTTCTAACAATGGGATGCTCAATAATTCTTGAAATGTTTTATGAAATTCTGCCGGAAGCCCATCTGGACCTGGTGCTTTCCCATTATTTTGTTTCTTAAGTGCTTCATTTAATTTCATCATTGTTATATTGCTTTCTAGCATTTCTTCTGTCTCTTTAGGTATCTTTGGTAAGTTAGCGTTCTGTAGATACTGTTTGACTTTTTCCTCATCAATATTCTCTTGTTTATATAGTTGCCCATAAAAATCTCGAATAATTTCCTTTTTCTCCTTATTACCATAACAAACTTGGCTTTGATCATCTATTAGCTTCAATATTTTTCTTGATTCCTTCTCCTTTCTCAATTTATATGCTAGCCATCTGCCTGGTTTATTTGCATCTTCAAAGTAATTCTGTTTAGAATTTCTAATTTTCTGTGCCAGTTCTTCTTTCTCTATTAATTCCATTTTAAGTTTAATTACATCCAGCTTCAATTTAATATCTTTTTTTCTGTGGCATTTTCTGTAATTCTTTTTCAAGTCTTTTATACTCATCTTCCAAGGCCTTAGAAGTTTGCCTTTTCCTAACATTCTTTTTTCTTGTATAATCTATTATCAAACCTCTAGCATATGCCTTCATTGTATCTCAAACATTCTGCGTTGAAGTATCTTCTTTTTTATTTTCTCTAAAGAAAAAAGCCAGTTCCTTCTCCATCCGTTGTATAAAATCTTTTTCCTTTAAGATAGTATTATTTAATGTCCATCTCGATCTTTTTTTTGTCCCTTCCATTTAATTGTCATTGGGCTATGATCTGCCCAAGTACTTGTTTCAATATTTGTTTCTTGAATATTGGATATTAATTCTGTTGATATCCAAATCATATCTAATCTGGACCATGATAAATGTCTATTTGAATAAAAAGTATATTGTTTAGCTTTAACATTTCTTTCTCTCCAAATATCTTTTAAAGTTAATTCATCTGTCATTTTAAAAAAAGATTTAGGGAGAGTCTTTTTGCTTTGTTGTTGTTGCTATATAGTCCAGTTTATTGTCCACAATTCCATTAAAGTCTCCCGTCATAATTATATTAACATAGTCCAGTCCAATTATTTTCATGTGTAGTTTTTTATAAAACTCTTCTTGTTTATCATTCGGAGCATAAATTGCAATCAAGAGTATTTTTATATTATTGTCCATTATTTCCATCATTAATACTCTTCCGTCTTCATCCATATAGATCAGTTTTGCTGGGATAGCCTCTTTAATGTATAGAACCACTCCTCTTTTCTTACATTGAGTTAAAGAAGTAAATATTTTCCCTAGTTTTGGCTGTACTAACAATTGTTCATGTTGTTTTTTAATATGAACTTCTTGTAGACAAATTATATCGAATTTTAGTTTCTCTAATTTATGAAAGGTTTTCCTTCTTTTAACAGCTGAATTGAGTCCATTTATATTCATTGTAATCAGTTTTTTTTCTTCCATGATTATGCTTTATATTTAGGTCTAACAGCTCTCATGGATCTCACTTCACACTGTTCTTTACTATCCACCTGTCCACCTACTGCACCTTTCTCTTTTTCAGTCTTCAGTTGTTCCTCTTGAAACTCAATTAATGAGACCTCTTTCTCTGCCTCCTCTTCTATTCTTCCAAAAAATTCTGCATGGAAAAGTTCTGCTTTCTCAATTGAGTCAATTCTATGTCTCTGCTCTTGCCACGTAAACATTAATCCTTCATTAATCTACTGTCAATATTTCCAATCTTCTCCTCTCTTTGCTTACCTTCTTCCTCAATTTTTTGGAATCTCTCCTCATACTTCACCATCATTTGTTTAATATTTTCCACTTTTTCATCAGTCTTCTCTATTCTTTGTTCAATATTTTCTATTCTTTGTTCAATGGTGTCTGATTTTGTCTTGAGATCTTGAATTCCTTGCATAATCATCTGTAAAGTTACTTTTTCTTGTTCTTTATCTTGCTTCAACATTGTCTGAATTAAACGTTGTCCTCCAACTGGTGGGGAGGCAGAGGTAGAAGTAGAAACGCCAGATGATATTGGTTTCCTGCTCATTTTAATGCTTCCAAATCTTCAAATTCTTTTTAACTTTTAATCCAACTGGTAGAATAGCCAATTATAATCCAAAATGGAAAAATCCAATAGTAAAAGGCCCAAAACCAAAGAACAAAAAGGAAAAAAGGAAGAAGAAAGATCTTCAGGTTCTTCTAGACCCTAATCCAATTACGAAGTAGTCCACCAAAAAAAAATGAAAAATAAAAAGAAAAAAACCCCCCAAAATAATAATATTGATTAAGAAAAAAAAAGAACAAAAATAAAAAAGAAAAGAAGAAATTCCTTCAGATTCTTCACACCTTTATCCAGTTGAGAAGTCTCAATAATCAAAAGGAAAAAACAGAGTGGTCCAAAAACATGGATAGAAAAAGCAAAAGGATCCCAGTAAAAATAAGGAGAAAAAAATAAAAATAAAAAAAAGCTCTGAGGCTTTCCCTTTGAAATAAAAAGCAAAAATAAGAATATTACTAGAATTGGGATTTACAAAGAGGCTGGTGAGTAGGAGTATCACAAGTAAAGGAAAAAAAAAATATAAGAAAGCACACTGCACTTTATTTAGTTGTCCAAGACTCTTATTATGACTCTCTTCTCCACCAGCTTCAAAGCCAAGCCTCAAGTGTTGAAATATTGATAAGAGTCCAGGAGAACACCTGTAATAATATTTTGCTGTGCTCTCCCTCTATCTTATCACATTAAAATGTCCTTGAGAAGGAGTCTTCTTACAGTTCTCTCCAATTCAAATAAAATATTTTCAAGCCTCTAGTTGGCAGTGTTACAAAGTTTCTTAATACTCTTCCCCCCCCAGCCAGAAAAAAAGGATAATTTATACAAAAAAAAAAAAAAATAAAATAGCCAAAGAGAGCCTCTGTCCTAAAAGGAAATTAAAAAATCAAAAGGAGCATAAAAATATATGTAAGAGAAAATTCAATCCGGTTACCTACAAAGTCACACTAAAGTCCCAAGGAAAAAAAAGTAAGAAAAAGAAAAAAAAAATCCAAGCCTCAATTTGACATCACTTTAAAAAATGCTGCTCATACAGTTTTTGTCAAAAAAAAAAAAAAAAAAAAATCTCACAGGTTTCTTCTGTATTCAGGGTGCCCTTTCAAATCTCAGCGAATTTACAACAAAAAAGAAGTTTCTCACCCAGCCGACACACTTTCACTTCCAGCCACTTTCTTTCCGGAGCTGTCCCAACTTCAGCAGCTATGGAGGCTGCCTCTCCGCCGCCAGCAAAAGGGCTTCTCCCGGATCAAACCAGAGATTCTGCGATATCTCTGGGATCCTGGGACTTTCCCTTCACGATCCCGGTCTCTACGGGACGGTTTAGGTCCGTTGGGACCGACCAGGGGCGAAAATATCGGCTGCGATCTCAGAGCCCCGAGATCACAGCTGTATCGCCCGAAAGGAAGCTCCGCCTTCTCCGCAAATTAGTTTTTCTTGTCTAGGTTGTAGGACGTTACTTTTCACACCGGCGGGATTGCATTTAATAGGACAGGGCACCCTGTTCAAGTCCGTCAAGGTCCTTCTGAGTCTTGCCTTGAGTCTCTGTGCAATTTTGATATGCCCTTTTCTGCTTTCTTCTCCGTAGGACGATTCATTCTGTCGCGCAAAGGGAACGAAGAAGAGGGGGGGGGAAACCCCAAAAACAAAGTTTAAAGAACGAGCAGGAATCGGAAGACCCTCCCTTTGTCTCGCGCCGTCTTCCTTGGAGGACTACACTTCCCAGGCTACCGAGCGGGGGCGAGTGCGCTAATGCGAGAGCCAAGAGGTGGCGATACCGCGGGGCACAAGCGAATCAGGCGAAGACCCCGCCTTTCGCTGGCCGTTCCAAGGACAAAGTGGCCGAGTAGCTAACTAGCTAGTGATCCTCGCCGCGTCCGCAATTTTCGAGGTGTTTCGGTCCCAAAAGCCCGGAGAAAGCGGTCCTCCCGTTTGCTCCCCTGCCGGCTTATCTCCTGCCCTCTGGAAGGGGATTAGTGGCGTCGCGGAGCAGGAGGCAGCCGATGGCTGAGCGCAGCTGAAAAGAGGAGCCCGCCGCCGATCGGAGACTCTGAGCCTGGAGATGGAGGAGGAGGCCCTTGGCCGCCACTTCAACGTCCTTTCTGCGGGTTGAGCAGTGCGATGGGCTTGAACACCTCCGCCCGGCTCGTCTCAGAGCATCTTCGGCTCAGATGAAGAGACCCAGGGTGGACCCTCCCTCCCTCGGCGCCCTGAGCCTCTTTGGACGAAAACCCCAGGCGATGTCGGAACCACTCGGGGATCCGGAGAGGCCCCCCTTAGACAGCGCCGAGGAGACCCGAGTCACCTTAATGTTTCCAGAGGAGGGGGAGGAGAAAGAACAGGAGGACCTCGTAGAGTGCCCGCTATGTCTTCTGGCCCAGCCCGCGGCGGCCTTCCCCGCGCTTTCCTCCTGCGCCCACCTCTCTTGCCTCGCTTGTTTGCAGCAATATTTGCGCATCGAGATCAGCGAGAGCCGCGTCCAGCTGGCCTGTCCGCACTGTCCGGCTCTGTTGCAACCGGCCGAGATCCATCAGCTGCTGCCTGAGGCCGGCCTGCGCGACAAATACGAAGAGTACTTGCTGAGGCGCCTGTTAGTTGCCGACCCTGGCACGCGCTGGTGCCCGGCCCCTGATTGCAGGTGGGGTGCAGGCTGGCTCAGAGGCCTTGTGGCGGGGCAGGAGGGGAAACAGTGATCAGGTGCAGAAATCGGATCTACCAATGAAATGCTTCAGAGTCCAGGGGTCTCCAACCTTGGCGATTTGAAGACTTGTGGACTGGGAGTTTCGAAGTCCACAAGTCTTCCAGTTGCCAAGGTTGGAGACCCCTGCTTCAGACTGAGCTTGGTTAAGGGACTGTGGTCCTCTCTTTTTAAGTGCTTAGAGGCTGCATTCAAAAAGCATGCCCAATCTTCTTACCAAATGGATCCATTTCCTGGGTTAAAGCATGAGCTGGCATCCATCGTACATCAGGCTAAGTCACCCAAAACAAACATAAAGCCTGAACTACTTAACCACATTTTAAATCGATCAAACTTAGTGGGTTGTGTGAATGTACATGTTCCTGGAATGTTGGCTTACAGTATTTGGTTCCGTTGGTTGTCAATTTTATATGGGCAACCCTCTGGTAAGTCCACCCATAGTGCTTAAATATGTTGAGTGCATACAGCCAGAGAGGGAGAGAAGAGGTTTTGCATTAAACTGAAATTGAGCCTGCAGGGAAGAGTAAATGGCTTGCTGGAGAAAAGACGCAGTGGAGTTAATATACGGCAAGGTGGTTGAGATTGGGCAGCCATTGCTGCTCTATGTGTCTCTCTCTTTTCTCAATTAGTTCATTTATTCAGTTTCTGCACATATGTTCCCTTTCCAGCTGCAAACAGATCTGGGTCTATTTGGTGGGACTGATGCAGAGATCCAGAGCTCATTGAGAGAGAGCATCATGACCTGTAGGCGATTTCAATTTCACAATGTTGGTGTTAGAGCACAATGACTTGACTTTTTGACTTGAAAGACATTTTATAAATTGGCCTGTTAGTGTAAGACTGTACTGGAGTTCCAGTTCTAAATAAAGTGATTTCTTCTACATGGTGAAATGAAAACTTCAATAGGAACCTGAAGTTGAGGATTCAAATTAAATGAGAATACCCAGAGAGACCCTGTACCTGCTTATTCTGTGGCTGCCACTTGTACTTTATCCAGCAAACCTGTTTTCCTGAGATCAGATTTTTTTTCTTTCTCTCCTGGCTTCACTCTTCTCCTTCACATCTTACCAGGTTGTGCTCCTTCTTTATGAAGGCACAGTTTCAACAGCACATATTGCACTGTTAGGTACTGATTGCATTTGATTTGATGCAGGTAGCTGGTTAAGCATTTAACTGATTTGCCAGTCTGCAACAGTGTTTTAAAGATTAAAAAAAAAATTATTTGCAACCTTGTTTATTTAGGTATTGGGAAGAACAAGTCATAAGGCTGTCTTGATAGATCTGCTTTGTCAGCCCCTATCCTAAGGTGATTGGATAGAAAAGCTTGATTAAAAACTGGGAATGCTGAAGCTAAGAGAACCCCTACAGAGAGAAGCAAATCCCATTGATGTCAAAAAAAGTATTTACAGAACATGCTCAATTATTGCAGATAGTTTCTGTCTGGTGATTCCCAGCCATGTAGCATTCATCTGTCTCTCAACTGATAGAGATATGGAAAATGGAAATGTTACATAGAGGTGGTGGCAGGACTGTGGCTGCCATCATGGAACTCTTAATTCTAAAAGAAATTTTAAGTTGTAGGAAGTGGATTGAATGGGAAAGTGAATTACGCTAGCTCCTAATAGCCTTCCAGGTGCAAATCAAAATTCTGGGTGTTACTTATAAAGCATTTTGTAGCAGTGGACAGGATAATTGAAGGACCACTTTTTCCAGTTGTTGTAGCTACTGTACAGGTGGTCCTTGCATAACTACCAGTCATTCAGCGACTCTTTGAATTTACAGTGGTGCTGAACCAATCTGGTACTCATTCTTAGCTTCTAATGGCATGTGGGAATGGCCTTGAGGAATGAGGGAAAGAGATATGCTGCCTAGGAAACAATCAGACAAGACAGAGTGGCTTAACAGTCAGAGGAAGGAAGACATTTGGAAACAACACATCCTAGTTTATCCGATGGCTAAAAATAGTGTCTGGAAATTTCTACCTCTAGACCAGGGGTAGTCAATCTTTTTATACTTACTGCCCACTTTTGTATCTTTGTTAGTAGTAAAATTTTCTCCAACCGGCCACCGGTTCCACAGCAATGGTGATTTATAAAGTAGGGGACAAAACCCCTACTGCCTACTATGAAAGCTGGAACACCCACTAGTGGGTGATAGGGATCAGGTTGACTACCACTGCTCTAGACTTACAAGGTTCTGTTAATGTAGCAGTATAGTAAAATAGAATTAGCTCATCTGGTCATATTTCCTGTCTGGTTTACCTCAGGGGGCTGACACAGCAGCATAGCAGTGCAATCACAAGACCATTATTCAAGCACTTGGTGATCAATCCGTAATTAATGGTTCTAGTGTCCCACTATAACTTTGATTTGAGACATTCCCTGCCAGTTTCCCACTAGCAAAGTCAGTCATGTGAGGTCCTCCCTTAACATCCTTCATGGTCCTTACTTACCAATGGTAACAGGATTGCTAGAACAGCTGTTGCTAAGTGGTGCAGTCACACGACATCATGTTTTATGACTGTCAATTAGCAACATAATTTCTGGTCCCAATTATTCTCGTTAACTGAGGACTAGCTGTATTAGATCTGGCAGGAGGAACATATTACAGGACTCCTGAATTTAAAAATGCCATCTTGTGAGACCTAGGAAAAAACACTTTTTCAATCACAGTATTTGTCTTCTGGAACACCTTTACCAAGTGATCCGTTTGCCCTGGCACTGGAGGCCAGTAAGTTAGCAAAACTCAGTGGCTTATTATTACTCTGAGATTTTTATTTTCAGCTGCCATTTCCTATTTGTTTAGATTTGTACTGTTTTAATCCTTAAACTCACAAGAGTCACTTGGACAAGAAAGGCAGCCTTATAAATTAATAAAATAAATAATAAAATAGTACAAATAATAAAAGGCCAAATGTCAAAGCTTAAAGAATCGGTATGGTATAATAGTTAATGTATTCGACTGGCACTAGGAAAACCCTGATTCTAGTTCATCTTTAGCCTTGGAAACTTACTAAGTAAATTTGGACCAGTTTCTTTTTTCAGCTCAGCCTAGCTCACATGGTTACGGGGAAAATTGGAGGAGGAGCACTCTGTATGTTGCCTTCAGCTGCTGAATGAAAGGTCAGATGTAAATAAAAATAAAAATAAAGCTTGAATTAGGAAAGTGAGTTCTGTGAGAGCTATTGAGTTCTTGAGTTGATATCTCTGCTTTTTTCTTCTTCCTTCAGTTATGCTGTAATTGCCTATGGCTGTGCTGAATGCCCCCGGCTTGTTTGTGGTCGTCAGGATTGCAAGACAGAATTTTGCTATCATTGCCGGCAGCCCTGGCACCCCAATTCCTCCTGTGAGCAGGCCTGGCGGGAGTGGAAGCAGCAGAGCCCTTTGGGAACTGTGGAACTCTCCACGCAATTGATCTGGAAAGAGGAAGCAGCCCACAGTGAGTTGAGGCAATGGCACCTCTTTGCCTTCTCTCAGCACTGGGTTTCTTCCTTGCCTGTATTGTTTCTGTCAGGACCCTCCTATCTCTGCCCCTAAGTATGTCTGTTGGGGCCTGGTCAGCTGCATTAGTTTAAGCCCTGTTTTTTTTTTTTTCCTTTCTGCTTTCTATAGACCCTGACACCATCAAGGTTTGTCCCCGCTGTGGTGCCTTCATCATGAAGATCAACGATGGGAGCTGTAACCGTATGAACTGCACTGTCTGTGGCTGCCTTTTCTGCTGGCTCTGCATGCAAGAAATCACGGATGTGCATTTCCTCAGGTGTTGCAAGTAGAGAGGGAAATGGCTTTCATTCTATCCATCAGGGCTTTTCAGGGAATGGAGCTGCAGATCAAAGGCTTGATAGAGATGGAAATAAACTATGAGTGCTCAAAGAAGCACTTTGAATAGTACGGATTAGATCAGGGGTGTCAAATTTGATTTCATTGAGGGCCGCATCAAGGTTGTGTTTAATCTGGGGAGGGGGCAGCAGCCATGATGGGCGTGGCAACATGATGTCACTGTGACAGCAGTCGCCTATGGTAGCCTGAGCACTCTGCCAGTGAAAACTCGTTCCTGAGCTCAGTTTTCGGCTGCAATAGCCTCCTGCAACCCTCTGCCAGCAAAAATGGAGCTCAGGAGGGCCATACAAACTCCGTTTTTGCCGGTAGAGGCACTGCTGACCAGTCCTTTGCTGTTCCCAGGGCAGCCCCGGGAGCCAGATCTAAGCACCCCGCAAAACAGATCCAGCTCCCGGGCCTTGAGTTTGACACCCCTGGATTAGATGATGAGATTGCAATCTCCTATATCTACTTATATACTCACTAAATTAAATAACATGGATAAGATGAGTCACTGCAGGTAAAGAATGTTTTATAATTGACTTAGAATCCAGGGCACCATTTATTTATACAGACATACCATTTTAAAAATAAAAATATTATAACCATAGAGTAAGAGGTTAATTTACCTCTAACTGCTGTAAAAGAACATTGGAAGTCATTTCTTTATACTTATTATTATCTCCTGCACTTTTGACTTCGTTCTTATTTCCCTTCTTTTTACTTCTCTTTTTCTTCTGAACACCTTAGTTTTTAATCTTTCATCTTATAATTTTAATAAAATTAATATAAAGCTAAGTTTATAAATATGCCATACATTAAACTTACCTATCACTACTCTACCATAGAAAGTCGCAGTGACATAGACATTTACAACAAAATTGGTATCAAAAACAGCCAAGTGGATAACAACTTTTAATAGAATTTTGAGAACAAATAAATAAAAAACTACTGGCAGCAGGTTAAGAATATTTTATGAACTAAGAATTTCAGAAAGCCTTGAACTTCTGAAACAATAGCTTTATACTTTTCTCTAGATGAGTGAGATCCACATCTTGTACATATTGAAGGCAAAGAGATTGGGCTACATCAAGTCCAGTAGGGGTTAGGGAATAACAGGAGTGGATTTCACAAAGATCTGTTTATGTGAGTGTGCAATTCTGGGAAAGGGACTTTGGTTTTCAGAAATGGCCTAATCCAGCGCTGAAAAAACTGCTTTGGAAATGCATGGTAGCAGGCCTTGTGTTAACCAAGAGGAAAATGTTAGGGTATCTGCAGTTTGTACTTTTGAATGTCCCCATTTTCATAACTGATTCCTATTTTCTCCTCAGTCCTTCTGGCTGCACCTTTTGGGGAAAGAAGCCCTGGTCTCGGACCCGGAAGCTCCTATGGCAGCTGGGCATGGTGTTGGGTGCCCCAATGGTGATCTCAATTGTTGCTGGCATTGCAGTGCCGGTCATCACCCTGGGCATACCCATTTACACAGGGAAGAAGGTAAGGAGGCTTGCATGGAGACCATACCATTTCATAATCACAGAGGCCCCTAAAATGTGCACAGGATGTTCTCGTAGGCTTATGGGAAATGCAGCTTAGGCCAAATTAAGAGGTACTTTTTCTGGGGAATCTCTTATTCCTTCTTTCCTTTTCCTCCAGGTTTTGAACCATGGGCGCAAAAGCAAACTGTCAGGCTGCCAGCAATGTCTTTCTGTTGCCAGCAGTATTCTCCTATCTCTCTTTGTGTCCCCTGTCATCACAGCTGTCACTGTTGGTAAGAGCCACAAGGAGACCGAGATGGGAGGGTACGTGTGGATCCACAAGGTGGTTTTTTTGTTTTTGTTTTGCTTTCGAACTGAAAGGGAAATCTTCTGCCCTTCATGAATTGCATGGCTGCATGAACAGTCCTTGAACAGAGGTGGTTCTTATAACAGGCTCTTTGCCTGCAGGGGTGGGTGTGCCCCTGATGCTCACCTACGTGTATGGGGTCGTGGTACTCTCTCTGTGCCGGAATCGCTGGGGGTGTGGAAGCTCCCGAAAGGAAGCTGGGGAGCTCAGCACAGTGGAACTGGAGAACCTCGCCAAATGTACGTGAGTTGTTGTGAGTTGTGCTGAAGTCAGAGAGGCAAAGTATTTTAGTCCAGGGAGGGACACATCACAAGTGGCTCTCATTTAATATATTATTGCTTTGCCCTTTAAGCCTCCTTCCGTAAAATAACTTATTCTAATTTTTCCATTAGAAAGTTGATGTTTCGCTTTGAAGTGTGAGAGAAGAATCTACAATGGCAGATACAGCAATCCATTATTTCTGAATATTTCTGATTTACTGGCTTGCAATTACATATAGGTTCCAATAGTATTACATTGGAACAATATCTTAGTTTTGCAGCCATTCTGGTAATGGAATATCTCGCTTGGTTTTGTTTATGGAAGAAAGCTGTCATGTCAGTTTGATGAGTTATGTTACAGCTTCCTATCTGGGCTTCAGGTGGTGTGTTCTTACAAAATGTAATTATTGATGAACGAAAACCACTTAGCTTTCAATCTTTTGACAATATTTGCCTATGTTTTTTATATAGCTGGTATTATTCGGTACTATTTCAGAAATGTCATAGCGTTATAATTCTCATTGAGTTCCACTTCTTGCCTGTTTTAAGTCTTGACAGCTCTCCCAACAAATGTACATAGAAAACTTTGTCAGTAATTTGGCGATGCACTAAGGCTGACAGCAAAGAAGGCATTGTGTGAAAACCAGTTTAACTGATTCATTTGATTACATAGCAAGGATTCTTAAAATGCCATTTTTTTTCTAATTATCCCAGAAAACTCAGAAGTGATTCTTTTTTTATTTTAAGTAATGAAGGAATGTCTCAGGAACTCCCCTAACTTTTGCATTACTCCCTTTGTATAATAGCTACAGTTACGGGTATCTCATGCTCGTACTGTCTACAATTGCTAAAAGATATTTATTAGTAGTAACAAATGGGAAATACCACAACAGAGCAGCTTTCTAAAACTGACATTTAATATTCAGAATTTGTGAGCTTTTTAAAAACTGTGTGACAATAAACCCTTTTATTCCTCTTTTTTGTTTAGTACCAAATGAAAACTTTGCTCAATTTCTGCACTTGCAGACAGTTTCATTCTATTAGGTTTCGCAGGATCAACATTTCCATTAAGGAAACCTTGCAGAGGTTACCTAAATATGTGAAGATATTTTTGATGCCAAGAAAGGGGATGCTGCCATGTTTACCCTTTCTTTCTTCATACCAGTGAACGAACTGCTGGCTGTGCTGCCTACCCCCATGGTGCCCGAGAAGGGGGCTTCTGCTTCCATCCCCCATTCAAGTAACAGTCAACACGAAGAACCATGCCAAAAAGACTGGAAAAGCGAATCTGCCAGCACTGTAGCCTTGGCAGGCAGCATGCTGAGTGAAGCTCAAGAAACTTCTCACAGGTCAGTCTAGTGGACTTGGGTTGGAGGGAGTCCCAAGCAAAGTTACTCCTTATAAGTAATCTCTGGATGGAACAGAAGAGCAGGGAAGGAAGACCTATTGAACAAGCAGTGTTGGCTCAGTTCTGCTTTATTGGGCTGTTGCAAGTCCTGTTTGGGACAGGTTCCATCTCACTGCTACCTCCAGTTTCTCAGTCATGGCAGACATACTCCTCCTGTTTTCAGTTCAGAAACAATACAGTAGTGCAGAGGGGAGAAACACAAAAACATACTCCTCTTCTTCCCAGTTTGCCTTATAGTGCAATATTGTGAATTATAACTCTCTACCCTGTTTTTCTGAGCCATATTCCCTCCCCATTCACAAGAAGTGCTGTTCTTCCCCTGTGCAGGGATGGCCTGAATATGGTGGAAGTGGAAGTGGAGATTGAAACTCAGCCACAGGCTGCCGGTGAGCACAGTCTCTGTAGTGCTGCATCAGGCCACAGCTTTTCAGCAGATTCGCTCGCCTGCACCAGTGATGGCTGCAGTTTGGCAGGAGTGATGACAGAGTAAAGCAACACACAGAAGCAATTGTAGACTGAAGATCCAAGTTCTCCTAGCTTGAAAGCCAAGTCTGTCTAAAACAGCCCATGCAAGATTCATCACTGCTCACTTTGGTTACCCAAACACTTTGCATCTTTTAGCCCCCATTTTGCCTTCCACTTGATTAAGATCTTTGGTGCTTCAAGATAATAAATAGCAGCTATCAGAGGAGTCTAATGGATCCTCCCATTTTAATATGTAGGGATGGAACTCCATGCATTACCTACTTAGATGGGGGGAAGAAGTCTTGTCAGATGGGGCTAAACTGCTGAACAACCACTGAGAGAACAACTGTGAGGCCAGATTCACATTAAAGGAGGCTTGGGAAGCTTCTCATCTTCCAGATGTTGAATTACAATTTCAAACATCACTCATAATTTCCCATATGGATTAGATCTCCTGAATCGTAGATTTCCTGCCTCTGATTAAATGGTTTGAAGTAACCCCTTTGAGCAGAGTACTTGTGGAAGTGAAAGCACTGATCTAAATAGGCCAGAGTTTCAGTTGTGATAAAATAGTTACATATGTTAATCTTCTGGATGAAGACTGAGATTTGGGGAAACTGGGAAATCCTCAAGTGAAAGCCTAATGCCAATTTCAGAGAATCAAAGAAAGCTTGTATGGGTAGGTTGAAAAAGGGTGCACATGCAGCCAGGCTAGATCTTATGAGGGATTCTGGACTACATTGTGGATTGCTTTATAGCAAGTCCCACAAGAGACTTACTATTAAAGCCATTATTGTAGAATAGGCTCCTATGAAATTTATGAACGTTAAAACATGCTAGCTTTACCTGAGTGATCGCTTATGGAATTCCTCAGAAATCTAATGGAACAGCAGTAATTCCATTTAAAGTTGCAAGTAATGAAAGATTACTTAAATTTTCACCTCAATATTGAAACTGAAGAAGGAACTTCAATGTCTGGTAATATTATGATCCTATATTCCATAGGAATGAGGCAAAATAGGTTGAAAATCAACTTTGGGTTGGACTTATACAAATCTATGGTGTAGGAACAATAGATGCAACAAAATGGGAAAAAGCTGTTATAAAGCGTCTTGGAAAAAAGGGCAAACAACTTGCAGCGGGCTGGTGAACCACACTTCAACCAGCTGGAAGAGATATTCCAGTGACATTCACAGTTTTGGCTCATTTGTGGGAGGCTAAAATAACGGTGGCCAACTTGTTTTCAGGTTTGGGGAGTTTTAAGGGTGGTATTGGAAACCAAAGATTTGTGTCTCAAAAGATTTGTGTCTCAAAATTCCCACTTTTTTTCAAGTTCAAATTGAAATTTATGACTATAAAATAAGAGCGCTATATTTCATGGCCTACAGGGTTGCATTCAAGTCTTAATAAAAACCATTCGGCTAAATTTAGGTTCCCCTACATTCAGAGAAAAGAATCCGACTTTTCCACAAGACAAAACACAGAACAAAAACTGGGGGTATCTGTCTTTTGCAAGCTTCCTGGGGAAATCATAAGGGTTAAGTTTCCAAGGACAAGACAATTTGGTGTTGGTCCTAGTTTGTTTGGGCAGAATAAGATCTTGCAAGTCGTAGGCATGGAACTCACAGAGGGAAAGGAATTGGGAAGAAAATGGAATGAACAAGAAAAGGGAAGAAACTACAGAATCAATGAATTACATAATAGTTCAGTTCATCTTACTTCCCCTCACAATTTTACAAAAGTACACAGTCACTGATAAAGAGTTTTAGCTTTTAGTTTGAAAAAAAAAATTCTTAGTTTAAAACGAATGACAGAGTTGGGGCTTGATAGCCATTGGTTGCGGGGAGGCGGGAGCCTGGCAATCAGTCCCACAATTTTTTTTGAAAAAGTGGAGACCTTAAATAGAACTGCAGCTCTGAAATCTCCACACTGTAAAACTGCTACCTGCCCACAGAAAAATTACAGGCACGGAAATGGCAACAACCAGAGAGACGCTGCAGTGGTCTGTATCTGTGTGTGTAACTGTGGGACAGAGAGTGTTTGAGCAGGCAGACTGCCTTCTGGGCTTTGGCCAGATTATGATCCTCCCTGTCATTCACTCTTTGGAATGGTTTCAAAGACCAATGGGACCCACCCTGAATCCCTTTTCCCTCCAAATAATAGACAAAATAGGCCTCCCTAAGAATAAAAAAGCCTAAAACAGGCATCAAAAGTTCAGCTTTGTTTAGAAAACAAGAGTCCAGTGAGAGCATGGGCAATTCCCTACCCAACTTGGTTGCTAGTCCTGTCGGGCCTTCTTGCTACAACCCTCTTCAGTGGGGCTAGTTGTTGTGCTATCCTCCAGTTTCCGTTTGCTGCACTCAACAGGGGAGCCTTGACTGATGTATGGTTTAAAAGAGATGATGATACAAGTCATGTTGTCACAGCCTGTTCCATCACCAGATGTGTCAGGAGCCAAGCAACGATCCAGGAGCTGTTTATAGACAAAAATTAGAGAATGAATTCGGCATGAAATTTAGCTTCTGCCATACACTCATTAAACCCAAAGGACAGAGAAATCCAGGCAATAGTTAGATGGTTTCCGATACCTGCCAGGCAGCCGGCAAATAGACTTGCAGGAAGGAATCTTTATGTAAACTGAGGATGATTTACTAGAAGTGGACTATGAAACTAAATGATTACCCTGTAACATTTTTTCAGTTCCTGAAGATAATTTGTTATTAAGATAGGTGACTGTTCCCCAGGTTTAACCAATTGGGACCCGGTCAGTAAACAGTGCATGCCTGGTGCATTTCAAGATCTAGTCCTTCTTAGGTGCTTTCAAAGGGAAACTTTTTAGAGCCCCAATCAGATCATTTCTCCTGGCAATCTGAACTATATCAAATATAACTCTCATCTTGTAGCCTAAAGAAAAAATCTGCTAAACCTGAGAACTGAATGCCTTTTTCCATATTCTATAGAAATATTCCTATACTTAATTTCAACTGTCACGTCCACCAGTCTCCAACTCACTTCTTCTACTATAGATGACAGAGATCGCAATTCTCCATCTTCACCCTTCTGTGCGATCTTGGATTGAACAAAATCCACAACCTCTTGGCTGCTCATGACATTCCTGGATTAGGAGAAAAAGAGAGAGATCATGAAAAATAAATGTAAGACTACAACAGGCATGATATTCCCCTCTGAAAAAAAAATCGGGGCCGGCCAAGAGACCCGCGCCGCGAGTCAAGAAATCGCACACACAACACCAACGCTACACACCCTTCCTTTCCAGCCGGTCACGTGTGAATCAGCTCCAGAGCTGGGCAGCCGCTTCCCTGGGGGTGGGGCCGAGGCCGCCGCCCGGGAAGCGCCCACTGCTTTCCCTCGCCAGGGCCGGGCGGTGGCATGTTGCACGGAGAGACGGATGGTCCATGGCTGCCCAGCTCCCCTTTCCTGCCACCCAGCAGCCTCCGCTCGCACCGCCCAGGCTCCGCACAGGTGTCCGGCTGGGGCTGTCAGGAGTTGCTATCGCCGGCGTGGCTCCGTGCGACTCCAGTCCCGCGTTGCCTTGGGAAGGGAAAGGCAAAACTGGGAGCTGCTGAGCCTGAGCCTCCGGTGCCACTGCTGCTGTTGCAAAGCACTGCGGTGGCTCTTCCTTTTTGCCTTTCCCTTCCCAAGGCAACGCAGGACTGGAGCCACGCCGGTGGTAGCAACTCCTGACTCAGGGGGCCTCCGAGGGGAGGGGAAGGAGGAGAAGAAGGGGGGGGGAAAGGGGGGTGGGCGATTTCCAAAAATATCGGAATTCCAATTTTAATCGGAAGAATATCATGTCTGCTACAATAGGTTACAATTACATCAACCTGCCCTCAGCTTTGTAATTATAATCCCTTCCAGGTCTTGACTTGGTACAAGTTATCAGCATTCTCTACTCCCCAAGTATATTGAAAGAAATTAAGCATCAGCCAACTACCATAGGAAGGATTCTTGTTTATTCCAAAGCTCAATTTCCACCTACCAGATGCCATCACAGGCAATGACCATAAAATCATGGTCATCGTTGATTGTCAGCACCTTGATATCTGGCAGCGCTGAGATCATCTGTTCTTCTGGGGGCAAATTCTTGTTACGTTTATAGAAATGATCTCCTAAGATACAAAAAGGTTCAAGAGATTAATTTGAAGGTTGACTGTCCTGGAGAAAAGTGCAGCAACAAAGAGAAAGCTGGGCTATGCTCACTAACTGAAAGAAAATCCCCAGTACATTCAAGGCATTTCTCAACCAGAAAGACATCTTTGACATATCAGGGTTTTTTTTAGTTAAATTCTGGTTTGTATGCATCTAGCTAGCTACACATTCCATTTCTTCCAAATCAAGCAGCCAGGATTCACTTCCATGATGGATCAAGTCAAACTGGCTTAATAACGAATATTCACTGAAGTGATTCTGGAATTTGAGCTTCATGCTCCCATAGACAAATAAAAAAAATAAAAGTAAACCCTCCTGAAAATAACTCCCCCAAAAGTGGGTGGACTGGCTAAAAAACCCATTTAATCTAGTCCCCAAACTTTATAGCTTGGTGGCCTAACAGAGTGGTGTGTGGGGAGGAACTGACTGATGCAAGTGGTGGGCTGGTGCGTGTGAACCGGCCCACTGTTCATCTGTGTTGAGTTGCATGTGCGTGTTGGTCTGCTGCTCATGTGAGATGAGCTGCATGAATGCATGCGTGGACCAGCTGCTCACATCACCCACTTCCAAACCAGCCACGGCCCAGCAGTAGACCATGGCCCAGGGGTTGGAGACCCCTGATCTAGATACCATATCCACAACATTTAAGCCACTTTTAGTCAAAGGATTCACTATTGGCAACCAATTCTTGCTTCGCGCTACTTTTACATTCACACATGCTATATTTTTTTGGCCAAGTCACAGATGGCATCAAGCATATGTACCATGTTTAAAGCCTTTTCTTGTGAATGGGCATGTCCACAATTAAGCCAGCTTTAAAATTTAGCATGGACCTAAGTTTCCAATTGTTGCTGGAACATTCAATAGGAAAAGTTGTCAGTCCTTTGCAATTGAGTTTTCAAAAGCTGGCTTCTGACAATTGTTAAAAATGAATCCCATTAGTACAAGGTTTGATTTGCAAACAAGAAGCATTCTAAAATAGTCTATTTCTAGATAGTTCTGTTTTCTTTATGACGTAACTCCTTTTCCTTTGTATTTAAGGCCCTTTGATAGCTCCAGGTCAGATGATTGAAGAAATAGCTTCCTCTTTCAGAGAACAGGAGGCTGCAGATTGAAAGATTGCACGTGTGATGTTTTTGTCATTTAAAGGCTGAGTGGGAGATGTGGTGTTTGTTGTCAATAGTGGCTACCACCCTATAACTCTAGCACATGCATACTTGTTTACTCACCAATTGCTCTGGAGAGATTGAGGCCACCATTTACCCGGCCATCCATGGTTACTTTTCCACCAGCATTCTTTATTCTGGCCAATTCCACCTCATCTTCAGGCTTATGATCATAGGACATATCCACAGCCTTTCCACCTTCAGACACCACACATCGGGAATCTCCAGCATTGGCTACTATTAGCTGCTTGCCTCTGATAAGGGCTACTACCGCCGTTGTGCCGCTGTCTGAACCAGGCTGAAGAGTAAGAGAACTGTGAGGAGAGCCCATGCCGAAGCACAAGACTTACTGAAAGAGTGGGCCTCAAACCAGGATAAGAGCAAAAGCAGCTCAGCAAGCTTCAGTAAGGACCACTTGTGCCCCTATTCCTTCCCCTCTTTCTTCACAAACACTGACCTTTTCTCTGCCCTCCATTCCTGGGAGCATCATGTCTTCATCATCTTCCTCTTCTGCTTCTTCAGTATCATATTCTTCTTCCTCACTGCTGTAGCTATCCTCATCCTCACTGCATTCCTAATCAAAATGTAATACATCCACCCGTAACAGGAATTAAATGGACCCCATGGCTCTGGCTGCTGTCCTGCATTCAGGACCTGGGGTGCTGCCTTCTTAGCCTTCATCTGTCAAGAAGGCTAAGTTCTACTTTTTCAGCTCAACTATGGAAGGAGAAAATGACCCCACCCCACCCCACCCCCACTGCCCAAATGGTGATGGTACCTCACTATCGTCATCTTCCTCCTCTTCTGCATCCTCTGATTCATCCTCACTGTCCTCAAAGAACATTGACTTGATCACTTGCTGGCTCTTGCTTGCAGACGAGCAGGATGGCTCCATCTCACCACTGGCAGGAGAGGCTCCCTCAGCTGTCTTTTTTTGGCAAGTACCAGCATCCCCTCCACCAGCCACATCTGGACCATGGGAGGCACTGATGGTCTCAGAGCACAATTTGCCATTTTTCTCCTCTTCTTCACCCTCTTTATGACGCCTCGAGGGCTCCTCAGCATCTACTTCACCATTCAAACTTGGCTCCTGAGCATTTTCCTGGGTTACATCTTTGCCTGGTGGACCCAGCTTGCCCTTGATACAGTTTTGCCCATATCGAGTCAGAAGCTCCTCAATAGTCATTGCAGCCTCCTCATGCAGCAAGGCAGTCTCCTCATTGTCCACTGTATGGGAGTATTGGGGGAGAAAGTGCAGCCAGTCTCAATATGACATCCAGTTACCTACCTTTTTAAAATCTTAGCTCAGGAAAGTCATTTATTATGACTAAAGGAACAAGAGTTTTATACATATGACATCAATCTACATGCTAAAATACAGGTGGAATTATATTCCTCACTACAAATCGCCGGTCCTAAGGTCACATGTCATTGTAACTGGGCCAGACACTAGCTTTCCTAACTGTATAAACTGTTTTTACCAAGCTGCAACTGTTTGGGTGTGTAAGTGCAAACATGATGCTGAATTAATTCCCTTTACCCCAGTCACTAGCAATGCTTGCTTAGAACTGTTAGTTCTCCACCTCTGGTTTTGTCTAGGCTCTTTCTTAAAGTTGGCATAGTCAAAGACTTGATCTCTGGTTTGATTTGCTTACATCAAATTTAACACAACATAGGAAATGTGATCTCAGACATCTTTCCACTTTAGGCATTTAAACTCAGTTATATACAAAGTTGATATATGAGCTCCCCTGCTGGTACTTGGCTTTTGCCTCTGATCTGCACACTGGACTGCAAGTTGCTGCTTCACTCACCATCATCTTCATCTGCCACTTGCATCTCTTTCTCATCACCCTCATCTCGAGACCGCCCTGACATCAGTGCCAATTCCTTGATTACTTCTTCCATTGTCAACTTGGCATCAATGGCCAAAAAAGCATCTTCAAGTGCCTAATAAGAAAAAATAAAGGAAGATTTCTTTGTGACCACCATAAATATTAAAAACTATTTAAATAGCAACTTATCCAAGATGTATGATATAGTTATTAATATCCCTAATAAACAGGCTAATACTATACTGCACCATAATTCATACCAGTGGACAGAAATATTTCTGTCACTTTCTCTTTTGTTGTTACACAAAAAATAGCCAATTTCCAACCAGAATTGGCTTCATATTTATGCTAAATTCTAGTTTTTAACAAGCAATTTAGATATTTTACAACATAGTCAAAGAAAATATCTTAAAAGGATCAAGATGGCAAAGACTGAGGCAAGACGGAATGGAATCATGAAATGAATCCTTCACAGAATTAGAATTGTACTTCTTTGGCATGCTCTTCTATAATTTTGGAAGATAGCCTTTCTATCTTACCTTTTGTAGTTTGCCTTCTTTATATGCTTTCTGATCCTTGATGATCTCTGGCAGGTATTTGGCACAATATAGAGCTACCTCTTCTCCTACAGCAAAGAGGTCAACAGTTAGAAACTGACAATCCTTTGTTTCATCCCACAAGTAACCTCTTGTTTGTTTTGGAGAAAATATGTTTTGGCATCCCAAAACTAAACAAATAGAGTAGCGTTGAAATAACTCAAAGACCCATTTATTTGGCACACAGGAGTTAGCATTGAGTTAGGACCCTAGCATTGACAAATCCATCCTTCTACAAAAACCAGAGAGGTTTATCTGCTAGACCATTAAGACTTCCTACAAAGGCAATGTTGTAATAATACAGGTAGTCCTCGACCTACAACAGTTTATTTAGTCACCGTTCAAAGTTACGGCACTGAAAAAAGTGACTTATGACCATTTTTCAGTTACCATCTTTCTGGTATCCCCATAATCAAAATTAAGATGCTTGGCAACTGGTTCATATTTATGACCTTTGCTGTGTCCCAAGATCATGTGAACACCTTTTGCGATCTTCTGACAAGCAGTGTCAATGGGGAAGCCAGATTGCCTTAACAACCGGGTTACTAACTTATCAATTCCCTTAACAACGGAGACAAGAAAGGTTGTAAAATTCACTTAACAAATGTCTCACTTAACAACAGAAATTTTGAGTCCAATTGTGGTGGTAAGTTAAGGATTACCTGTGACTGGTTACCCTAGTCCAGAGGTAGGAAACCTTGGCACTTCTATCACTTATGGACTTCAACTCCTAGAATTCCTGAGTGAGCCATAAAAGGTTCCCCATCCCTGGCCTACTGGTTTTTCAGTTGTGGGAGAAATCCATTTTTAACTTGAATGGGACTGTTTAATATACAAATGGGACTGTTTAATATACAAATGGGACTGTTAATACACTAATGGGACTGTTAATATACAAATGGGACTGTTTAATAGTACATATGTCCTACATTTGTATATTAAACAGTCCCATTCAAATAAAAAATGGATTTCCCCCACAACTGAAAAACCAGTAGGCCAGGGATGGGGAACCTTTTATGGCTCACTCAGGAATTCTAAGAGTTGAAGTCCATAAGTGATAGGAGAGCCAAGTTTCCCTATCCCTGCCCTAGTCAGTTTCAATTAGAAACAAATGCCTGCATAAGAGTAAAGAACACCGGCAATGAGCCTCCTCCAGCTGTAAGGGCCTCACAAGATAAGCCTTCTCAAAGCGCCCAGGCCCAACAGATGTCCTGGACACTTTGTTATTGGGTAACCCTTACCTCCATGACCATCGTACACAGAGAACATTGCAGTCTCACTGTCTAAATCGGGAATGCAGTTGTGAGCATCCTGAAAAAGAGAAGGATCGGTGAAGGGGGAAAACAGCGACTACAGCGGACCAAGCGCAATTTCAGACGGGGCCAGGAAAGCAGGCAGGTAAAACAAGCGCAACGGCTCCCCGCAGCCTGCCGGTGCCACAGGGGCACCGAACTAGTAACAGCTCCGCCAATGTAAGGGGACTCCACGGCGGGGGCGGGGGGAGGTGTCCCGAGCCGTTAGCCCTGAGAATAATCAGAGCGCTTTCCCCACTGAAAGCCGCCATAAGAAGCGAGGCTGCGGCCTCCCGTAGGGCAGAATCGCCCAGCAAGACACCGTTCTCCCGCCCTCAGTCCGTCCCGCCCTCACCTCCATGGAGACCCGCCAGCCCTGCATGGCGCTGTAGCCGAAGTGAAGCGGGCGCGGCCCAATTCCGACACCATCCCCAGAGCTCTTGGCCGTGCTGGGCTGCGACAGGTAGGCACCCATGGCAAGGCAGCCGCGGGCCCCGCCGAGCCGAAGAAGGAAGAGCGGTAAAGACAGAAAGCAAACGACACAGGGAAGGCGACTTGGGGACCGGAAACAGACACCATAGAGTCCCCGCCGAGGAACCACGGGAACCGGATGTGAGGCCGATGAATGATACGAAGGGGGAAAAAAAAAGAAGTTTCCAGAGCGGAGCCGTTGCTAGAGAGAGTGAGGGAAATTGAAGGCGGTCATAGGACAGAAGGGAATGAATGGGAGAGTTGGGAGGAGAGAAACCCGGACGGGATGTTGCAAAATCATAGATTATGAGGAGGACAGGGCGTACCACTGGTTGCCGAGCAACTAAGGGGAAGGTCTGGAAGGTATTTTATTTCCATTTACTGAAGTGGAATTTCTCTTTGCAGTACTGCATTTCCTACGCAAGTCCACAGTACTGAATATCTTCGGAGATTCGCAGTCACCCAGATCATGGTTTGCACAAAGATGCACAAAAGTGTACTGGATACAGAGCCACTTCAATCAGTTCAAGCAGAGGGAATAGGAGGCAGTGGCATAGTCAAATCAAGTATCAATGTCGTAATTTGTCAGATTGCTTAACAGACATTACAGTACATATTTAAGGGAGCTGTAGGCTAAAAAGAGAATTGTTAAAAATGAAGGATTCCCTATATTAGGGAACTGGCAGTTAAAATGTGAAAATTATCATCAGATTTGCTAATAAACTATTTTAAGGCAATAACTATAATTTGAAAACAATATTCTGTGCTCAAAATCATTTGGAATTGAAAATCAAACAGCCAATATGTACCTTTACAGAACTTTATGTGTACTTAGAACAGTATGTACAATTGTATCTAACTCAAAAAGGATATTGTAGAGTTAGGGTACTAAAATGTGATTGAGTGGTTAAGATAGTCATGAAGAAAATATGTGATTGCTAGGAGTTGACAGCAATTTGATGGAAAATACTTGTAATAAAAAATGGAGAGACTCAAGTTCAAATGTACAGGGAACTGGGTGACTTTAGATCATACACTTGTAGCAATTGAACCAGTTTTGATGGTTTTAATAGAATTCCTTATTCTTTATTGGCCAAGTGTGATTGGACACATAAGGAATTTGTCTTGGTGCAAATGCTTTCAGTGTACATAAAAGATAGATTCGTCAAGAGTAAAAAATAAGGTACCATACTTAAGTCATAGGGTACAATAAGCAATCAAATCATACCAGGAAACAGTTAATATAAATTGTAAGGATACAAGCGACATTACAGTCATACAGTCACAAGTGGGAGGGAATGTGCAATAAGGAGTGAAGAGAAGATTAATAGTAATGCAGTCCTTGTGTCTAGTTGTTATGGTGTGCAGTGCTCTATAGCAGTGGCCCCCAATCTTTTTTGTGCCACAGCCCGGTACTGGAGTCACAAAATCATCCGCGGCCCGGTACCAGCATCAGCACGCATGGCAAGGCGAGCCGAGTGACCAGCCAGCCAGCCGTCCCCCGCTTCTCCCTGCCACCTTCAACTCCTCCTTTGTACCTGTGTCGATGGGCTTTGCCACGGCTTCGGGACGGTAGCTCGGCTCTCCTTGCCATGCATGCTGAAAGAATCCTCGTGCCTTAGTTTTGTTTGAAGCCGTCCCCCCCTCAATGAAACTAAGGCGTGAGGATTCTTTCAGCACCCAAATGCCACTTTCTACCCAGAAAAGCTCACCGGAAGCACTTTTTCATCAAAACAAGATGGCGGCACCCAGCAAACCAGCGGCCTGGTAGAAATTGTTCCACGGCCCAGTACCAGTCCGGGGACCGGTGGTTGGGGACCCCTGCTCTATAGGGTAATTTTGAGGGAAGGAGTTGAAACAGTTTATGTCCAGGATGTGAGGGGTCTAAATATTTTCACAGCCCTCTTTTTGACTGGTGCAGTATACAGATCCTTGATTGGAGGTAGGTTTTTTTCTGTAGTCCTAATTACACTCTGGAGTCTGTGTCTGTCTTGTTGGGTTGAAGAACTGAACCAGACAGTTACAGAGGTGCAGATGACACACTCAATAATTCCTTCGAGATTACATAAATTCATGATATTGCCTATTAACCAACATGACAATCATCAGTTGGGGATATGTATATTTCAGTACCAGCACCTGGAGAATTAGCTTAATTAGGAAAATTCTGATATATGTTTTTACATCATATCATCAAGGTTTGTGTAGTTTTTGACCAATTCCAGCAAAACTTTGATTTAGTTGACTATGCTTCAGTGTACTGTGATTATAGTCAGGTTATGTAGAAACCAGCTGTTAATTCGTGCATAAGTTTTCTGCTCCATTACCAATGTTCAGAACTATTATCAAGGACTGTTTCTTCCTAATTCAAAAACTTTATTACTATCAGAGGGAGCTTTTCCAACCCTGTATGGCATTTCAATGAGGAATCTAAGAGGAGCTTAGCCGCAGTCAATTTGCTTCACGCACCGATTGGAAAGACGACTTTCTCGCGCTGGCTCCGCAGACCGCTTGGAAATACGGAACAGCTCTCTATACGGGCTGGTTCTGGGTCACGCAAGACCCACTCCAAGTACGCAGGAATGTGCGCAGGAATATCTGGTTCCATTTTCTGCAGCCATAAAGACCCCGCCCTGTCGCCTTGTCCCACCGGAGCTCGGCGGACTACTGGAGTTGAATGAGAACCACCGCGGGGCCCGCCTTGCAGCACTCTCTCCAATCCAAACGCGTCTTTCATGCGCAGGTCGTCTTCTTATTGGCTCGACTAAATCCTGCCTCTGCCGTCCCTGGAGCGCCCCCCGTCGCAGCGCGGCTAGTCGTCTATTAGTTGGCTTCAGGTTGTGAGCTGTGGCGGAGGCTAGCCTGGGCCCCGGTGAGTTCTACCTTTGGGGCTGTCGTGGCTGGGGACAGCGGTCTCTTGTCGCCGGGGTGATGTACGCCATGTATGCGGCGAGGTGTTGTCACGCCGGGTTGGTGGAGCGTGAGGGGCCGGCGGGCTCCCCCGTTTGCCCTGTGCGCTGAGGGGACGGGCCTGCGTAACTCTGGCGGAAGCGCGTCGTCCTGGTGCTGCGTCACGAACGGCCTCCGCCCCGCCTGCCCTCCTGTTGAGAGAAGGCTCTTCTCTTTCAACGTGTAGGTCGCCTTCTCCGTCGCGGCGATGTCTGAGGGCGAAACCAAGCAAGTATCCGGCAATATCGGTTCCGACCAGAAACCGGAGGCTGCGTCTGCGGGATCCGGCATGACCTCTCTTTCGCCGCCGCTAGCGGCGGCAACTCAAGAGGAGGAAGAAGAGGAGGAAGAAGAGGACGAGTCCGAAGACGAGTCCGAAATCTTGGAGGAATCACCTTGCGGGCGTTGGCAGAAGAGGCGGGAAGAGGTAGGTGACGAAGCCCGTGCGTTCCCACCATCTCTGGCTGACGGGAAGCTGGCGCCTTTCGGAGGCCTGCACAAAAGAGAGCAACCCTGAGGAGGCTGGGGCTGTGGAAAAAGTTCCTTTCCCGAGAGCTCTGGGAGTCTTGTTCTGGGATCCGCGCTGCAGCGGTTTATAGATAAACAGCTGTCAAAGACTGTGACAGAGCCAGTTGGGTCGGATAGTGTGGAAGTTGAGATTTGACTAGTCATAAGCGGTTTTAGGATTTAGACAGTTGCCCCTTTTACCATAGATTTGGAAGAGTCAAGACATGAAAAGTACCCTAATAGTTATTTTAATAGAATGGTAGGTTTTGGGTGAAGTGCCTCTTTGTTTGTAAATCAAGGTATTCTAGATAGCATTTCAATCTGATATTTTCTTGTTTTCAAATCTGAGGTTTTTGCCTTTATGTAAAAGGTATGTTTAACTAGCTATGAATTGTCTGTTTTGATTGCTAGGATTTCTTGTCCCAACCTTATCAATAGATAATGGGACTTCAACTAAGAAATCTGACTGAAAATTATGTGCTTTACAGCTGTTATAAAGGAACTCTTTATGCTGAAAGACAAACAATTTTAAAGATATCATGAGAAATTTAATGAGGTTTTATTACTTACTTTGCTGTTTTTGTTTTGTTGCTGTCCTCGGATGATTTTCAAAGTGACGACCAATACAAAATAAACACTTAAAAATTCAGAATCAAAGTCATAGAAGCTGATTTTAATGCCAGGATTGTAGATTGTAGTCCCTGAAGCCTCCCCTTTTTTTACTGTTGCCCAGAAAACAGCACAAACATGTCCATGAAATTACCAGAAGTCAAGTTTGACTTGAAGGGGATTTTAATTGAAGAGTTAACTAAAAAGAAAAGCCTTCACTCCACTCTACTCTTGAAAGAAATATGATGGCCAAGCTCCAAGAATCTGTAGCATGGGAATAACATAGGAAAAGAGCCTTTCCTATATGTCTGGCAATTGTTGAATGGTCTTTAATATATGGCTCTAGATATGATCCCATCTTTAGTTTTCTGATGCGGATTCAGTCCTTAAGAACCAATGGTTTTATTCTGTTTCCTTGATTGAAACTTGCTTTGGGGTGTGTTCTGAGGAAGTGTCCTCTTCCTTGATATCTTAAATGCAGGACAATATCTCTTGCTATTAAGGAAGTTATGAGTTAGAAGATATTTTGGATAATTTTAGGTGATTAGATTTGGCAGATTAACAAGCTCATAGCTTTATATTGAAGATTTTAGAACAGCCTTTCGAATAGAGGCTATTTCCCTTTTTTGAAGGGAAATGTGTTGACCTGAATATTCTGAAGTCAGTGTTGGGATAATAGCTTATTTGGCTGGGGAAAAAATAGCCATCATTGCTGATTTTGAGGAGAAATCGGCTTAGCTGGGCTAGCATAAATAATTACCGTGTTATCCTGTTCTGTGTATTGAAAGCCTTGATTTAGTCATCCTGATGGTTTATTTTCAGTTAGCTGTCATGAAGATTGATTGCTACTAACCCTATTTCAAAATTTTTGCTGTGAGGGACTCAGCTAATTCTGGATTCTCTTCCGCTTTTTAATTCAACCCTAAATCCAACATAGGATGCATTGGAAAAACTTTCCTTTAAATATGCAAGTACATAAACTTTTAGATATACAAGATAGTTTTCCTTTGCTGAATACAGAAAGACCAGATTCATGCCCTTTTCCTTTTCTGAACATCACTGTTACTAAAATAAAACACAATCGATGCTATGGAGTTCTCTATCAGAAAATGTACTGATGGTGACTACTGATGAACTAAGCCTGGGCTGGATGGCTTTTTGTTGATGAGGGATTTAACTTTCAGAAGAAGTTGAGGATTTGCAAGTGGGCAGGAGCACACTGTAACTAGTTTTGGAAGGAGTTTTTCTTTTTGTAAAACAAATACATATTTGTACAGCACTGTTCTCTTTTTGAAACAGAAAATTATGCCTTGAATTTGCAGCAGTTACCCCAGAGGAATCTGATGACCAGAAAAAAAGAGCTGTAGATCTGTAGCTCTCTTGCTTCTCATTTAGGCTATTAATGGCTACTGACCATTATGGATGCATATACCTCTATTATGAAGCAGTATATTTGACATAAAGAGCGGACAGCTTTTATATTTTCCTACTTGTGAACTATACATAGACACTGATATACCGTAGCAGCTTTATTAAGATTTTCTATTTCTTTTCATCTTAAAAAGTTAAGGCTAATAAGTTCTTCAGTAACATTGAAGGGGGATCAAGTTAACTTCCTTTACAGATTCTCTTTGTAGCCTTTGTTTAACACTCTATCTCAGGGGTCTCCAACCTTGGCCCCTGGAAGCCTGGTGGACTTCAACTCCCAGAATTCCACAGCCAGCTTTGCTGGCTGTGGAACTCTGGGAGTTGAAGTCCGCCAGGCTTCCAGGAGCCAAGGTTGGAGACCCCTGCTCTATCTCCTCCCCTCTTGTGGTCCATAACTAAGTGTAGTGTTTTGTCCGGTCTTGAGCTTTGGTTGCTTTGTCTTTTGCCTTGTTTTCTTCCTCCTTTCTTAAAATAGATTTGCTAAAGCCTGCTAACCATGCCACCAGCACTTTATTTAGCTGGATGATTTTGTATTGCTGGTTTTCTCTACACATTTTTGACTCAGCACTTTAACATCCTCTGCTGTTTGCAGCTGTTCTCTAGGTCATGCCATTGTTTGATGTTCCCACTTTTCCCCATCCCCCTGTCTTTCAGGAGCAGCGTATACTTTTAAATATCTCTGAGATCATAATGAGGTTGACTCTCGGCTTGGTAATGATGTGTGACTCGCTGGCTTGACCCACAAGATGATTTGGCGACACATCAAAAAAAGGGAGGGGCAACAAAGAGACATGTGATTCCCTAACATGGGTGGTTGTATAATTTTTGTTATACTGCCTTACCTAAGACTTCAGGAATCACTGGACTAGAATAGTTATGCTAGGGAATGTTCTTTTTAATTACTTTTTTTTTTTAGTTCTAGGAGCTGTAGGGAATGTGTTGGTGATATCATTGGAGGGGTCAAAGCAAACTGTCTCTTGTGCTCCTGCCCCTTAATACAACACATGCATTCTTACTTGAAATTTAATATATATATATATATATATATTAGTACTCTTTTAAAAATGAAAATCATTTAGCTATACTGTAATTTTGGTTTTATCCACTGAATTTTGGCAGCTTCAATTTATGGGTTAAGGCTGCAGGCTGCCTTCTCTTGAATTTAACCTTTATAAAGAAAGCAGGAATTTGAAAAAAACAACTGATACTGGAAACTTGAACTTAGAAGATTTGAGAATTATAAGACTTAAGAATAGGAAGTGCTCTGAGCTTTAGAATAAAAGTCAAGGGAATGCTAAAAATAGGAGTGGCTCAGAAACATAATAATGCTAAGAAGACTTCTGTCATAGGCACAATTCTGCAGTTCTGTGATGGCAGAATTTACTTTCCTTCCATATTCAGAAAATCTCAGCATGGTTGGTATAAGAGACTCCTAGAGTTAATAACAAACGTAGAGGTCTTTATATTGAAATGAAATTCAGGCGATTTTGGATCAAAGCTAGAAATATTTTAAGGTTCAACTATTGTTTACTAAATAAATTACAGTTGGCTAAGTGTGTACAATATATACAACAATGTTTAATTAAAATGCTGTAGTTCACAGAGCATCTTGAGTTATAATCTCTTTTTTTTTTTACCAGCACTGGTCAAAAGGGCCCAGCAGTGGGTATACTTCCTCAGGAAACAACAACAGAATGAAAAACTGCTGGTGACCTTTTACCACTGCACCATAGACAGAATTTTAAGTTACTGCACCTCTGTACGGTTTGCCAATTGCACAGTGGCAGATAGGACATCACTTCAGAGGTTAACATCATTGCCCAGAGGATCATTGGTTTCCCTTTTCCCTCTTTGGAAGAGCTTTATAACTCCCGCTGCCTTAAGAAAGTTCAAAACATCCTTAAAGATCCATCTCATCCTTGGCACCCTTTTTTTGAACTGTTACCATCTGGCAGATGGTGCAGGATAATAAAAACAAGGACAAATAGGCTGAAAAACAGCTTCTATCCCAGAGCAGTAACTATATTGAATTATACTGTACAGTGCAATATTAATGCAATAGAATGTGTGTTTGTGTTTTATTTTTATAGTTATAATGTACACTGAAGATGGTATTTAATTTCGTTGTATGAGGTGCAGTGACTAAGTAAACTAAACTTATTTTAAGATGTTATATGAGCATAGTAATTGAATTCAAATATGGATATACTTAACAGTTTACAGATTCAAAGGGGGATTGGACAAATTCATCGAAGCATGATGGGCAGTGGAAGTCAATAATTTATGGATCTGTCTGATGAGCACGATGACACATGGAAGTTGTGATGTGGAATGTAAGAGGAGAAGTTGGGAAAGAACGTGAAAAAACCCCTTTGATACTTTGAAAAAGAGAACATAAAATTCAATTACCTGTCTAATACAAGAATCCCTGACAGATAACCTGACAGATATAGCATATGTCTAGTGAAGGTGAATCTGAAGGCAGTCTGTTCAATTACTAAACAGCTCTTCATTTTAGTACATTTTCTTGATCTTAAAATGTGTTCTCTTGTAATTTAAACCTACTTTTTAAAAAATCCTTATAGTTGTGTTCATCCTGATTCAGATAGCAAACTAGAAATATACAGGTAGCCCTTGCTTAACAATTACCCTGTCTAGCAACTCTGAAGTTATGACGGTGCGAAAAAGCAATTTTATGACCAGTCCTTGCATTTATAACCATTGTAGCATCTCTGGGGTCACATGATTGACATTTGTGAGTTTCACAACCAGTATCAGACAAGCAGTGGCAGCAGTAAAATTGCACATTACAGTCATATGATGTTTTGCTTAATGACCAACAGAGATTCTCTTTAACAGCTGTGAATGGGAGGTGACATAAGCCTGTTGTCATGGGATGTTTCACTTAGTGACTATCTAGCTTAGTAATGGAATTCTTGGTTCCAGTTGTGATAATTGAGGACTACCTGTAAACATAAAATAGGTTTCTGGGAAATACTTTTAATCTTAGTCTGAGGTAATGTTTAAAATTGTGAGAATAAATTTGTAGCCAGAATTACAGCAAATTTAAAGTCTTTTATATTTTCTTCCCACATCTCTCCTATGCAGGCTTTTAATATCTTTTCTCACATAAACGAAAATTTCTTATCTCCCATTTTCTTCCCATAGTTCTTCAAAAGCTATACAAGTGTGGTTCTCCGCACTTTGTTATATGGAAGTGAGAGTTTGATAGATTACAAGAAATATAACAGTAAGTTGAATGTAGCCAAAATTGGGGACTAAAGAAGCTATATGGTGAAACAAGAAATAGGACAAAAAACAAATAGGTATTGAATGAATGCGAACTTTGAAGTGAGTGATCAGTATGAAAAGACATTGAGATGAGAATGAGTGGGGATCAGATTGCACAAAATATGAAAAATGAGTGAATGGATTAAGAGGAAAAGGAAGTTCAATAGATGATTTGTTGGACAGTGTTGATGAGATTCTGAAAAAGAGGGAAGTGAGTAGGTGAAATAATACAGACACTGTATGATGTGGAGTATAGACATGGTGGAAGCAATGATGGTTTGAAATAGATATAAAATTATGGAAAAATACAGTAAATTATGTTAGTTTAAATTAAATCTAATTTTTTTGTGTGTTTTCCCATCTTTCAAAAAAAAAAAATCTTTAGCATACCATATGTTCATTCCATTCTGAACTTGACAGAAAATAGGGTGATATATATGTTTGTAATGGTTAATCTTGATGGGAGAAGCATCCATCTATCCATCCATCCATTTTTAGTGTTTCTAGATCCCCCATTTTCCTCAAGGAAGGACTCAAATTCTAGTTGTGAAAGAGCAACAGAGGAGTACATTTATCATATCCTGCTTTTTATCTTACCAGATTCACCTATTTATTTGTTTTGTGAGTTTCATCTACATAGCCTTCAGTCAGATCCAGCAGGATTCATCTTACATTTTTAGGTCAAATAGCAGCAAGTTGCAGATACAGCAACCTTTTTAGTCTGTCTGAAATTTGGAATCTATTTTTGACTATCTCCATCTAGGTTAATCAACGCAATGTTCCTGGAATTGATAGTGCCTATTTGGCAATGGATACAGAAGAAGGTGTGGAGGTGGTTTGGAATGAAGTCCAGTTCTCTGAACGCAAGAATTTTAAGCTTCAAGAGGTTGGTGAAACTGGAATGAAGAGTTGTGAAAAGGCAAACAAGATATCTGTTGTATGAGGGCTCAAATTTTCTGTGACTATGAAGAAGTTTCTTGAAATTAAGCATACAAGGAAAATGAAGGTGTTGTAGGATTATTTTCTATTGTTGGATAGTCTGCTTGCTTGACTTAAATTTAGCAATGCCTCCATTACCCTCCATCTTGCAGTCTGGGAGTAAATATGTATGAAGACCTGTGTGTGAAATAGATGAGCCCAGTTTCAGGCTGTGTTGCAACTCAATGGCATTTTCCTTTTCTTGAGTTATTTACATTACTTTGCTTTGCTGCTGCTACAGGAAAAGGTCAGAGCTGTCTTTGACAACTTGATCCAGTTGGAGCACCTGAACATTGTGAAATTCCATAAATACTGGGCAGATGTGAAAGAAAATAAAGCCAGGGTAAGAAGAATTTTGTGTGATTTATCAGTGTGGAAAAATATGAAGCACCAGCAGTTGATAACTTCCACCCTATTACTAGGTTATCTTCATTACGGAATACATGTCCTCTGGTAGCCTGAAGCAATTTTTGAAGAAAACAAAGAAGAACCATAAGACCATGAATGAAAAGGTAACTTCTTCTCAACTTCATACTCTCTTCCAAACTCCCTAAATTGTTGTGTGCTATTCTTCTTTTTTTGGGGTGTCTGTAGCCCTTGGCCAAGGTACTGCTGCTTCCCTTTCTGCCAAAGACTACGAGGAAAAAAAAAAGGCTATCTTGCTCATAATGTTAGTAAGTCTGTTTCCTGCCCAATAATCCTGAGTTAATCCATCTAATTCTGGAGCAAAGTAATAGAAACCAGTTGTGATTTTCAAATCAAGAGTGCCTGGAAGTAAAGAAAATAGAAATGGCACTGTAGAGACACCAAATGACGACTTAGTTGTGCAGGAGATGCTGAAAACTTTTTGGTGATATTTCATTTGTATTGCAGGCCTGGAAGCGTTGGTGCACCCAAATCCTTTCTGCCCTCAGGTATGTGCCTTTACATATATGAAAGGGAGGACAGTCTTGGGCACAATGTTGGTGTACAAATGATGTTCAGAGGCTCAGTGGAATATCTATATTTTTTATTGTATAAGAAAGGTTTTTGGAGAAAGTAAATGGAAGAACCGTGCTTCTTTTATTGCTTACTTTGGTTTTCAGAGCCTCTGGTGTACTATATGATATAGTTTCAGCAGCACAGTAAAGTTTTCCTTAGAAAGCTAATAAAAAGGACTTGGATTTCAAACAAACCTACCAACACAACTTTACATTCTTTGGATACCAGAAATAATGGAAATGAGGATTGGTTTTCTGTTACTAAAATATATATATTTCCTTTGTACCTGCAAACTGAGTTTGCAAACTATGCATATATATCTGGTAGCTGTGATTCACTCTATTGTATTGTGTTCCAGTTACCTTCACTCCTGTGATCCTCCAATCATTCATGGAAACTTGACTTGTGATACCATCTTCATCCAGCACAATGGACTTATTAAGATTGGATCAGGTGAGACTGTTGTGGAATTAGTTTGTGATTTAATGTATGCTTCAATTCCATTCTTGGTTTGCTTTGTTCCCTGACATTGTTTCAAGCTTTATATTAGTCCAAGAAAACCTATAGGGCTTGGAGCATATATTGTTAGGTCTGTATTGCAGGACTCTGTTGCAACTGGTGCCTCTAACTTATATCTGTTGTTGTTGACCTTTGGAAACTTCCTGGACCTCTTGCCACTTGCAGGCTGCTCTATCCTCTTTTTGTAGAGTCTCTGTTTACTCTTTTGCAGGCAGAAAACTGCTGTCAACTCATTTTTATCTCTGTCATTCAAACATTTGGAACCTTGGGGATGCTGCTTGTTCTTGGCTGCTTCCAAGCCAGTCTTACACTTGAACACACTGATTCATAAGAATTGTAGGGAAGACAGGATGGGCAGAGCTCTTGGTTTCACCACTTCTTGGGCTGTCAGTTTCTTGTGGCCAGTTTTAGTTAGTGAGCTGTCAGTAAACAAAGGATCGCTGTTGGCTGCTCCATTTTTCACAAATATATGCTTAGCATTTCATCTCATTTTTTTGTGTGCTGGTTATGTCCTATTCAATGAATTATGCCAGTTTAATTCATGAAAATTCTCAAAATTACTTTTGAAGCTTAGGGGACAGTTAATCATGGCCATGTTAACGCTGCAATTAAATTGATATAAACATAATTTCTGGATAGTCAGTTCTGGGAAAAAACAAGACTCATACAAACGTAGTTATGTTGGATCAAATCAAAGATCTCAGAAACCTATAATTCTGTTTCCCCAATAGCCAACTTAGATTCCAGAGGGAAGTCTATAAGCTGGATAATATGAGCATTATGCTTCTCATATTACTTTATTTATTACATTTGTATATCCTGGCACACTCCCATTGAACTTTCAGAAATCAGTGATTTATATACATCATGTTTTTTATGTAAATATGCTGCCCCAGTATCCAAAATAACACAATGCTTTCATATTTTTAATTGCAATAGCAATAGGACTTAGATTTATATACTGCTTCACAGATGCATACTACACGCACACACACACAAACACACACCATGAATGAAGCATTAGTAGTAAAATGAACATGGTTCTTGAAATAAGTTATTGTATTAACTGATCTGTCAATCTTAATTACATGAGATGTATCTTCTTGAAAAAAGTGAAAATTGGAACAACTCAGGCCTCCAAATAACAAAAATGTAGATCCAAGAGATATGTAATGGAACAGTTTCACAAAAATCAAGTTTCACAAAAATCAAGATTTCTAATACTGAAATTAATCATCTACTCTGGATAAAATTAATTGAGAGAAAGACCTTGAAATTGTTTCCTTGCCTTTTGAGATAGAGGAAGAATCTTTACTAGACTAAAAAGTTACTGATTCTGCAGTTAGGTTCATAGACATCTATCACTGCATCTGAAGGCCATTTTTGTAGTAATGATCTTCTATTAGGATTACTACATAATTAAACCCAAGAAGTAAACATAAAACAAACTTTGCTCAATACTGTTTGAATAGAGGGTCATGTTAACTGGCCATCTCTTACAGAAGAACAAAAATAGAGCACTAGCCACCATGTGTAGTTTGTATTGTGTCTTGACGGACAGTTCTGTTGGTCTGAGGAAAGGGTGCATGGATTAGAATCTGCATGTTCTGTAATTCACATGAGTTGAGAATAAGTTGTTGATTGCTGTGCTTCCAGGACTGCTTTTCCCTGGGAATAAGAAATACTTATCTGTGTTTGTGTCACACAGAACTCTTGTATGAAGTTATAATTCTTGAAATAGCTATTTGAAATAAGTGCTTGCTTTTTCCTTTCTTTCTTCAGCATCCTAGTGACAATTATTAAGAATACTATAATGATGAAAAATTGATCACAGTAGGTAATGATATATGCCATTGAAATCTCATTAAATATTTTGAAAGGAAATTTAATGCACTCACCCTTTGCCTGTTTGATGGAATGTTAAGAAGGGAAGCAATCAGAAACATGTCAAATTCAGAAACAAGGAAGACTTCCTGCAAGAACTCCATTGAAGAATAGGGAGGAAAAGGAAGCTAGGATGCTGAATGGCAGGAAAGGTAACCCATCCTGCATGGAACTGTCTCAGGAGTTAGGTAAAGGATTACACCTAGCTTCCTTAACTGCTTTATAGAAGCATAAGAGTGCAGTAGTGGGTTAATGAGGATCTAATTCTTTCTTTGTCCTAATTTATTAAGAGTCATTCTTCATTTTTTTTCTCTCCTCCTTAAAACAAACTTTATTTCTTTGAATATTAGAGTTCTTCCCATTCTTCCAATCTTCACTCTGCTTTTTCTTCGTCTTCCTCATTCTATTACCATAGTTCAGGCAAATGCATCCCAGTAGGTTTCCAAACTCAGCAACACCAGAGGCTACCCTTGAGGCGTCCAGAGACAGTGGTACAGAGGTGAGCTGGGAGAAATTGAATAACTAACTCAGAGGACAAGCTCTCAATGAGGTGTAGTCCAAAAGGGAGAGGAGGAAAGCTGCTGGGCTGCAACTTAGAAAATCTCTGATAGGGATTTACCAGGTAGAGAGTAACAATTCATTGGCTATACCCTTTCCTTGGGAATAGTTGGAAAAATACTAACATATTTAAAAATCCACATTTATTTTTGAAGATTGACGGGCTTGGAGATAGATAAACAGCATTTGTTTCTAACCCAGAGGTGTTGTATCCTATGAGAATGAAATGCAAGAAAGGTTTTTTTGTTTTCAGGCAGATCCTCCATCTGAACCTTTTCTCTTTTCCTCCTCCAAGGAAAGACACTTGGCCAGTGATCTAGGGCGTGTCAAATTTTTCAACTTTCAATTTTCAAACATTAGGGGTGCTCAAAAGTTGTGACATGCCTTGGGATTGTAAAGATATTTTGGCTACTTTAATATAATTTAGATGTGCTTGGTAAGTAACTACATAAATATCATAACTTTAACATTTTGTTTGTTTCATTGGCCACCCAACAGCAAGTCAAGAGAAAGAGTGGGTAGTGGTAGAGGGTGAAAAGATGGCTCTGGACTAAAGTGGATTCTGAGAAGTAGAAGATAATTTGCAGTTGATGGATGGCCAAATGTAGGTGGTATATTTGGCTCCTGTCTCCCTTCAGATGGAGATTGTGTACCCAAAACAGCTGAGCACTGACCTCCTTTGTAGATTTTTATAGAGGTTCAGGATAAAAAAAAAAACCCTTCACTCTGTCCTGATGAGACAAACACAGTCTGTCCCATTGCTACAGGAGGTACAGTGGCTTAGCTGAAAGGCTGGCTCTTCCATCAATTCTTGAGTTTTATTTCCTGCTGATGGGCTGCCTCTCTCTCTTTTTCTTTCTCTTTTGCCAACAGTCTTTCATAGGATTTTTGCTAATGGTGAGCAAATCTCTCTGCTCTGTGATGTGACTGTGACTTTCTAAAAATAATAATAATATATATATACACATAAATGGCATCATATATATATATATATATATATGCATTATATACAAAAGCTCCTTTTTCCCTTCAGTGTCCCTTGCTTATGACTAGTATAGTTGCGCCTGCCTTTGGCTCTTAGTTGGAGAGGACTCCTGCCCTTCTCTCTCATTTCTGGTCTGTGTTTTCTCTGCTATCCTGCTGCATGTTTCCTCCTGCATGTGAACTGCTCTTGTCTGAGGAGCGGCTGCTACCTCCTTCCCTTGCGGCCATGATTGGGATTTTGCTTGCTGCTTGCTTGTGGCCGGAGCTGTGGCCAGCTGTTTCTAGGGATAATGGGTGAGGCTTATAAGAGTGCTAAAAGGTGGTCCAGTTTAGGGACAGACGTTGAATTCCCTTTGGAGGTTCTAGTTGAATCAGAAAATTAGGCTCTGCTTTGAAAGCTCTTATTTTGGAACTATTCAATTCCCTTCAGCTATAGAAGGATCCCTCGGAGATTTGCTTGCCTCCCCTATCCCAGTGCTAGGTGTGACAGGTAAGCAAGTCTTTCTGTTTATGGCAGAGTAGAGTGATTGAAACTGAACAATAAGACAGGTTGCCAGGAAAGAGCATAGAGAAGATGAATTTCTGGTGAAACTGTAGCCGAGTCTGGCAAACAGAAGACTGATCTTAAAAAAAGAAAAAGCTTGGGTGGAAGAGAGATGCTGATGACGAGACTGTGGCTTTGAGTTTCCAGCTGAGAGAAACCCTTTGGGATAATTCTGTGTCCAACAATAAGGAAGACTGAAAAGAACTTTGTACCAAGTCCACGTGGTCCTTGGTCTAGGACAGGGGTCTCCAACCTTGGCTCCTGGAAGCCTGGCGGACTTCAACTCCCAGAATTCCACAGCCAGCTTTGCTGGCTGTGGAACTCTGGGAGTTGAAGTCCGCCAGGCTTCCAGGAGCCAAGGTTGGAGACCCCTGGTCTAGGAAGTTCAGAAGATTGCAAAAAAACAGATGCCATACTGTGCTGAGAGGAGAGTGATGGCTGCCAAACGGCATAAAAAGGAGCACTATTCTTTTGCTCACGCTATGCATATGATAGGACGAAGATGGAATTTCTTCCATTTCATTATCTGGATTTATACATCATGCTAAGCGATAATATAATTTATTTTAGACTTCCTGAATCCAGTTGTAGCTTAATCCTTAGTCAGGAGCAAAATGAGATCCGGTGAACCTAGCCTACATTTATTAAAATAAGTCGCATATTTTACAATACCTTATTATATTTTTATTATATGAAATAAATGTATATGTCCACCCAACTCATACACAGTGATTTTGAGCAGCTTACAACTTTAAAAATCCACAATCATTTATTCGTCTCTAAGCAGTGTTAAGAGATGGAGTTACTAGTGAGTTCATCCAGAAGAAGTACAGAATGTATGCATTAGTTTTAGTCTGTTGAGAACACAGTTACATTGGACATATTTAACTACTGACATACTGTAAAACACCAGGGATCTTATTAATTTAAAATTGTATGTAAACCTTAGCATTAATGAACAGAAAGATAGTTATGAAAGAAACTAATTTTATAGAAAAATTGAAACATGAATATAATCAAATTAAAGAACTATCATAGTATTAATGAAGATTAGTACATGAAAGTTTATACCAAAATAACTAATGCCCTACAGTACTACTTGTTGAACAAGTACACTCGCTAATTAAATTATTAGAAAGCAATTAATATAGTAAATAACAATAATTGTAATTTGGGGAAAATGAGTTATTTTCATTGTTATTTATATTCATCTCTAGTTTGGTAAACAATATAGTACATATCGATGCATACATGAAATGCGTATTTCTAACAGTGATTACTAATAGGAGCTACAACTACAGTTTCTCATTCTGAAAAAGGGTGTTTTTTTTTTTAATGAGAACCTAAAAAGAGTTGCCTGGTAAAAAGCTTTTTCAACTTGTTTTCAAGCTTTTACCAGATTTTTAGTTGATACAGAAAGTATATGGATGTAAGGAAAGCAACGTATTGCAGGAAAATTTCAGATAGGAGCAAATATCTGGAAATACTTCATTAGAAAATAGACTTTGACATTAAGCTAAAGCTAATATATTTTTAATTTGTTTGACTGCAGTAGAGGTGCTACTAGATCAGTTTTATTCTGGGCTGTAGTTTAAAGTATACAGACTTAGTCTGGTCCTGCCAGTATTTTTTTTCTGTTCAGTGGAAACAGTTGTGTAAGGTCCTTGGAGCTCTCTGAACTTGGCATATCAATAAGCACATACAGATAAACAACATCTACATAGCATTCAAAAGAGAGAAGCAAAAAGCAAAAAAAGGAAACAAAAAAACCCAAAACATCTCCTCACCAACAATCAACACCCAGATGAATAGAGATAACACCTAGATTAACATTAAGCCAACAGTGAAGAAACTATCGTGTTTCTCACATAATAAGGCCGGGCCTTATTTTTTTTTGACCCCCGAAAAAACGGCTAGGACGTCTTTTCGGGGATGACTTAATTCCCCCCCTTGCATCCTCGCCACCAGCCGCTCCTAACGGGTGATCATGGCGAAGCGTGGAGAGCTCCCTACTCTCACCTTTGCTGCAGACACCTTTGGCACCCGCCGCTGTCACTTTCCCTTCTGCCCATTCCGCCAAGTTTGGAGCTGCCGCTTCCGTGTTTGGAGTGCCGCCGCCATTTGGGGCTCCAAACAGCGGCAGTGCTCCAAACTCAGAAGTGGCAGCTCCAAACATGACGGTGGGCGATCTTTTTATTTTGGTCCACGTGAAGTTCAGAGCGAGCAAGAGAGGGAGACTGCGATGCCTCCATCTGAGATGGCAACCTCACTAGTGGATCACAACGTGGCTGGAAGCCCGAATCTTCGGGAAACGATGGCAATCTTTTTGGAGCGAGAGGAAAGGGAGAGAAGAGTTGCGAGGCGTAATTTGCAGGAGGAAGTGGGTGTACCCAACGGCAGGGAGCCCAAGGAAGAAGGGCCAGTAGGCAACGGAGAGCGTCCCGTAGCTCCGGAAGCAGCCTAGAGACGCGCCCGGGAAGAGGCGCAGATGCTGCCTTGTAGTCCCCAAGCCAACTGCGTGCGCCGCCTTTAGTTATGTGCGCTCCGCGCTTTGGGCATCTCCGTGTGATCGCGACCCTGTCCTTTCCACCTGGCGCCCTTGCTGCTTTCTAGCTCTTTAGCAAGGCATTGCGGTCTCCCTCTCATGCTCGCTCTGAACTTCGCGCGGACCAAAATAAAAAGATCGCCCACCGTCATGTTTGGAGCTTCCGCCACCATTTGGATCTCCAAACAGCGGCAGTGCTCCAAAGGCGAAGCCGGTTGCTAAAGAGCCAGAAAGCAGCAAGGGCGCCAGGTGGAAAGGACAGGGTTGCGATCACACGGAGATGCCCAAAGCGTGGAGCGCACATAACTAAAGGCGGCGCACGCAGTTGGCTTGGGGACTACAAGGCAGCATCTGCGCGTCTTCCCGGGCGTGTCTCTAGGCTGCTTCCAGAGCTACAGGACGCTCTCCGTTGCCTACCGGCCCTTCTTCCTTGGGCTCCCTGTCGTGGGGTATACCCACTTCCTCCTGTAAATTACGCCTCGCAACTCTTCTCTCCCTTTCCTCTTGCTCCAAAAAAGATCGCCATCGTTTCCCACCGATTCGGACTTCCAGCCACATTGTGATCCACTAGTGAGGTTGTCATCTCAGATGGAGGCATCGCAGTCTCCCTCTCTTGCTCACTCTGGACTTCACGCGGACCAAAATAAAAAGATCGCCCGCCGTCATGTTTGGAGCTGCCACTTCCGCATTTGGAGCTCCAAATGGTGGTGGCACTCCAAACACGGAAGTGGCAGCTCCAAACGTGGTGGTGGAATGGGCAGAAGGGAAAGCAACAGCGGGGGGTGCCAAAGGTGTCTGCAGCAAAGGTGGGAGTAGGGAGCTCCGTGCTTCGCCATGATCACCTATTAGGAGCGGCTGGTGGCGAGGAATTGCTGCCTGGGGGCGCTCCTAATGGCAAGTCCCCCGCCCTTCCCCCTTATTTTGCATGTTTTAAAATAGGCCTAAATTTGGGGGGAGGGGCTTAATTTGATTTTATGCCAAAGAAATATGGTGGGGCTTCCTATTGGTGGAGGCCGTATTGTTGGAGAAACACGGTACCATTTTGGATAAAAACACTAACAATAAACAACAGCCTGATCAAGGAACCACCAAGACCTCTCCTACCAACACTGACAGGACAAGCCATTAGTATATAAAATGGGAGCATACCCCACTCCCTTGTAGTACTGATGATGTTACCTAATTTGGTAACTAAATCTATGCAAAAAAACCATAAGCTCAAAACACCAAGAACTCCAAGTTCAACACTGAGGTACAAATACTCTCTTCTATCAGAAGTCCTTTCTCATTAATGTTAGTCTTCCTCTGCTGCTTGACTTCCACAAGCTGGTTTTCTGTCATGTCAATAAGGTCTAAGGCTCTAAGCTCTTGAGAACTGGCAATTTCAGTCTATTCCTCTCACTTATCAAAAGGTGAGGCATGAACTAAAATCTCTTAACACTGCTTAAATAGAGTGAATTAGCTTGAGCCTAAGGCTGGATTTGAACAATACAATTTGTACTATCTTAGTTAATAAATTATCCCATTTCCTGGGTCTGTTTAATATAAATAACAGTAAACTAAATATACGGGCTAACTTTGCAGAATATCTAAACCATATATACAAAAGCAAAAAAAGTCAAGCCTTGCATGCTTTGTAAAGGCATCCACTAAGTCTTTAACTGAGATAATGAATATTGGAAGAACATAGCAAACAAGTAGTTCTTTATGGATAATACACTGGCTTGGGATTTTGTTTCTTTCTTTTATGTCAGCCGAAGCTATACCCTGTCCACAGTGGATCTTTATTGGTTTCCAAATTTTCTCAGGATGATTTTTGTATCTTGGCTAGAATGAGGTTTGTTGTGCCAGAAGCTTCTTTAGAATTTGTGGTAGTCATTCACTGACCGCTTTGTTTATCTTTATTTACTGGTCAATTTAGGGACTGTTTTAATAAACAAGTTAAATATATTTTAAAAGAAATTATAAATGTTCAGGTGCTGCCAGAAGCATTGCTTTGTTTGCGGTATCAACTGAGAAAGTTGTGAAAAAAATAGGGGGTAAGTGCTGTTGAACAATTGGGCATGTTATTGGGAAGTTGCTTTCTTTGCATAAGACTGTAAGGTGATGGGTAAAGTACCAGCATTTTGGGATTTACTTTGAGCTTTGCCTGCATCTGTGCTTGCCTGGAAAAATAGTGGCTTGGTGCAGCTATCCAAAATAAAAAAATTGTTAGGGAGAATGGGCTGTTTTACCTTCATCAACGGACAAAAGCTGCTCACCTATTCTAATAGCGTGTGTGTGTGTGTGTGTCTACGTGTACACATGCGGAGTCTAGTTTCTTCTCATGTCCGTTTCTTTAGAAAGATCAGATGGTTGCTTTGCCTGGCTTTGAGTTGACGCAGAAAAGACCTGGGGTTTCTGGAAGAGAATGTAGAGAATGTCCCTTCCTTTTGCTTCTGAGTTCGCTTATGATGTGGTGCTGCCTGAAAGCTGGGGAGGCTGGACAAGAGCAGTGCTTCTTTGTTTGGGGTTCCTTGCAGAGATGAACTAGATGGAAGCTGCCTCAAGTCCCGTATAACAGAAAGGAAAGAGAGGCATGGACTCTGATCTCCTACAATTCTCTTCTTTTATAGTTGCTCCAGATACCATCAACAATCATGTGAAGACATGTCGTGAGGAGCAGAAGAACCTGCATTTCTTTGCTCCAGAGTATGGCGGTACGAGTACAAGGGCATTGGGACCTGCAGTTCTGTATTAACTGCAGAAAAAGTGTTCAGTCTGTTCTCTCTGCCTTAGAGATAGCTTCTAATTATTATTCTTTGTTCCAGAAGTTGCACATGTGACTACAGCAGTGGACATCTACTCCTTTGGAATGTGTGCATTAGAGGTAAGTGGTGGGCAATTAATATATGTACACCTGTACACAGGACCGTGAAATCAATTCCATGTTAAGATTATCTGGCAAATCGAACTGTGCTTTATCTTCCTTCCTATACAGGTGGTTCTCAGTTTACAACCATTCATTCAGTAATCCTTTGAATTTACAGTGGTGCTGAATGTTGAGGCCATTGCAGCATCCCTCGAAGTAGTGTGATTTTAATTTGGGTGCTTGGCAATTGCCTCACAATTTTGACAGTTGCAGCACCCTGTGGTCATGCGATCGCCATTTGCAGCCTTCACTGCCAGCTTTCCACGGGCAAAGTCCATGGGGAAGCTGGCAGGAGTTTGCAAGTGATGGTCATGTGATGTTGCATCTAACACCTGTATGTGGGATTTGTAATGACTACAGCTAGAGCTGCTGTTGTAAAGAAGATGGGATAGTTTTTGTTATAACTTCAGGGTTTGGAGAACAGGCCTAAAGAGGTTCCATTATTTTTTCTCTTGTTTCCTTCCAACTAAGACTGTTTCTAAATTCCTTATATGATGTGAATCCTGAGAGGCTCTTGTTTGAAGGAATATATGACTAATAAAATTAAATGGTTGAAATGAAAACAATTTCTTTGTTGACAGTAAAAAATAATCTAGTGGAAAGATAAAAATAGCTGTGTTGCTTTGGTTCACATATAGGGTGATGAGAAAAAAAATTATGTGGTGGCTGATAAAATTGTCTGATAAAAGGTGAACCTCTCTGGTGATCTCAAGATATTGGCCATTGACATCTGTTTCTATGCTGATAGATGGCAGTGCTGGAGATCCAGGGAAATGGCGAGTCTTCCTATGTGCCACAAGAAGCTATTAACAATGCCATCCAGTTGCTAGAGGATCCATTACAACGAGTAAGACTATCCACAGTTCTTTTCCTTGCTTTCTTCTTCAATTCTTTTCCCAGTTCTCAGGACTAAGCACAAAGTTTGTCTCCTTTTTCCTTTCTAGGAGTTCATTCAGAAGTGCCTGGAGCCACAACCTAGCAAACGACCCACAGCTCGTGAACTTCTCTTCCATCAGGCTTTGTTTGAAGTACCTTCTTTGAAACTTTTGGCAGCCCATTGCATTGTGGGTCATCAGCGTGAGTATAGCCAACAGAAGTCTGCAGACAGTCGCTAAGAGAAAAACCCTTCACTAGTGTGTAAAAATAATATTTTGTATGAAATGAATGTGTAGTTCAGTAACTAATCCATCATAATATATCCAGAAATACCCCTAAATGAAATTACAAAGCAGAAAAACTCAAATCTACTAAAAGAAGGTAGCCAAGATTAACAGAGAAGTCAGTAATAGTTTCCTTTGTATCTAAGCAAGATTGATCAGCCTGACAAATGAGTTTTGGATGCTCTCCAGTGGTGGGCTGCAAATTTTTAAAGAACCGGTTCTCTGGCTGGGTAGACATGGCCGATTGGTCATGTGATTGGATAGGTGATGTCATTCTTCACACCCAACCCTGCTTCCCAGCAACTCGCTTCAAAGGCAGAGGTAGGATTCAGCTGGTTGGGGCTAATTCCATCACTGGCTGGCCCTGCCCCTGCCAGGTTTTCTGCCTGTTTTGGGGATGTTTTGGGACATTTTTCAGGTTGTTTTTGGCCTGAAAACAGCCAAAAAACGACCCTGAAAACAGCCCAAAAACAGGGCAAAAAACAGGTGGGGGGCCAGCCAGTGGTGGAATTTGCTGGTTCGCTGAACTGCACCTAATCTTAACTGTGAATGGACAGCAGCCTGCCTCTGATGCTCTCATATATCTTCTCCTAGTGCCTCACAGTCATTATTCAAGCATTAGCAACCTACTTTCTCAAGATTGAGCTTCCATTATCATAATAGATAAATGAGGGAGATGTGTGGTTCAGAGATATGAAAAACACGTATATAAATGTGGGTGGACTTCAGCCTAGCTCTCTTCATTGGGACAGTAGTAAAACAGACCCAATAAACAAATATTAAATAGATTGTCTAAAATAATATGGTTTGGGGGGAGGGGAAGAGACATTGTAGTTTATCTCTAGAGTATCAGTTTGCATGGAGAGGGTGCCAACTTAATTCCGGGTAATGATTTCAGTTAAAATGATTAAATTAGCTAGGTTAATGTCTATTACCTCAATGAGATTGATCTCTTCTTAAGAATATAAAATATCCAGAGAGAGAGAAAGAGAGAGAGAGAGAGAGACTAGTATATGTGGAAAATTTTATACTTCTTCCTGTTGCACTTGTCTACCCATCCTTTATTTTTTGTTTGTATCCTGCCTTTATTATTTTTACAAATAAACTCAAGGTGGTGAACATATCCAACACCACTTCCTCCTATTTCCCTCACAACAACCCTATGAGGTGGGTTGGACGGAGGGAGAGGGAGAGGGAGAGAGAGAGAGAGAGATTGACCTGAAGTCATTCAGCTGGCTTTCATTTTTTTCTAAACTAAAAATAGTTTGTTTTTGTAGAAGGTTATATTGCTGTCAGAATAATTGCCCTTTTTGCTACAAAATTAAAATACTTATAACCACTTAGGTTCCATCAGTATATGTGTGAAGTTAAAATTCGTTGCATCAATGTTTAGAATTATGCATCAGTCTGAATTTAACATGGTCATTCCTCATGTGGACATCTTTTTAGAACATAATTTTAAAGTGTTTAAATTTTCATGATACTGAATAGTTAGTTCTCCACCTATAAATCATTTTCATCCCATCCCATCATTTCATTTATATATATATATATATTTAATTTCTATGGCACATGTACAGCATTCTTTTCCCCCTCTTCACAAGCATAGCAAGGGTGGGATGCTACCAGTTCTGCCCAACTATGGAACCGGTAGCTCTGAAGAGCAGCAGACACAGAACCGATGTTTGGCTCACTGCACCTGCCCGCCTAGGCTGTTATCTGACCTTTATTTCCTACTTTTTCAACCTCAGTTGCTTTGCGCGGCACAACTGAGGTTGAAAAAGCAGTAAAAAACTGGTGTTACTGGTAGTAACACCAGTTGAATTCCATCCCTGGAGCATAGTTAGTTTTTTACTGTATTTCTTAAATCTGCTTTTTAAAACTCTTCAGGGGAAAAATGGGAACCACATGTTTAGGGAACCACTGGTTATAACAGAGGGTTAGTAAAGGAAAAACAGTGTAATGTGTACGTTTTATTTTGTGATAGACATGATCCCAGAGAATGCACTTGAAGAGATGACCAAGAACTTGGACATGAGTGCTGTACTGGCTGAAATCAACCATGCTGACCGCGATGGTGTCCGTATGATGTGAGTTTGAATAGTTGGGAACTGAAAGGGGAGAGCGAGTTTTGAGGTGGAGTTTTGGAATTGAGTATTTCTCTGGTTCCATGCAATGAATTGAGGTCAGCAGAATATTAGATAGAATGGGAAGCAGTGGACAGTTGGCTCATTAAAGCGTGGATGTACTTTATGCTGTAAAAGCTAAATTGGTGCTCTGCCTTGTCCTAGATTCTCACAGTCCCCAGCGCTGGAACTAGACAAATTCTTGGAAGATGTGAGGTATGCTCCTTTCTCCTGTAATGACTCTCAGTGGATTCTGCTACTGAAACTAGCTAATGTCCTGGGCAAACCAACCTGGCCCCTTTGTTGTTAGTTCACTGAATTAGCAGGCAATACATAGAGTTGAATTATTCCGTTTATGGTTCCACAGAAATGGAATTTATCCACTTACTGCCTTTGGGCTGCCCCGACCTCAGCAGCCCCAGCAGGAGGTGGTGAAATCTCCTATTGCCCCCCCATCAGTAAAGACTCCAACACCAGAGCCAGCAGAAGTGGAGACCCGCAAAGTGAGTGGCTGCTCCCTAATCTGCATCTCCTTGGCTGATAATAGTAAAGCCTCATCTTACCACACTTCTTTGTAATTTCCAGGTGCTATTGATGCAGTGCAACATTGAATCAGTGGAGGAGGGCGTGAAGCACCATGTAGGTATTTGCCTCAAGCTGGGTGACTTATCTCAGTCTAGGGCTTCCATTTGCCTACAATGGCCTATTCCTTTTTGGGGCAGAATTCTACTTAGTGTTGAAGAACACACTGAAAGTGAAAATGCAATTTCCTTTTTTCTTCTATGCCCCACCTTTCTTTCAGTTGACACTGCTGCTGAAACTAGAAGACAAATTGAATCGGCACTTGAGCTGTGACCTGCTGCCCAGTAAGTCCAGTCTTCTCTTCTCTTCTCTTCTCTTCTCTTCTCTTCTCTTCTCTTCTCTTCTCTTCTCTTCTCTTCTCTTCTCTTCTCTTCTCTTCTCTTCTCTTCTCTTCTCTTCTCTTCTCTTCCCTTCCCTTCCCTTCCCTTCCCTTCCCTTCCCTTCCCTTCCCTTCCCTTCCCTTCCCTTCCCTTCCCTTCCCTTCCCTTCTCTTCTCTTTTCCATCTTAGAAAACATACCAACATATCATTTTCCTTCCTTAGGTGACAATATTCAGGAACTGGCAGCTGAATTGGTTCAGTTAGGATTCATCAGTGAGGCAAGTATCAGTCTTGTTCACCAAAAGATTTATTTTCTTCTTTTTCTGGGGAACTTCATTGTAGCTAGTAAGAGTATAGGAACAGGTTTTCTTACAGTGGTTTTTTTTTTCCCATTCTTTTGCAGGCTGATCAAAGCCGGCTTAGCTGTTTACTTGAAGAGACATTCAACAAGTTCTGTTCACGGAATGGGGCACTGGCAGCTGTCACCGTGTCATCATAATGGCCATCTTGCTGCTAGCAGGTGTACCTGCTCTGCATCTGTGTAGGGTACTACTCTAAGCCGCTGCCACCACCGTTGCCAGCTTGGATGTGCCTCCCGCATGTGTTATAGCCTGCAGACAATCGTTGCCAGTCTTAAAGGCAGGGGGCAAGGGTGGTGGGGGGAGGGCTGTGTGCCTTGTCAGTATTATTTTCCCTGTAGCCAATGCCCTTCCTTTCCTCTCTCTCTTTTGGGGCTCACATGCATGGAGTTTTCTTTTGCTTGAATTGTACAGAGGTTTTTTTTGCACAGCACAGAAATCTGTCTTGTTATTTAAAAGGGTGGGAGGGATGGAGAAGTTAAGTTCTACCCTGTTCCATGCTGGCCCTCCACATTACACATGCACTCTCTAGCCCCACAGTCATTGCCTTACCCCCTCCAAATGGACTCTTCTCCTTCCCACAGTTGCTTCATGCACCAGCCTTGCTTCCAGTATCCTTGGCTGCATCTATTGCGTGGTGTGAGGGTTCCCTCTGGTCAATAGAGGTAGTAGATAGGAAGTTCCAGTTCAGATAGCAGGTGGCAATGTGAAACCATCTTTTCCTTTAGGATATTATCTAATGCCTGCAGGCTTGGGGCCAGTTTATCAGAGAAATTCAACTCTTCCTGTGCTGGAGCTGTTCCAAGTGTCATTTCTGTTCCTATTTTTAATAAATTGTTTTGTAAATAATTAACTGCAACCTGTTTGTGATTAGAATCTGGGAATTGGAATCACAGAGTTAAAAGGAGCCACTTAAGGAGGCAATCTCCTGCTCATTGGGAAAGGGCAGGAGTGGTTGGTTGTTGGGCTGTTTGTACTCCTGAAGTTTCTTGATTTCTACTTTCATATTTTAAAAGGGATTATCTCATCCAGGTTGAATCTAAACCTCTCTTTGGCCTCTGCTTATTCACCAAAAAAATGCTCACAATTTTAGCCAGCTTTTGCTTTAAAAAGGCAAGAAAAATGTTCTCTTGCTTTCTGGGAACTATGTTCTATGGCAAATATTATTAGGTTCTGGGTTGTGTGACTCCTCTGAGTTTGTTTGTTTTTTGCAGGCATGTCTAGGTAACATCTGAAGAAGATCCTATTTTATATAGGCTCACATCTGAAGACCTCCCAGTATTAACAATTCTATGTGGAACAGGAAATTTTTTTCCAGTGTTGAGATGATTGCTTTTACGAATGAAGACAAATATATGTGTCCCAGGATAATTGCAAGATCCAGTTTGGGTTCCTCACTGGGACCAGAGGTTTAGTCTTCTGAGCTTTCAGACTCATGCTGGACCCTATCCTCAGGGAACTTCTCTCTACCAGAATACGTGCTTTGAGCTGTTCTGTGTTTCCTATTTGTGTGGTGCTTTCCTATTGGTTGATTGATATGTTGACAGCCAGTGATTGGTTGTTGTATCCTTGTGCTGCCAAGTCCTCAGCTTCTAAGTACCTGGTTACTTTTATCTTATGCAGCTCCTGATACAGATAAAAGGTACTTATAATTCTATCTCATGGTGAATATGCAGACTGTAAGTTGCAGCTCTTGCTCCCTTTTAATGTATAGCATCACATGGGTTGCATCAGTCAGCTGAATTGGACTTGGGGACCAGGAGTCAGCTCCTTACCTATATCATTCTATTTAATTGAAACCTCAAAGGTTAAGAACACAAGTCTCTTTCTAGTGCAAGAGGCTTAAGAGTATTGCATCAGCACTTGGTGTGCAAAACAGTTTGAATTTAAGTGACTTCAAGATTGAAAGAGCAAGTTTTGATCTTTTGGGAAGTGTTCTAAGGTTGGAACACATGGTCAAATTGGAATGAAAAAAATGAATTTGGAATGTAAACGTGTGCTGAATTCAGACTTATTCTACATAGCATGATAATCACTGCTTTCTAAGTGAAATGGGTGAAGTATGGGGAAAAAGTAGTCCTATTGCATTCTGCACTTTGAAACTACAGAAAAGCCTTGGCTCTCATTAGCACATCAGTATTCGCCAACCACCTAAAATCAGTAGGAAGCACTTTGTTGCCATGTTATGAATAGCACAGTGACAGTATGTTTGCTTAGTAATTGGAAACTTTCTGAAGGATTAACTGGTCTCACCAGGAGGCATAAACACCTGTTGTGGGGACTAAATAAAGTTGCAGATAAGGCTTCCAAGGCCCGACTTACAAGAAAATATATAGCTTCAGCTAACTAGCTGACAGTTTTCACATAGCTTGGAGGTTGTTAAGATCTGAATAGTGAGGAGCAGGTTTGGATTCAACCCCAGCAACACTTGTGGGTATGGATTCCAAGTTCATTTATTTCAAATAGCTTTTCAGCTTTAGGTCTGGATGATGTTGCACTTCCCCAGAGGGAAAAAAATATGTCATCAGAAACTCTTTCTAGATTTGCATCTCTTCAGAAGTAAGTGGAAGCATGTCAGAAGGACCCTTACTTCTTAGGTACCAGTTATGACTTTACAGCTAGCTTCCCACTGCAACTCATGGTGCTGTTTGATACCTACATTGCTTCAATTGATTGATCAAATCATTTTTGACTCCTAATGACCATGTTTTCCCTTGACAGCCCATGCCTCTTTTTTTAGAACTCCCAAAGGTGCATTCTATAACTGTACTTGCTACTGATCATCATCATCTTTTTTCTTCCACCTTTCTCGGAGATGGAGCTTCTCCAGAGAGCGAGGTCTTGTATAATACGTCAAAAATAGAAGAATTTGTGCAAGTGAGAACTCTGGGTTGATTTGTCGGATGATCCATTGGTTTATTTTCTTGGCCACAATATTCTCAGGAATCTTCTCTAACATCAAAGTTCAAACTCTTCCTTTCCTGATTCTTCAATGTTCCGGTTCCACAGGAAATGAAACATAGGGAGTGACAGGGAATATCATGTCTTGTACAAGTTTTATCTTTGTATATATGCACACATCACAGCTACGTGGCTTAGGGCATAGATAGTTGCAACACAACCTTTCTCCAATTGTAAAGTCTGGTAAGATTGGCATTCTACATGAAACATCAATAAAATAATGTCCATCTAAAAAGAACCTGAAGAAATATGTCTTTTCTCTGTTCTTCCTGCCCTTCCTCCCTGATACCTGCATGGTACCTGTTAGGGATACACCCTAGCAAAATCTGCACGGCAGTCAGGCAGTCAGGCAAAATATGTGGGATAAACGTTTTTGTAGCTTACACTCAGTAAAACAGATACACTGTGCTAGTAAGAGTTTTAGCATAGTCAAACAGTCCATACATCATTCACTAGTTCAGTCCGTCCGGGGATTATTCAGTTGCAAAGTCCAGTGTTGAAAAAGAGGTCAGTAAACTTAACAAATATCAGTCCAATAATATATCTTCTCACAGTAGAGATATGAAGAAGTTCAAACCTCCTTTCTTCCTTCAGCAACAGCAGGGAACCATCAATCCATCATTGTCAGCAATCAATCCAGCAATACAGTAAGCCAGCAATCAATCAAGTTCTCTTGCTCCCTCTTATGGCGGTTTTACAACCGCACCCAAAATTACATGCTTTGCTGTTTAAAGTGACACACACTTTAACATACAATCATAGTTTATATATATTATTTTACCCAAACTAAGTTAGGTGACCTTGTTATTCCTAACATACTCCCCTTTTGGGTAATATAATAATATATATATATCTATTTACAATCTTAAACCATAGTTATCACAACTTTCTTTGTATTTGACTGAACCTTGGGCTTTTGTAAACTGGTCAGCAATATTTTCTTCAGTCATACAATATTCCAGTCTTATTAAACCATTTTTTACAAATTGTCTTACATTCAGATATCTAAAATCTGTATGCTTAGATCTCGTTTTCACAGCAATATTTGTAGCCCACTGTATGGCTGCTTGATTGTCCTCATAAACTACAATGTAATCATTAAGTTATTCCCATATCCAATAACAACTGTTTATACAGAATTAAATCAGTACATAATATAGACATAAAAATTCTGCTTCCATTGTGGACATACTTATGTGTTGCTATCCAATTGACCTCCAACCAATCAGTGCTTTTCCTAACAGTATAGCCGTACCTGAAGTTGATTTCCTAGTGTTTATGTCTGTTGCAAAACTTGCATCAGCATATGCACTTAAAATCAGATCATCTTTTGGCTCCAAATACAATGCATAGTGCATTGTCCTTTTAAGATATCTTTTTTTTTTTTTGGTAAAAGTTTTATTGATTTTAACAACAGACAAAAAACATATAAGACATAAAACATAACATTAAAAAATCATTCTTCATAAATTTACAGTGTATCAGTTGGTTTACAGCATATAAAGAAAATTTGTATAAGATGTTTTACAGGTGGCACTTTCCCCCGACAAGAATAGCAAGAATGTTCAAGAATAAATTTGAAAAGTGCTGGAAATGTCATCAGATACCTGGCTTATATTACCATATGTGGTGGACTTGTGAGGAGGCCAGGAAATACTGGACTAGAATTCGCATATGGCTGGAAAAAATGACAAAGAAACACATAGATTTGAAACCAGAGATTTTTTTATTGGGAATCGTACCTGATATATATAATAAAAATTTAAAGTATTTGATTGTAAATGTATTAACAGCAGCTAGAATTGTATTTGCTAAACATTGGAAGAGTGAGAAAATACCAATAGAGGAAGAAATTATTAAGAAAATATTGGAATGTGCTGAAATGAGTAGATTGACATTTGAAATTAGAGAACAAGAAGATAAACAATTTTATGAAGTTTGGGATCTTTTTTATCAATGGTTAGGTAATACAGTATAATAATAGAATATTTAGAAACTTAGGAAATAATGAATATATAACTTTTCTTGGTTTTGATAATTTTTAAGAATATTTTATTAAGATAGATTTGGTATGATTCTATGATTTGTTATAAAATAATTTAACTTAATTATAGTTATCTCGTTTAAGCATGAATTAGTAAAATTATAGTCAAATGATTGTTTAATAATGATATTGGGATATTTTATTGACGATTGATAATGTGAGTTATAATGTAATATAATTATTTTGATGACTATGAAATGGATGCACAAAAGGGAGTGGTAAACCAACCGATACACTGTCCTTTTAAGATATCTTAAGATACGCTTTGTCGCTTGCCAGTGTTGTTCAGTGGGTTCAGTGTTGAATCGTGCCAATTGATTAACGCCATAGGCAATATCTGGCTTTGACCAATTATTAATGTACGATAAACTACCAATTAGCGATTGATAGTCTTATCGAATTTTGGACTTTGAACATCAGTGTGGCCAAATTCCTGACTCACTGGAGTTTTTGCCGGCTTACAAAGTTCCATCTTGTATGTTTTTAGCAATTGATAAATCTTATCCTCTTGAGATATCTTATAGCCACCTTTGGTTTTATTTATTGTTAATCCTAGATACTGTTTTATCTCTCCTAATTGCTTTAATTTTATCGTCTTACCTAATAATGATATTATTTCAGTAGCTTCATTATTAGTTTTTGTAATTAAGGCAATATCATCTGTAAACAACAACAATAATGACACTGTTCCATTTGTCTCTTTCTTAAATACACATGGATCAGCTAAACCTGCTTTAAACCCTATATTGTTTAACTCCTTAACCATATATTGGTTCCATTCGTAACCAGATTGTTTTAATCCATAGAGACTCTTTTTAAGCTTCCAACAGTCATTATTCATTTTATCATCCTTAATTCCTACAGGTTTCTTTAGGTATATAGTATGCTGCAATGGTGCATGCAGATAGGCAGTTTCTACATCTAAGTTATTTATGATATAGTTCTTCTTAGCTGCCCACACTAAAGCTGCTCTCAAGGTTGTTGCTTTTAAACTCGGTGCAAATACTTCATCATAATCACAAGCAGTTTGATTAAATCCTTGAGCTACCAACCTAGCCTTATGGGTAACAGTCCCATTTTTACCTGTTTTTAATTTAAATATCCATTTACAGCCAATGGACTTTTCACCTGGAGGTAATTTAACATTTTCATAAACTTCCATTTGTTTCAATGAATTTAATTTTTTTTTTTAAACAAATTTTATTAATTTTACAGAAAACACAATAAAACATAAACAAAACTAAAAGATCTTTTCTGAAGGTTGTCTGATCCCGGGTTGAAACTCTTCACACAGACACAAATTCAAACATCATATTCACTTTATATATCCTTCCATATCTCATTATCATTTTCTTTTTTATATATATATATAAACCATTTTTATCATTTTTATATAAACAATGCACAAGGCATAACAGCTTATAAGTTCTTTTCTAAGAAAAAATAATAAAAGAAAACCAATAGAACATAACAATTCCAAATTATAGTATCAATACTTTATCTATTTAACTTCATATCTTATCCCAACTTCTCCTTTTCATCCAAATTATTTCTTATTAATTAAAAATTTTTTTTTGCCTTTTTTCAATATACAAAATCCAAAAAAAAAAAAAACATAACAAAACCTTTATATATCCTTTCATATCTTATTACCATTTTCAATAATATTCTTTGTCTGTTCTATTTCCAACTATCCATTCATCTTTTTTCTTTTATTATACTTCTCCTATACACCAATTGGAGTAACGTCTATAACTCATTACCCTAACTTAAAAATACTTCATACAACAATTTTTCTTGGGATTCTGTTTAATAAATTCTAAAATTACACAATGAATTTTATACTCTAAATACACATATAAAAAACACAATCTTATATACCCTCCAGAATCCCTCTTTTATCCTAAATTAAATTCACCCATTGTCTCTGAATAAACTTTTTTTCTTTAGATCTTGCTTCCCCCCATTGAGGCTTCTCCTCCCCCCCTTTCTCTCTTGCTTATTCTTCTCCTTGCCCTTTTTACTCCCTTGTCTTTCCTCCTCCCTTTTCTTACTCCCTTTCCTTTGCTTTCTAACCTTGCCTCCACCTTTCCGCTCATTTTTCTATTCTTTGGTTGTTTTTATAATTCTTAAAAACCCCTTTTTCTTATCCTTTTTCTCCTCCTCCCCGGAAAGAACCCATTGTTCATCAAAGATGGCTTCTTCTTCCTCTTCTTCTTTGTCCCAGTCCTTCTGCTGCGTAGTCAACTTTTCATAAATACATAACGCCATTTCTAAGAATTGAAACAAAGTGCCCAAAGTATCTTCCTTTTTATATTTTTGATATTCAGCCTTTAGTTCATCCACAAGCGATGCCATCATGAAAAAAGAAACTTTTCCCAAAACAACCACAAATATTTTTAATCAAAAATAATTCAAAAAAAAAATTCCAAAAATTAATACTTTTCTTCCTTCTTCTCTTTCTCTTTCTGGGGTTAATGTTTTATCAAAGAGGTCCAATTACCATATACCTTTCTTTGGGATTCTAGGCAATCTCCTCCTTTTTCAGCTTCTGCTCCAATTTTTTTTTCCTCTCCCTTCCCACTTGCAATATCAATTTTAAATAATCAGGAATCCATACCTCTAATAAGGGTTTTCCAATTTCTTAAGTTTTTCAATGTCCAGAAACCCTTTTGTCCCTTAGCTTCAACTTTCAGAATAATTCACTTTCAATGTCCAATATGTCCAAACATATCTGCTGTTTCCATGGGGTGGGAGAGTGAAGAAAAAAAAAAAAGTTCCCTTTAACAGCTTCTCCGCCGCTTTCAATCTTCTTAGGGATACAATGTATCCTCCAGCAATTCAAACAGCTCAGTTCCAACAAATTTGAAAGATGTTACTTGACCCGGCTCAGACAGCACTTTCACTCTTCTTACTTCCTCCAGCGCAATCTTACCCGGTTGCTGGCTTCTTCGTGGCGGCCATTGCTGACCGCCGCTCCACCGCCTTGGGAAAAAGGGGTTTTTCCGGAGGAGGGGGTCTGCGACACCCCCAACCCCCTGTCCGGCTCCCCTCTCACTTCAGCTGTCCCTACAGGGCAGCCATATCCCCCTGACCCATCTGGATCGGGGGTACCTCGGCGGCTAGCACAGCAGGAATCGCGAGCTGTTGCGAATTCCTGCTGCCCCGAAGCCACGCGAAACCGGAAACCTCAATGAATTTAATTTAATTGCTCTATGCCAATTTTCTTGTTCCTTTGCAGGATACATTCTAAGTTCTTCAACAGTAGTTGGAATTTTGACTAACTTGGCAAACTACACTTGCTTGGTACCTGTCAGGTGGTCTGGTTTCACGTGTTGAACGTCTAGGTATTACAGGGCTTACAGGTGGACTTTCATGTACTACCTGTTCCTAGTTATCTATTTCTTCCTGTTCACCTATTTCTTCTTGTTTTGGTCCTATGTGCTCTTTTTGTACTTCCTCTTTAATTGTACTCTTCTTATTACTGATATGTTGTTTTGGTCTTTTGTAGGTTTCTATGATTACATCCTTACTTGAATCTTACTCCAATTTTTCCCATCCTACATGTTCAAGGAATTGTGCACTAGCACTATAGTAAACTCTAGATGTACCTTTTCCCCAGAATCTGTATGATTTGTGATTAGATTCATAACCTACAAAGAATAATTTTTTAGCCCTATGCTGCCCCTTATGTCTCAGTTGTGTAGGAATATGCACCCATGCTGGTGTTCCAAATGTGTGCATGTAGCTTAGGTCAGGTTTTCTACCATGCCACCGTGTGAATGGTAATTCACCTGTTGTTGAGTTAACAACATTATTCAATATATGATTACCACACATTATTGCTTCTCCCCACGAAGTTTCAGGTAATCCTGAATCCGACAACATAGTACGAGCCATTGCCTGTATTGTTTGGCCTCATCTTTCTATAAAGGAATTATGTTGTGGCCTATATGGTACAGACTTTTTATGTTCAACACCTGCCATCTTCAGTCTATTTTGGAATTTCTTATTTATAAATTCCGTACCATTATCAGTTACAAGAGTCACTAGTTTCCTTTTAGTTTTTCTTTCTGCAAACTTCAACCAATTAAAGATATTCTGATATGTTTACGTTTTATTCTTCATTAAATAACAGAAACCATATCTAGAATAATGATCCATTATACTTAGTATATAATGACACCTCCCACACTTGGTTTTTTTAGGATCTATAATATCAGCAAATACGACCTCTAGAGGCTCTTTAGTTTTAAATCCATTAATTCTATTTGCTGGCATTACCTTGCTTTTTTCTTGACTGCAAGCATTGCAGTGCAAATACTTACTGCAAGGCTTCAGTTTTATACCTTCAGACAGTTCAACCGTTTGTTTGAGCATTTTAAAATTTATATGCCCCAAACGTCTGTGTAACAAATGTATGCATTCATCATGAGGCTTAATGTTATTATACACTGTGTTAGCTACCTCTAACTGATTATCATTTAACACATACAATTCACCTTTTAAAGTTGCAGTCACTTTTTTACCTTCCTTTTCTATTATGCAGTTTTCTCCCCTAAAGGTAACTACATAACCTAGTTTAATCAAAACTCTAACCGGAAGCAAATTAAACTTAAGTTGTGGTACATAAAACATTTTTACATTTTCTTTTATGCAAGAACAATGTGCAATACCTTCACCTTTTGCTTTCAGTTTCCAGCCATTAGCTAACGATATCTGCTGTGGACTCGTGGACATCTTAATAAATCTTTTCTTATCTTTCGTTATGCAGTGTGATGCTCCACTATCTACAACCCATAAATTATTATTCAGTTTCATTGCTATACATGGCTAACTCTAAGCATTTTTTATCCTTTTGATGCCTTTTAGCATTCTGGCTGGCATTGTGGCGTTTTCCTTTCTTGCAGAATCTAGCCAAATGTCCTTTTCCTCCACAATTAAAACATTTTCTAATTGTATAGGCTGTCGAAGATTCTTTATCTTCTTGTTGTGGTTGTTCCCTTCTGAGTTGATCCCTTTCAAGCCTTCTCCTGGCTTCTTCAATTAATCTGCCAGTAATGTCAGTTAATGTGAGGTTATCTTTTGGCAGTACTTCTAGTGAAGTTACATAGTCGTCATAGCTCCCATCTAACGAAGACAAAATTATATAAACCTGATGCAGTTCTGGGAAGATAAGTTCGTTTTCATGCAGCTCCTGCAAAATTCTCTTCATAGTGTTTAAATGAGTAAACATGTCTCCATTCTTTTGAAGATGTGTTCTGAACTGTCTCGAACATAAATCCTACACTGTCTCGAACATAAATCTTCTTTAAATTCTCCCAACATTTAGAAGCTGTTTCTTCTCCACGAATATGGACAAACTGCTGGTCACAAAGTGTCAGTGCTATTATACAGAGAGCTTGCTCATTCTTCAGTTTATATTCTTGTATTTTCTGGGCATCATCCTCATTCTCCGGATCCCAAGCATCTACCTCTGGTGGGTTTTGAATTATACTCCACAAACCTTCTCTGCGTAGAAGTAGGCTGCATTTCATAGACCATGAAACATAGTTTGTTCCATCCAGTTTGGATATTAGAGACAAACTTGGTAAATTGACTTGTGCCATCTTTTTCTGGATATTAAACTATAATTAATAAAACACAGCTATCTGTTTACGGTATTGTGTAACTACACTCACTTTATATAAGCCTGTTATATCCTAGTTAGTCTGACTGTGCAGCCTGGGCCCATAACCAGTGTTAGGGATACACCCTAGCAGAATCTGCACGGCAGTCAGGCAGTCAGGCAAAATATGTGGGATAAACGTTTTTGTAGCTTACACTCAGTAAAACAGATACACTGTGCTAGTTAAATAGTTTATTCCAGTAAGAGTTTTGGCATAGTCAAACAGTCCATATATCATTCACTAGTTCAGTCCGTCCGGGGATTATTCAGTTGCAAAGTCCAGTATTGAAAAAGAGGTCAGTAAACTTACAAATCAGTCCAATAATATATCTTCTCACAGGAGATATGAAGTTCAAACCTCCTTTCTTCCTTCAGCAACAGCAGGGAACCATCAATCCAGCAATACAGTAAGCCAGTAATCAATCAAGTTCTCTTGCTCCCTCTTATGTCGGTTTTACAACCACGCCCAAAATTACATGCTTTGCTGTTTAAAGTGACACACACTTTAACCTACAATCATAGTTTATATATATTATTTTACCCAAACTAAGTTAGGTAACCTTGTTATTCCTAACAGTACCCAATTTTCTTGTCCTTTAGGGAAGCTTTAAAATCTTGTTTTTCCAATGGACCAGAGGCCCAGGCAATTTGTGAAGTAGCATCAGAAATGTGATATTTTAATTTATTATTCCAATACTCTTGTTCTTTCATCTTTATTATTGGCTTAACCTCCTTTAATTTCTGCATGGTATATATTACACACTACAGTTACAGTTATTTACAGTTTTAATTATGAGTGTTTCTGTTTTCAAGTCAAGGTAAATGTCTCTGAATTGAACTCAACTCCAGATGCCTTCATGAATTCATTCACTAATGGTTTTTTGAAGGATGATTTTTTTTAAAAAAAAAATCCAAGTTAGCTTGAAATGTCTTAGTGGCCTCCACTACAAGTACCAAACAGGTTTGACCCTGCTTGCCTTTAAGAGAAAATATCAGTCTTTAAAATAGGCTTCCTCATCTAATGCCTTTAGATCTGTTGGAAAAAAACCACAAACTTAAACATATAGTTCACACTAGCCAAATGATTACAGATTGGAGGCAGTTGCCTATTGGCTCCATTGGAAAAGTAATCCTGTGCCAAAGTGAGCTTTGTTCCAATGCAGAATGACCATTATAATCCAATTTTCCACAGCCTCCCCTTTCATACTGTTATCTTTTGTCATCTCTCTTGAGTTTCTAGAGTTGCAGGACATTTGACATACCGGATAATAATTACATCAAGTAAAGAAGGCAGACAATACCATTATATAAACAAGATATTTAATATGGGAGAATAAATATCTAAAGGGGGTTGAAGACTTAAGGAAATGTTCTGGCTGAGTTGGTCACTGGAAGGAGAAGCTGGTGCTGGGCAGCCCTCCACACCACTGGCTGATGAACTTGAGAACGTCCTGGCAGGGGGGGCTGTGTGACATCTGCAAGGAAGGCAGGAGAAAAGCTAGGGCTGAGATCAAAGTTTATAGATTTAGACTATAGGGCAAGCTTGCCTACTTTTCTTGCCCTGTGCCCTCTTCTACTTAGGATTGCTAGCTTGCTTTCTTAATACCTTCATTCTCTTCCTCACCTTGACTGCCATCAAAAACTTGTTCCAGCTTTCCTTGTTTGCCTCTTTGCCAGGACACTTGAATTCCACCTTATTTCTTAGTACAGGGTAGCCTGAGTGGGAAGAAGGAAAACAAAACATATTCAAAGGGCATAAAGAGGGTCTAACATATTGTAAAACAGCTGAAGGAGTAGGGTCCTTCCCTGCAAATAATTTCTCTGTTCAAATTTTGGCAAACAATATCTATTCTGTTGAATCTCAGTTTAGCTTCTTGATTACACTAGATATTAATTTGGACTATTTTAAATATTGAATGCCTTCGTACAGGGTAGTCCTCAACTTAAGATCACAACTGAGTTCCAAATTCCCTAAACAAGATAGCTGTTGAGTTTTGCCCCATGCTTTGATCTTTCTTGCCCCAGTTGTTAAGTAAATCTGGCTTCCTGATTGACTTTGCTTTTCAGAAAGTTGCAAAAAATGATCAAACACTGCAATATGGATCAGTTTCCAAGCATCTGAATTTTGATCACATGTCCATGGGGGATGCTGCAATGGTCAAGTGTGAAACATGGTCATAAGTCACTTTTTTCAGTGCTGTTGTAACTTCAAATAGTCACTAAATGAAGCGTAAGTCGAGGACTAGCGGTATATGCCCCTATAGCCTTAGTATATACATATGCTATAGTATGAGCGAATAGGCGGCAATATGAATTCAATAAATAAATAATAAATAAATAGCAGAAGGTTATATCAGACATGAAACAAATCAGACCTGACTAATGAACTAGTTTGGTATAATGGTTAAGACATCAAATAAAGTTATATCAGACATGAGCTTAACATAATTGATTCTATCCATCCAATCCAGTTCAAACATTTAGGATGTCCTGATGAAATTCTCTCTATGTTGAAATTCTCTCTGTGTTGTGAAATTCATGGGGTGTTAATAAGATCTGTCAGGCCTTCTCTGTGATTACTCCCATGTTCTGGAATTCATTTCTCCCCTAAATTATACATGGTGCCTTGTTTTATTATTTTACTCTATGTCTTTATTTTGAAAGATTGTGAGTAATCCTTATAGTTAAATTCATTCTGAATGCTGTAATTGTTTGTCTTGTTTTTTTTACTGCCTATCATAACGCAATGAACTATTTTTAAAAAAAGTAGTGGTGTAGTTGCAAAAACTATAAGTGGACTCATGGATTGAACCAGGACAAATTAGTTTTATTCAGTGAGGATATTTCATTAGTCAGAACTGTGGATGTGATTTTAAAAATATGAAATTCTTAAAATAACCTTCTAAAAACTTACAAGTAATAATGTCCAGAAGTAAATGCTAAAATATAAAAAATAGAGTAGGCAAAACAAAAACTGAATAGTGATAAATGTCTTAGTTAAAAGCATGGTATATTAAAAATAATCAAATAGCAATAGCACTTAGACTTATATACCGCTTTATAGTGCTTTACAGCCCTCTAAGAAGATTACAAAGTCAGCATATTGCCCTCAACAGTTTGGGTCCTCATTTTACCCATCTCAGAAGAATGGAAGGCTGAGTCAACCTTGAGCCTGGTGAGGTATGAACTGCCAAATTGTAGGCAGGTGGCTGCAGCCAGAAGTAGCTTGCAGTACTGCATTCTAACCACTGTGTCACCGAGGCTCCTTATGCAGAGTAGAAGTTAAGTTTAACATTTTTCTGAACATAAGCAAAGCAGCACCATATATTTTTCTGTAGGAGTTTGGAAGAAGAGGGGCTTTCTAAATAACTATGAGTCAAGTTAAAATACTTTTTCTCCCCTTATTCTTCCACGGTGGATGAGAATAGGGTCTGAAAAAGTGGAAAAGTTTATATTGGGGTGTGGGGGAGAAAATCTTATGGAGGAAAGAAGATGGAATATGTTCCATTATAGCTTCAGTCATGTTGAAATGTCACGCTTACCTGTGATAAGGCAGGGCAGGGAGCGCACACCTGTGCTCGCCGCTACCAGAGAAGCTTCGTAAGTATCACGTTCATCTTGCGGTAACACCTGTTCCAACCGCTGATCCATGGAGACAGTGAGAACCCAGTCACGGATCTCCTCACGCTGGTCTTCCTAGCACAGATAGACATATGACACTTGGAATGAATGAAAAGTGGCAGCAGTACTTTGGGATGGATGGTGGAAGTGCATGAGTCAACTGGACTGGGAATCCAGCAAGGAATATCCTTTTCCATAGCCCTTAGAAATATTGTCTTCCCTGCTCAAAATAGAAATGAAATGAAAATTGCACATGCATATGACAGCACACTCACTGAGATATGTGGCTTGGCAGGCAGTGGCACTTCAAAAGGGATGTCTGTATTCTGGAAGTCTGAGTGGTCTAGAGCATCAAGGGAGCCCTCTTCAATTGCCTAGGAGAGCAAATAACATCAGGAAAAAAGAACCCATGGAGTCCTTTTCCCTCCCCATCATTCTCAAGCGTCTCAGATAAAACTCACATCAGTCAAATCAAGGAAACGGTTTAGGAAGATAAAAGCCATGTTCTGCCAACCAACGGCCTGGAAAGATGAAAGAGGAGGATGAACTAACTTTCCCAGTTCTCTGCCAAAAGTCAAAACTGATTTCAGTTCAACATGGCAAAAGTGTTGAAATGTTTTCAAGCTAAGATTGCTGGACTTTTAAGTAGCATATTGGAAATTGTGCTCCACAAAAGTTTTTTTTTTTTTTTAAACTTAATTAGAATCAAAAGAAAATCACTCTCTCACATTTATCTGTGGGATTAGATGAAGACTTGATAATCTAATGTTCTCATTCAACAGTAATCTGATAGATGCAAGTATAAAGCCTGCTAAATATAACATGAACAATGACTTTTCTGTACGATCTGCAAAAAATAAGGTCACTTTTATAGGGAAACTTACAGACATCACAATATATTGTTTAATCCTTTTTAAGGTACCTAAATTGGCAGGCATTGCTATATTGTGTGAAAGCAAATTCTACAGTTTAAATGAGCATTGTCAATCATGTGCCACCATTTAATTCTAATGGAATGATCATGAGTCTAATATTTTGAGAAAGGAAAACAGTGATTCTTCTCCACTTTTACTAGTGCTATATCTTGTATTGTATTAATCCCATTTTGCCTTTTACCGTGCTCAACAATCCAATTATTGTAATTTCTTAGAGTCTCTGCCTACTGTCTCTGCCTAGAGTCCATCTGGACTGAGATGGTGGATACACTGCTTTAGATCTCTTGATCATTTGGCCTTTCTTAATATTGTAAAATGCTTCAATCCTTTTAAAGATTTGCTAGAGATCATTTGTTTGAAACAAAATCCAAAGGTGATTCTGAATGTAAGAGGTGGAATCCTCAGGAAGTTAGTGCAAATTTGTCACACTCTTACAAATCATACAAGGCACCGGCCATTTCCCCATTTTGCTTCATTTGGCATTAATTGGCCATGTATTTCCACACCCAACTACCTGGATGTGATCTACAAACAGGAGTTTCCTGCACCTCACCTTAGCTGCTGTCCCTGCTTCATAGAAGGCCTTGTCTGCTGGAATGATCTCAGTATGGCGCAACAAAGAGATGGAGAGCTTGGCTGCCACAGTTTCCTGGGGGGCAAAAAAAAAAACACAAGTTCAAACTTTGTTCCCTACCTTCTATTCTTCAGACAAACCAGCCCAACTCAGACAAAAATAGTCTATTCAAGCGGAGCTAGTTGCTCCACCCTTGCCTTTTTAAAAATACTGCCTGTAATTATAAGTCATAAGTTAAATAAATTAAGAGACAGTCACCCTCTCCCTCCAAAGTCTCAGGAAAAGAACTTAGATAGCCAAGATTGCAATTTGATATTTGTGCAAAGTGAAATACACAATGAACCTCATAAGGAAAAGAGTTCTGAAAGTAGGACTCTTTGTGAGAAAATTAAGTTGCAAACAAATGACTGAGAGATGTTATAAGAACTAGTCTTTCATGACTGGCAAACCTAAACAAACATACTTGGTAACCAATTGCACAAGGCCCACAGACTTTGTCGCCATCCAAATCTGAAACTCTATTAACAAATACTATATCTTTATCAAAGATAATGCAATCAGAACTCCATGTGGAAGGAAGTGAAATGGTAAGAAATCTAGGGTTCAGGAACAAGCCAGAGACTAGTTAAGTTTGACCTGCTGCCACTCTTCTCTTACCAGCTGTTTGATGCTTTGGGCTGCAGATCGTGTAGCATAGTAGTGGGATATAAGCAACATGGTTTCAAACTCCTCATGAGCTGGTGAGTTGGCTTCATTTGATTTCCCTAAATTTTCACACTGTAAGAAAGGGGATCATGTAAGTTTGCTGGAATCAAACTTGAAATTGGAAAAAAAAATCCTTTATCTTACATGTTTGTTAAAAAGAAAGAAACACAGATTTGTGGTCTCAATTAGGGCTATCTAAACATTTTATTTACCCCACCAAAGAGACTGAGTAATAATGAAAAAGCAGCTCTCTCTGAAAATATAGAGTGGTACCACGCAGATACTTTGCACTTCAGCTTTATTTAGAAAAACTCGTGTGTGGTATTAGCAGCAGTGCACAGAGGAGTAAAATGAAGATCAGGCACTTTACATTCAATGGTACATCATACATTTACTTTAAGCTGTGCTCACCAGGTTGAAAAGCACATCCCGCAAATCAGCCCAGCTGTGATAAGCCTCTGGCCGATTCATATTGGCTGCATTCACTATCTCCACAAATAGTCGTTTATAAATATTGAAATTCTGAAGAGAAAATATGAGAACAGTTTTACTATTAACAGAAGCAAGCAAATTTTCCTCGCCAGCTGGGACTAATACCTTACCTGGGCATTGGCAGGAGCACCATTCTGAACATAGAGGCTCAAGACTTTGTCCCAACTGTTCTCGCGGATCAAGTATGTGGCATAAAGAGCCACATATTTATGCAGCACTTTATAGTTCTGTAAAAAGCCAAAAGAGAAACAAAATAATATGGAAGACTGTAAAACAAATAGCAGTTTCCCATTATGAGAAATGATCTGGTCAAGTAGGAGAATTCCTTTCTGGGTGAACTATATATCTTTAGTGTTTCCCATTTCCTAATGAAAAAAAATAACCTTTGTTTGCATTCAGTCCAAACTGATACTCCATTCATCAGTTCTAAATCCAACTTTATCCCAATCAGTTCTGTGCAAGCAGTCAGCACTACATTGAACAGGCACTGTCAGTATAACTCTAACAGAAATGCCAATAATTTCTCCTGAAGGCTCAGCATGATGCCTTGATGGATAATTTCATTCATTCAAATTAAATGAATTTAATGCCCATCTCCAAACCAACAGAATAAAAATAAAACAAGAAGTGATGGTGTATTTTTCTAATCACACACAATCTGGGGAAGTGAAGGCAACCACCTGAGCCCAAAGTCTGAGAGAACAGCCTGGTCTTTAAGGCTTTCTGGAGTGCCAGTAGGGTGATAACTACATCGATATTATTTATTTATTTATTTATACATTTGGTTTGTATTAACTATTCATCTCAAGCTTGTTATTTATTTGTATTTATTATTTTTACAAATAACTGAAGGCCCCAAACATATCCAACACACTTCCCGCCTATTTTCCCCATAACAACTCCTCTGTGAAGTGGGTTGGGCTGAGACCGAGTGACTGGCCTAAGATCATCCAGCTGGCTTTGACGGCTAAGGCATAACTTGAACTCACAGTCTCCCACTATTCTACTCTGGTGCTTTAAAAACTGGCTTTCATAGTTAAATGACAGTTTCTTTTCGGTCACTTTTGCAGACAGATCTTTGGCCCCTAACTAAAGCAGTGGGGAATGGAAGGTTGACTCAATTCCCTTGGTTTCATAGATCTACCAAACTCAATGTTTTAGACACCTTTGGAGGAAACTAAGATGCTTAGGGTGTGTGGTCAGACAACATTTGGCTCCTTTCATAGAAGAACCACTTGGGGCCTTTCACATACCTGCTTGGCAGCTGTCTCCAGGCACTTCTCCCACTGCCCCCTTTCCACATACATATCGAGGGCAGCCATAACATCCACGCCCACAAGCTGTCAAAAAGATAAGTCAGTCACTTAAATAATCAAAAAGATAAGTCAGTCACTTAAACAATAATCAGACAGCAGAACCAACCTGGGCAGTTTTATCTGTTTATACACCTAACCCCATCTCATATTCTCAAGTCCCCTTCTAGAATTGCCAGTTTATGTTTGGCCTGCATCAAGACTTTGTGTAAAAAAAGCAGCTGCTGGCACTTTTGATTTAAATTTTCCTAACCCTTTGATTTTTGACCATCCACTCACAGTTTTTACCATTTTCCAACTAATTACTCATAGAATGACAGATGTATTCAATTTAAGGTGCACTTCAAAAATCTGTCACATTTTTATTTATATAGATGTAAAGGTTCTTCAAACTATTAAAGTTCTCTCCCAACTTTCAGTGCCTCCCACTTTCCCTTTCATCCCACTCAAGATTCCTTCTCACCGAATCTACTTTGCCTTGATTCTTGAGATATTCTTTATAATGTTGATCCACATATTCTTCATATCTGCCACAAAGAAAGTTCGTCATTTCTGTCCTAGTAATAAGGTGAATGCAGCAGTAGGCCTGAGAAACTGACAGCCTAAGCTGCATTATGTGTTCTTATTCAAACTAAAATTTACAAACCACACTCGGAAGTAGAGTTTAGTACCTGGGGTCAAGCTCTTTGGCCACACACTTAGCTTTGTTCCACTCTTCCCCCTCCATGAGGGCATCGATGGCTTCCTTGATTAGATCAAGGTTGAGGTATAGCTCTACCGCCTAAGAGAGAAATTTCTGTCATGTATCAAAATAGAAGTAGATATGAATTTTGGGGCTGTACAGAGAGGTTGTAGGCTCATTGCATGTCTGGCCTGAAAAGAGATAAACTACAAGAATTTTGAAACTACAGAAAAAACTTATTTTTAAAAAATGGAAATGTTGGAAAAAATTAAAATATATGCAATATTTATTTGCATACCACACTATCGATTTAAATTCACTTGGCTAAGTTAAAAACATTCAGGAGAATATGTTTAACATATTTACGCATACAATAATGCTTGGAATATTTATTAAATGTAAAACTCTAATTTCATCAATGACTACTTTTAGTAATTGAATTTATTTTTAAAGATTTTTAAAACTTTTGTTCTGTCATTTCTTTATGCTTCTATCCTTTGACGCTAGTCAAGAACAGACCCACCAACCTCTATGTAAAAAGTCAGCCACAGATACTGATTTTTCACAGAAACTGAATTCTCCTTTCTTCATTGGTAAAAATATCATTTTGCCCTCTGGGGACAGAAATTCCTTTTTTATTAGCATTGGAGAACTGGACTGCACAGCTTGTCTTCTGTATACATAAAAGTCTTCCTATTACAATAGAAAAAATGAATCATTTCTTTCAGTATTCTAAAGGAAAATGTTTCATTGGAATATTTTTATCCTGTTTGTCCTCTTTCCAATCTTAAAAAACTCCAGGGGAAAAATATTTTTACAAACAAAGATGAGACTAAACTGCAGTTCAGAAAACTCTTACCACGCTGAACTTGCCAATGCTGACCAGCTGGGGTCCCACTGTCCTCATCACTTCAATGCTCCGTGGCTGGCCAAGAAACTTGATAGAAAGTTCAGCTGCCTGACATGAAAAGAAGCATTCACAAATGAAGAAATGTCCCTTGTACAATATTGTTTCTTTGTGCAAAGACTCCTGCCATAATTATTTACAGCTTACAATACTCTTATCAGAGACCATTTGGAATGGTAAATTTTGAACTTTTGGAAAAAGAGCAACTGAATGGTGACAATCAAAAGACAAATCTAGCTTGAACGTAAAAAGCAAAGCAGAGCCTCAACTGATTTAGAAAGTCTCACTTGCCAAAAGAATTCCCCCGCAGATACTTTCCATTCCCAACTTTTCTCCATTTCTCTCCTTCAAGGACATTGTATGCATCCAAATGCCATAAGCAGGAAAGGCAAGGTGAAGCTCGAGCAATTTCCTACCTTCATGGAACATTTTTCCATCAATGCATTGTTGCTGGGGTCCCGCACCTTGAGATAACAGTCCACAGCTCTGGCGTATTCGCCTGCTTGCTCCCACTCACGGGCCTGCTCCAGGAGGCCCTCAGTGCCCCTACCAATCAACAGAATCTTAGTCAATGTCCAGAAAGGGACCAGGAGATTCCCTACAGCTCGATGTTGAAACTCCTATCTATTCTATTCCACAGAATTAGAAGGATTGTCCCAGTGGTAGCTTAAAGACTGAGAAGATCATAGTCCTTTGAAACAATTAGTTATAGAAACCTCAATAAAAGAAGGCTAAGTGGTTAGGTCTTTGAGAAACCCATCCTTAATCTTAGGGCTGAGGGACTTTTACCTATCAGCAAGCCAGCTTCCAGAAACTTTCCCATACCTCTCATGACCTGTATACCTGGGTCCTTTTTTAGCCACCTCCCGTTCATACTCTTCCTGTAGAGCCTCCAGATCTCCAGGTAAAAATTCTTTACAGATTCGGAGAGCATCAGTCCACATAGCAGCTTCCTGGGGAAAGAAATCATGAAAAGTATCCTTATTTGGCAAAGGAAAAAGGGAGGAAATCCTCAATCTTTTTCCCCGTGGGGAAAAAAAAGAACAATTGTAATTATAACTGCCATGACTTTTACCCTTGGGAACTACAGATAGTCCTTGACTTAGGATTATTTGTTCAGCAACTGTTTAAAACTATAATGGTGCTGAATGAATGGCAATTATGACAAGTTCTGGCTGTCCTAGTATCCTTGGTCAATCATGATCACAATCTTGGCAACCACTTACAACCAATTACAATGTCCTGTGATCACCGTTAGTAATCTTCCCTGCCAGGTTCCCCAGAAGTCAATAGGGAAACCAGCAGGAAGGTTGCAGGTCACTGTGGTAAATCTCCCCCACTCGTGCACCCTCACCCAGCCCTTCTGGGCTCATGCAATGCCAGCCATTTGAACACCCCTATGGGCTGGTGCTGTACATCATGCTTCCCCCTTGATCTGTGTTGCACCCCCATGTACCCTTCCTGACTCACACGCTCATGCACTCTCTTGTGCACCTTCCTCAGCTCTTGTAGTGCCTTTCCCATGCACCCTCTCACTTCCTCCCCCACCCAGCAGCAGCTACTTACACTTAACACTTCCTGCTGGCTTCTCCACTACACTGGTTGTGGGAAGTCAGCAGAAAGTTGCCTTGCCTAACCACTGCAAGATATATCACGCCACATTTAATTTGCAATGGGGAAAAGATCATTCAAAACCAGCATGGTTTGTTTTATTAAGCCAATGCCCATGTTGCTGGCCACCAGCATCTTTGACACTGCTAGGGAAAACAGGAAGAAGTATCATTTCCTCCTGGCTAGTATGCTGTTCTGAAATTCCATTTCATTTACTGCTCCCATCACCAAATAAATGCTATCATGTTTCAATCACAATCTGGTTGCAGAGAACGGAATTCAATTTCTTTGGAAATCCCCAGGTAGTTTTAATAAGATGGTATTTGGTCTGAGTAGAGTGGCTTCCTCACAGGAATAGAATAACAATTGGATAACAAATTGGGGTTTAAAAGCCATCTATGGTGAATTTCATGCAGGACCAGAGTTTACTAAACATCTCCCAACCCAGCCAAAACGTTTTGCCAAATAGAGCAGACATGGTGTTTTTTTCTATTTACCTTGTAGTGTTTCACAGCAAGGTCAAGTCGCTGAGCCCGCAGCAACAAAGCTTCTGCTTTCTGGAACTCTTTTTGCTTGAAGGCAGCATCAGCTTGGCCAACTAGCACAATCACTACACTCTCTGGGTCATGGACTTCAGCTACTCGCTGGGCAGCAGCCCAGTTCTGGGCATGAGCATACCTAAGTGAGTAGAGAGTACATGAAACCACTGGAATAGGACAGAGACAGATAGTAAGAGTATCATAGGAGGGTGGAGGTACACTCACATTAGAACTGCCTCTTTAGGTTTCCCGGCCTTTACAAACTCCACCTCTGCCTCTTCAAACTTGCCCTGCATTTAACAAGAGTGGCATATTCACTACATGACCACATTACTCCAGGAAGGAGAGTAACCATTAAGAAGCACAAGGGGTTCCTACCTCATCTTCCAGGAAAGAGCCATATTTGAAGTGGATCTCAGGTAGTTTCTGCTTCAGGGAGAGTCTAGCCAACTCAAAGGCAAAATCAAAAATGCTATGGAAGAAGAAAAGGAGGTCGAAGGAGGAATTATATCTCCCATCCCAAACCACTTTAATTTCAGCAGAGTGAAAACTATATACCACTATAGGGTAACTGTCACGAGGTAAAAACAAATTTATTACAAAAGAAGCACACCACTCAAGCCACCCAAGAAAGGGCACCTGTCCCACGCCATGTTGGAACCCATGGGCGGATTCATATGAGACAAGGCATTGGCGGATCTTGCCTTCTTTCTAATGGGAGACCTTACTTGCATACACCAGTAAGTCTTGGTCTCCTTGCTGCTCACTTGTTGTCAGCTGCATGGTCAATGGCCATTTCCAGAAGTCCAAATTTGTTGAGGAGTTTCACTGCAGCCTCTCCACCAAGACTCTTTGCCCACAAGAAGGCCACATGCTTGTGAGAATTTGCTCCACCGTGAGCTTTTGCTACCTGTCGCAGATCAAAACAGAGGTGAAAGGACAATTGGGCCTAAAGCAACTTACTGCTGCTGCCCATCAAACATAACTTTTCCAAGATTAATGAATATGTCTATCCTTCAGCCTTTTCTTTGTGCATGCCTACTTCTGGCACCCCCCCAATGGTCTACTCTTTAAGGCTATGTAGTAAACACACAGGTAGGAAGTACACTAGTAATGTGATTCTGGACCACATACTTAGCTTCTGAGCTCAGCTTAGAGCAGGGGTGTCAAACTGATGGCCTGAGGGCTGGATGTGTCACCCGCAGGCCACGCCCACCTCAGTTCCACGAATAGGAAAGTCATAAAACAGCAACCTGATGCGGGTGAGTTTGACACTTGTGGCTTAGAGAGTTAATGCCCCAGCTGTTGCACCAAAAGGAATTGTGTATGCTGCTCTTACCCTGTAGGCCTCATCCCACATATTGTTCACACGATACATGTTTACAGCTGCCTTCCAATCCTTGGCTTCAAGGTAGTGATATTCAGCCTCCTGCAGATGCCCGTCAGCTTCCAGTTCCTGAAAAATGTCAGAAAAATAAGTCACCACCAAACCTCCTTTTCTTCTGTGACTTCTCCTCAAATGCTTTACCTTGCCCAAGTGCAAATGTGTATCGCTCAGCAGGTCCTTGTGGTATTTGGCCAGCAGGCGAATCATCTCATCATACATCTTGCAATTCTTGTACATCGTAATAGCCAAGTCTGGTTCATCCACAGTTATGTAGAGCCTGGAAAAAGCATAATTTGGCACTGAAAATGTTGCATCCCCAAATAAGGATCCCACCTAGAACTACCGTAGTGATACATGCAACTTAGCAAAACAAAAGTTTAGCCTGTGGGATTCACTGCCATGTCCCCAAGAGTTCTACTTAATAGTTTGTTTATACCAGTTGGAAGCTTCTCTCCTCTTTCTTCCCCCAGCCTCTTACAAATTCCAGTCTTCTGATTTAAAAGATACAGAACTGAAATACCTCTTACCTCTCAGCCTCCTTGTATTTTCCCTGTCGCTCCAGCTCCTGAGCTTGTGTAATGTACAGCACTGACACATCCTCTGGCTTCATACATTTTGATGCCAGCTGCAAGGAGAAGTGGGAGCAGGGCCTGGGCATGAAAGGATAAACTCCCATTCTCCAAATACCCACAAAAGATGTACAATACCCCATTTTGAACCATTCTGGATAACCAAACCAAATTGCTTCACTTCCTCCCATTGCAAGCTTTATTCAAATGCACTTTCTGGAACTGGGAACACATGGACCATTTGATGCCTCATTCTTCTCTGCTCTGGGTTGACCAGAACACACCCATTGCATCCAATTCTGGATGCGTTTTGGGAAGGACACTGACAAACTAGAATGCATCTAGTGAGAATGTGTGCAGATAATGTGCCTGAAAGGAAAAACTTATGGGTACAGGTAGTCCTCAACTTACAACCACAATTGAGATCAAAATGTATGTTGCTAAGTGAGAAATTTGTTCAGTGAGTTTTACCCTATTTTATGACTTTTCTCACCACATTTGTTAAATGAATCAACTGCAGTTCTTAAATTAGTAGCACGGTTGTTAAATGAACCTGGTTTCCCATTGACTTTGCTTGACAGAAGGTCACAAAAGGGGATCACATAACTCTGGGACACAGCAACGGTCATAAGTATGAGTCGGTTGCCAAGCATCTGCATTTTGATCACGTGACCATGGGGATGCTACAGCCATTGAAAGTGTGAAAAATGGGTCATAAGCCACTCTTTTTTAGTGCCGTTGTAACTTTGAACAGTCGCTGAATAAACTATTGTAAGTCCTGTAATGGCTGGAGGCATTAATTTTTGTTTAGCTAGGAGAAGAGAACATTGAGGGAGGATATAATAGCTCAGAGATATTCCAGAAGGAAAGGGAAGAAACAATAGATTTAAAATACAATGAAGAATATTGCAGTTTGACATCAGTAAGAAAACCCTTTAATAAACAGTTGGAATTGTGATGGCCTTGGAAAAGGTACTTTACAGCTTATAAAACACTTCTGGCCATTGTAAAAAGTAAAATGTTGCAACATAATTCCAGGCTCTTGGCAACTGGATCACATTTATGACTGGTTGCAACATCCTGTGGTCCTGTGACCAAAATTTTCAACCGTTTTTGCCAATTTATGGTTTAAAAACCCCCATTTCGGGATTGGATTAGACTTAGAATTCTGTGATTTGCTTCACCACCACCATAAAAAGAGTTGTAAAAGTAGATTCAGTCATATGAGTGCCTCAACTTATGACCATCACAACTTACAATTGTAATTCTGGTACCAATTGCATGGTAAGTCAAGGACTACCTGTAATTGTTCCTACATTAGACTTCTTGAAGGTTTTTTTGATGGGACAAACAATTGGTTGAGAAGTGTTACTATGCTCCTCTGGCATTCACTGAACACAAAAGGGCATTTTCCTGGAATGCTCTTACCTTATGTGCCTTCTCCCAATGTCCAGCTTGGGTGTACATATCAATGGCATCCTTGATGTGGTCTCCTTTGATATACAGCTCCTCTGCTATCTAAAGGGACAAACAGCTTGTTATGTTTTCCATTGTGTCAATGGAGGAGTGTGTATGTGTGGAGAGAGGAAATTGTTACCTCATACTCTTGCAAGGCTGCATAGTGCTGGGCAATTTTGGGGTAATACTTGGCTGCTGTTTTCCTATCCTGCATGTCAAGAATGTATATAGCTTTCTTCCACTGCCGAGCCCCAATGGCTGCTTCAATGGCCTTGATAGCACACCTGGAAAAGATCACATTCCTTAGAGCAAGGCTGCCACAGGACCCACCCTGATCCTGCAACATACAACTTTCAGGGTGCCAGTAACTACAAGAAAGGTAACCCCAAAGTCTCTAGTCAGTATATCCTCCACAGACCTGGCCTCAATGTAGTGATTGATAGCTGCATCTAATTGCTTCTGTTGTACAAGGTGATCTCCCCAGCCCTCCTCCAGTTTTACCACTTCTGCTGGAAAAACTGAACGAGAAAGTTCTACAGCTGCAGGGAAAGAAAGAACAAAGAGCATGTAAAGTGAACTAAAAGGACCAGATCTGGGACAAGCAAATCACTTAAGAAGTGTGCAGAACCTAAATCTGCCAATCCAAGGATGGGAGGGGGGAACACTGTAAACCATAGGTGTCACACTGGATTTCTTTGAGGGCCGGATCAGTATCCTCTGCAGCCTGGTGGGGTGGGAGGACCTAGGGTGGGGTGGGGTGGGAAGACAAGATGGATGCCTCCTGCAGCACCCTGCTGGCCAAAATGGGGCATGGGGGGGCTGTGCACACTTCCCATCCCGGCACCCTGTTTTCAGCCTGGATGGCCTCCTACAACACTTTGCTGGCCAAAACGGGCCATGAGACCTCAATGTGGCCTGTTTTTGGCTGGCAGAGTGCTGCTGGAGGCCAGGGAGGCCAAAACCAGGCCATGCAGGGGCTTCGCAAAGCCTCTGTGTGGCCCGTTTTGGCAGGCAAAGGCACCACAGGCTGGTCCTTTGATATTTCTAGGCCAGCCCCATGGGCCAGATATAACCACCCCATGGGCTGCATCTGGCCTGTGGGCCTTGAGTTGGACACCCCTGCTGTAAACCCTTTTCTAAATAGAATAGAAGAGAATTCTTTATTGGCCAAGTGTGATTGGACACACAAGGAACTTGTCTTGGTGCAAATGCTCTCAGTGTACATAAAAGAAAAGATACGTTTGTCAAGAGTCAAGAATCATCAGGTACAACACTTCATAATAGTCATAGTCAATAAGCAATCAAATCATATTAGAAAACAGTAAATCAAAATTATTAGGATACAAGCAACAAGGTTACAGTCATACAGTCATAAGTGGGAGGAGATGGGTGCAAGGAAGGATGGGAGGATTAATAGTAATAGTAATGCAGACTTAGTAAATAGTTTGAATATCTCTTAGTAAATAGTTTATATATTAAATATTAATATTATTAAATATTAATATTATTAAATGTTTAAAATATCTCTTAGTAAATAGTTTAAATATCTCTTCCCTGGGTCCTTTTTACTTTTTGAGGTTTTTTGCCATAAACAAGATGTGCTATATAAGTAGCCCTCACTTAGTGATTACCTTGTTAATGGTCCTTCAAAGTTACACTGGTGCTAAAACAACTTAGTGACCTCCCATTTACGACCTTCACATTGCCGCTCTGCTCTTATTTTCATTTGCTTATTTATCTCATACCAAAATATCGTCAAGGAAAAAGAAGCCCAGTTCGGCTGAAGGACGTAGCAAGAAGCAAAGGAAAACTGAAGTAAAGTCATAAGCATCCTTGTGATCACATGATTTTCACTTAGGGACCGCTTCAATAACTTCAGTTGCTGATTCCAATTGCGGTTGCCAAACAAGGGTGACCTGTAAATGATGTTATTCTACCTTCTAATATTAAATGTTTTTCAATAAACACTCAATACAAATGTAGGAAATAAAATGTTTGAGAACTTATAGTCGAAGTGTAACCTCAGATGAGTTCTTACCTTTCAAAAATGAGTTGCCCTTGCGATAGCACTCCAGTGCTCTTTGTGGATTCCGAATTTTTTCAAAGAGTTCCCCAGCCTGAAAAAAGAGAGAAATGCATTGGTTGAAAGCTTACCAGAGAAAACCTGCCCAACAATACCCAATTTTCAGAGGCAGACCAACCACTTTTTATGCAGGGAAGTATTCTGTAAGCAAAGTGAGGTCTATCAAACTCCCTCCTGCAGTCAGAGGATCCAAATGACTCCCTACATCGTTGTATTTTTCTCATGGAATGATAACCTCTCCAAGGCATCACTACAAAAGTCTTTAGATTGAAAATCACTGCAGCAGAACCGGAGACTTTGGAGTGCCCTGAAAATTGAACAACTTTGTGGCCTCATACTAATAGCCCATTTATAATTTAAAAAAAGGATGTTTTGGGGAAAAGAGTAAGCAAATTTAGAGAGTAATTGCAAGATTTAATGAATTAAAATATAGAGCATAACCTCTACTAGACTGACCTATAGAAGAACTTACATTTCCTTTCTCTCAGTAAAGGTTCTTTTTTTCATCTCAAACCCTCAAAAACACATTAATATGTGTAGTCCTTAGAAACACATTGAAATTAATGAGCTGAAGGCAAAAGGAGCTGATAGCCTAGGCCAAGGTTCACAATAGGTTGTGGCCTATTTGGAAGCGGGCCATGCAAGTGGCGGGCTGATCCGTGCACGCAAAGCTCAACTTACACGAGTGGCAGGCTGGCATGTGCATGTGTACACACACACACACACACACACACTTGCACAAGTTGAGCTGCGCGCATTTGCACACGTGCCAGCTGCCACTCGCATGGCCTGGTACCGCCCCTCCGATCCCAACCCCAGCCACCAAGGTTTGGGCCTACTGGTCTAGGCCATCCTCCTATTCCATCATCACCCTCATTGTCACATAGGTCCTTTTTCTTTCAATCTCTAAAAGCAACTTGTTTATTGTGAGTCCTATCCCAGGGATTCTACCAGTTTGCATCTATTCGCTAGAACCAGTTGTCAATATTCTAAGCAGTTCAGAGAACCAGTTGTTAGAAGAAATTACTGGCCTAATCCTGTAAGGAAGGCAGGAAGGAAACATTCTGGGGTTGCTTACAGAAACTGTCTTGTGATTGTGTGTCCAATCACACTTGGCCAATAAAAGTATTCTATTCTATTCTATTCTATTCTATTCTATTCTATTCTATTCTATTCTATTCTATTCTCTCCATTAAACCATATTACATTCTTGGCAGGACTAGACTTCCTGTCTCAGGAACTTCTCTGGAGTTTTTTTCCCCTCCTTTGCTGGTACTTTGCTTGTGTGGAGTGACCATTCAAAGTTACAATGGCACTGAAAAAAGTGACTTATGACCATTTTTCATACTTATGACTGTTGCAGCATCCCCACAGTCATGAGAGGCCAGGCGAGGAGATGCGTGCCTCGATGTGAGTGATATTGAGTTGGCCACACCTAGCCAATAACATGACTACCAAGCCATGTCCACCCAGCCACATGACCACTAAGCCACGCCCACCACCTAAGCCACACCCACTGAACCGGTTGTTAAAAATTTGAATCCCACCCCTGCCCTATCCCCTTCCCCACTCTGCCAATCTAGCTACGCCTAACCACTCTTTCATAGTCTCATCTTACTGCTCACTGCTATGTAAGTTATCATCTATGATGATAGATAGCATCTTGGCAGATCTTCCCAATGTTATCAATGTAGCTGAAGAAAATGAAAGGAAGATAACCAGCATACCCACCAATACCACTGGGTGATGCACGTCTCCTTTAAAAGAGGAATGTAACATAATTAAAGAGGCTGTATATCTACTGAGGATTCTGAAGTGTAATAGTCACCTGCTCAAAAAGTTCTCCCCGAACGAGGGCTGTAGCAATACGATTGATTAGGTCGGTATTAGCCAGCAGCTCCTCTCGGTCCATGGTTAGCTGTGCTGCTTTAGCCGGAAGCCCAGCCTTCAGGTAGAGGCCAATGGCTGCTTGCAAGTCCCCTTGGATCTCCTGTACCTCAGCAGCCCGCTCCTCCTGCTGGGTCTGCAGCAGCCACTCGTAATAGCTTTGACGCAATTTTTCTAATGCGGGATGGTTCTGAGAGAAAGAGAGAGAGAGGACAACAGAGGAGGAGCTACCACACCATCCCAGACACCTGTGGTCTTAAGTCTTCAGTGCCTCTCTTACTTTTGCCTCTGCCACCGAGATGCATTCATCCCACATGTGAAGCTCTTGATACATCTCCATGGCCTCCTCTACAGCATTCTAAATGAGGGGAAATCACATGGGTTAGGCTGGCACAGAGAGGTGCAGGGGACGGAAGTGTTCAAAATCAGTAATCCCTGTTCCCAGACTTACCTGCTCCAGAAAGATCATCTCTGCCAGCTTGTAGTTTTTCTCTAACATAGCCAGGCGGACTCGGACTTGATAATAGTCTGTGCCATCCCCTCCCTGAAGCGAGCAATTAAAGAGAGGAGGAAATGTCATTCTCAAACTGTGGGGAAAATAGACTGAACCCTCCATCCATGTAAGTTAAGCACCCGCCCAGTGCAAGGAGAACCCAGATGAGACAAGTGCTCTATTGGATTAGAAGGTTCTTCTTTCCCTTTGAGACAAGAGTTCCTAGACATTTTTGTCATCACCTCTCCCTTTAATGTAATCTTAGTGTATATACCTCACCTACCCGAAGGCCAAAATGAACACAAAATAAGCAATGTAAACAATACAATTAATCTTTGGGAAAGGTGGATTTAACAATTTAACAATTTAGCAATGTAACTAAAACATTATTCAGCCCTCCTCGGAATTCTGTCTGTACCTCCCCAATTTGGGAAGCCCTGATTGAACGGAAAGGAAATATCAGAAACATGGATAGGGAAACCTAGGAAATAGGAGAATAAAAAGGCAAAAGCAAGCTCCTCATTTCACTCACGTATTCCTTGGCCACTTGGTCAGCAATCTCATTTGTTTCATGGAGAAATCGAGCCTTGGATACTTGTCCAAGAGCAGCAAAACACCTAGAAGAAAATATTATTAGGGTTAATTTTATTTTAGAAATTTCATTTCAAGATTTATAAGGACACCCAACTCAAGACAGGGTGATTCTGGGTGGTGCATAGCAAAACACACAATAATACAAACAGCAAACAACCAAGGGTTGCAAGTTTTTGTGGTCTAAAGTAGATATGAAGCAGAATAAAAGGCCTTCCAGTTCATAACTGGTCTAAAGGAAATTCGCAAAAATATAACTACTGTAGTAAAGAGGTGAGTAAGCAAGACCGTTAATACACAGAAATGGCAATCTAATCAAGGAATTTCATGAAAGATGGCAGACTGAATCAAGAATTCCTTGGTTTAAGTGGATTGCTCTCTGAGTGACCCTGTGAGAGAACTAGGTTAATCTATGGCAGGGGTGTCAAACTCAAGGCTCCGCCCCCTGGGGTGCTTAAATCTGGCCTGCTGGGCTGCCCTGGAAACAGTGAAGGACCATCCCTCAGTGCCTCTGCCAGCGAAAACAGAGATTAGGAGCCCATTTTTGCTGGCAGAGCACTTGAACCACCACAGGCACCTCTAGCATAAGTGATATCAAGCTGGCCACGTCTACCCTGGCCATCCCCACCTCCACAGTCCTGTTGGCCTCAATGAAATAGAATTTGACACCCCGATCTATGGTATCAAAAAACAGGAGTCTGCCAGCATCATTTCCAATTAAGAAATTTTAAAACCTGCATCCATATAATCAATTTGTCTTTCATCATTACCTCCTCTGCTTCAACCCAATTTAAATCCAACATCAGTCTAGCCCAGGGGTTCCCAACCTGGGGTGCGGGACGATATTCCAGGGGGTGCGAGAAAAGTCCAGGTAAATAATAGGATATTGGCTATATGTTGGCATTATTATTTTCTTTTGCAATGGATTAATTTAACTGGGCAAAATATAAATTTCAGGGGGGGCGAGGTTCGAGTGAAATTTCTTTAGGGGTGTGGGGCGAAAAAAAGGTTGGGAACCACTGGTCTAGCCACTAAGCATATCAGGAGCTGAAATGAAACACAGCTGATGAAAGCTTGTGCCTTTTTAGAAAATGTGTTTGTCCAAAACCAGACTGCTGATTCTCTGGCTAACAATGCCAGATTAAACTCTACCAGTTACTTTTGGGGAGCTTGCCGGACTAAATCACCCACCTTTCAGCAATATGCAGCTGTCTGGCTTCCAGTGCTAGTCGACTTAATGTCTTCCACATGGCCTCTGTCTCAGCAGACATCTCCAATGTTTCTAAGAAAGCTACAGCTCTAAAAGCAGAAAGCAAAGGGGCTGAGTACCAGTCACCCATGACAATGGGGCACTGAGCAATTAAGAATGAAGAATCAGATTTTCTTCAAACTCTCTGTAGATTTAGCCAAGGCTCCACATGCAAGGGCAGATTCCTCCCTTCAAGAGTAAGGGTGGACCAACTTTGCTTGCTCATGGATCCCCACCAAAGCTTTTCTGGAGTTGTTGCTTGGTGGCTGCTTCCAGATTCTCACTTGGCTGGAAATTTTAAAACTGCCTGGAATCCATTTCAGCCTCTCACCTATGGTAGTCACCATCATCAATTGCAGTTCCAAACTCAATGAGCCCCTCATCCAAAGTGTAGGACACGGTATTTACACCCTCAGTCACAATCACTTCTGTCTTCCCGTTGCTCCTCTCCAAGTCCACAATATCACCCTGCAGGAGCCAATTTTTTAAAAACTTAGTTCTTTCCCCACATTATACAATCTGCCAGGCTAGCTCTTGTCTTCCTTTCACTAGCTGAGAGATTGTGACCATCTGCAGCCTCACAAACTCCAGCTAATCTTTACCAACTAAACACTTAAGCCAGATGCTGGTCTGATACCAGCAGGTGGAGAGCAAATATTACCTTCATGGGGAACATGGTCACTCGTTCTGGTGTATCAATATTATACCATACACAGAGACTGTTTCGATTCTGGGCTACCACCACGTCACTCCCTGGAACCCATTGCACATAGGAACAGTAGCTAAGGATGGTGGTCTTTACAGCATTGTCAATGTCATAGAGATGCAGCTGGGAATTATAACAGGTGAGGTGGGTGGGAGAAAAGAAACACAGCATCAACAGAGGCATGTTTTTCTTATTATCATCTTTTTTCCTTCCATTCAGGGTCCCTACACAACAGAATTCCCTCCCCTTCTATCTCCTTCTGTTACCTTCATCTTTTTATCCCGGAAAAGCAATTTATGGCCAGTTTCATTCAGCTCCAGCCAGTCAATCTTGCTGTCATGGCTGATAGTGCCAATATTATAGCTGGCCACAAGGTCCACTAAAGTTGGGAAAAAATGGTATAAGGCTTAGAATTAAAGTTGAGCTCAACCTCAAGCAGTCAACGCTTGGGTAGAAAAGAAGAAGGAACTTCATTCACCTACTGCAATGGTCTTAATGTCAACTAAATAGGCCAGTCGTTTGTTCTCCTCAGTTCCATGTTGCCTCCTCTCATTGAGTCGGACGCTAAAAGAATGTACAAAAATGAGAACAGGTGTGTGCATGTTGGGAGGGCAGGTGCTTTTACTCCTCAAGTTCCAACAGCAGAAAAAGGTCTCATTATTCACCTGATGAGATGGGGATTCATAAACTCAGTGCGCACAGAACCCAAAATCTCATTACTCCCATATTCCACTACAGTCAATTCTCCTGCATTGAAGATCATGCAGACCTAGAGTATGGTGGGAAACATGACAATCTGAATGGCAAGGAAAAGGGGCACAGAGCCTTCAAACATCATGGCTTCTCATACTTCTTCCCCCTTCAATGTTATAGAAATGTCAACCAGAAGAGTAGAACAGACTCTTGCAGAAAGAACGTTAACAAAGAGGTGCATTGGCAAGATTTGAATGGGTAGCATGCACACACTTACATTTTCATTGTCAAAGAAAAACTTCTCATTCCCACCAGATCCCTGCCAGGCCACCTGAGAAGAATAGACAGTGTTCATGAAATCAGATAATCTTCCCGTGTTCACCCCATTCACACTTGCCTGATAGAATTTGACAAGATTGCCCTTTCACATAGCATGCTTCCACTAGCATTTCTCAGCGTAAATGCTGCTCATGTCATTTATAACTTTCTACAAAGTGATTAAGTTCTGTCAGCCAGCCCCCAGTCTACTGACTCTCACCACATAAATAACCAGGCTAAGCCTGTTGAAGCGGTGTCACGACTGGCTTTATATTCCAACTGCTGGTAATTTAAGGTGGGCCCTAACTGAAAAGAGACAGAAAGGCTAAGCTGACTTTTATAAACTATTGTCTCTGTTTGGGAAATCATGGGAAAATTGTGAAGTCCCAGGCACTGAAGATTGACATTTGGAAAAAGAGAAGAACAGGAAGGGGAAAAAGAAATTCACATCATTTTTTTAAAGGTTATCCAGCAAAAATGGATGAACAACTGTCCTCCTGGCCAACAAACCTGCAGAAAAGTCAAACCAAGCCAAAGTGATAAAAGAGCAGAGATCTCAGGGGGATTCAAAGTCTGAGGATAGCCAAAGGCATTCTTGCCATTAATCACGGTTAGAGATACAGAAACAGGCCTGGCTGGAGAAATCTGAAAAAACATCTGAATCAGGTATGTCTGCAGAGTATGGTCAAAAAAGTCAAAATGGCAGCCACAATGATATGATCAAGGCCTTGCCTGTTTTTTAACATGTGAAGCCGAAATCTAAGGCTTGAACAAATCACTATATCTAACTGAACGCAACAGACAGGAACTAATTCAGAAACAGACCTTATGCAGACCAGCCTCCCAACATCTATCAGCCCACCACTTTACATGAGAAACATGTTACCTCACTGAGTTTGGTGGAATTCAGGTCACCAAGAAGCAGTGTATCTGAGGTATGGGCAACAAGGTAGCGTTCCTTTCCCAGGATTTTCACCTCATCAATTTCATAGCCATAATGAGATTTCAAAACTACTCGCATACCAGTGGACAAATTCTTCACAATGACCTGGCATATAGATAAAAAGATATCATAGCAAAGCAGCATTCTCTTTCCTCCAACTTATATACATGCATATTGATGATCTGTAGAATTATGTGTAGAACAAAAAAATGAGGATAGCTCATTAGACTAGCTGATCCTAAGAAAGTCAAGTTGGTTTTCCGGAGGGTAAGACAGCCTATCATTATTAGCTAAATTGTTGCAATCATTAAATTCTGTCATTTTGTATTCACTCACTATTACATTTAACTTTAGGGAGACTATCCAGATCAACAGAAAAGCCTCACACCATGGTAATATTTTTGCCTCTGTCTTCCAATAATACATTCTCAAGTTTTATCTCCACAAATCACTAGTTTGCCTGAAATACTTTAAAGACAACATATTTTCCTGATCAAAGGTAGGATTCAGAATCTATTAAGTGATATGGCAGCATCATAAGGCAGGTGAAATCAAAAACTTTAGGGGGAGAATCTGGAAGTACTGGGTAAATGTGGAAATAGATGTGTCCTGCTATGTGTTTTAGCAGCATTATGTATATCATTACATTGACCCGGCCTTCCATTCTTGAGATTGGTAATATGAGGAATCAGATTGTTGGGGGCAATATACTGACAATATGTTGACACAACCAGCCAGAGAATGCTCTAAAGCAGGGGTCTCCAACCTTGGCTCCTGGAAGCCTGGTGGACTTCAACTCCCAGAGTTCCACAGCCAGCAAAGCTGGCTGTGGAATTCTGGGAGTTGAAGTCCACCAGGCTTCCAGGAGCCAAGGTTGGAGACCCCTGCTCTAAAGCACTATGGGGTGGTATACAAGACTAAGTGCTATTGCCATTGCCACAACATAAATGTGTGCTGTGCATATTAGGCATAAAAGAGCTCTGGTTAGAATGCAGTATTGCAGGCTAATTCTGCCAACTGCCAGCAGTTCGATTCTCACCAGCTCAATGTTGATTCGGCCTTCTGAGGTTGGTAAAATGAGGACCCAGATTGTTGGTGGCAATATGCTGACTCTCTAAACCGCTTAGAGAAGGCTGTAAAGCACTATGAAGCGGTATATAAGTCTAAGTGCTATTGCTATAAAACAGGTACATGTACAACATTCACATATATGTTGTTATAATACCATATACATTAATTATCTAAGGCAATAACATCTCTTTTGTGACTAACAAACTATCACTGTCCATACCATTTGCAAAACAATTCTTTGTGATTTATTTAGTTCCCATTCTGCTGGTACTTGAAACCAGCTGCTCAAGAGGAAAGGTTCTTGTATTTCCAACTTCACCCTCATACCTGGCTTGGCCCTACATATGTCATTTCAAATTTGTTCTTGTAAATGCTCCTGCGAAGGCAGCAGTCAAACTGTTCCACTCCACCACACAGGGTACCCTGTACAAACAAAAGTTTCCTTCAGGTATCCTTTGTGTACCAGCCCTCCAACCCAGAATATGAGATCGGAACACATGGCCATTCCGGAATTGTATCCACAGACATGATAGGGAGAGAGGAAACACACCGCACAGAGTCGTGAACCATCCCGTTTCCAGGCCAACGCTGTGATGGTATATAGATGAGAAATCTCCTTGGGCTTGGCTTCCTCCCATGCACTGCGACGAGGACTCCAGTTCAACACTCTCAGCCTGGGAGATGAAAGATGGAGTGAGTAGCCGGGAGAGGTTTGCCCGACTTCAATCTGTTCCCTTGTTCCATCCTCAAGCATCACACCTGTCAAAACTGCCAATTACTACTGATTGGCCCCCTGGACTGGAAGCTGCAACAGTGAACTCCTTCTCTGAAGCATCTCGACTGTAGTCAAAGGTTTGGATCACATGCCCTTCTTTCCCATAAGCCACAATCTTTCTGTCACAGCCGCAAGCCACAATGCTGTTGGATGCCCATGCCAAGGCATAAGGGGGACAGGGGTGCATCACCAATTTGCCCTGTTCAAAATCCAGAAACAAAAATGAGAGAGGGGAAAGAGGCCAGTGGCAACAGACAGCACACACTGCACAATGCTCTCAAGAAAAGCTGTGCAAATACTTACCCCAAGCCAGCATAAAAATATCATGCTGCTGAAAAGAGCCATGATGTTTTCTTCTATCCATTAACTGGGTATGCAGTGGCATTTTAGATACCCTTTTCAGGACATTTATACTGAAAAACTATTTTAATCAGACTAATTCCTTTTAAGACCAATTCCACATCTTGGTAACCAGGTTGGCCTAAAAAAACAGTCTTGTTCTTCCTGTTAACTTCCAGGTATAAGCTTATTAATCTGCACAGCAAATGCAATCCTTTTTTTTTTTTGCTGTGGGGAGCTTCAGCAGCCTACTCTACCTTGGGCTCCAAGTGCACATTGGTTCTAAAATGAACACAGCCAATATAACAAACTAGATAGATGTAATAAGGAATTTAATACATAACCTTCCCATTTTTAAAGGAGAACTTCCTGCTCATAACCTAAAATATCAGGGGAAAATCCTTCCTTCATTTCCTGTCTCATACACATATCTTTTTCTGCATATAGTAGTACACACAAATTGCTTTCCTGTTCTTCCCAGTACAGCAGGGAAAAGGCCAAAGTAGAGGAGATGGGGTGGGGGTATGCCATGATCTTTTTAATTACTTTCTTCTTCATATGCCAGGGGAAACAGAGTTTAGGGAGAGTGCATCATCTTGAAAGAAAGGCAGAAAATCAGGAAAAGAGATGACATTGGTAGAAAAAAAAAAAGACTGTGTGAACTGTACAACTCCATTAAAGTATATAAGTATAGAACAGTATACAAAACTTTTCACAAAATAGAAAGTGTACAACGTATGTGTGTATGCACACAAAGATCTCTCTATATAAGGAGACTATCACAGCAATCTTCATGTCTCCAGCTAAGAGATGCTCCATTCACCTCACTCCAAAGTAGCTCTCCAGTTTAGTGGGAATTCTTGTTGGGGAAGCATCCATCTTTTCCAGAAATATGAAATAAGGCTAAAAAAGCTGCCGTTTCCTGAATAACATTCTATCTTGAAGGAATAACTGTTTTCCATGTTATACGCACCTCTTTGCAGGCTTACTTGGATTAGAGAAGGAGAAACTTTTTCGTACCTGTGATTCCCCAGAGCCTTCATCATCAAAAAAGTAACGCACAATGGTTCCGTCTGCATGTCCAGAGAGGATTCCCTTCCCCGAGACACTGCAGAGGGGACATATATATCGAGTGATCAGTATGGCATGGCAAGGGATCATTTCTTTAAACCACTCACTTAGTTTTAATTCTCTCTACAAGGGTGTAGGCTAGAGCAGTGCAGCCATCAGGCTCAGGGTAAGTATTGTGTAGCTAACCTACTCCACAGCTGCAGCCTAAAAACAGGTACTCACAATGAACAAGTATAAGTCTCAGTTGTTTCACCGAATTCCAGATAGGAAGGGAAACAAAGGTCTCAAGGTAATGATCAAATGAGTCTTTATTCGTCCATACAATGTCCCGGATTCAGGTAACAACGAGTAACCAAAAGGAATTAAAGTCAGCTCTGGCACACCTCGCAACCAGAGCTGTATTTATACATCAGTTAACAACTTAATGAGTTTATCCACCATCCGGTGAGCGCTACTGCATCACATCCGATCACCATGTAATACCCTATACACCGTGCTTTTATCCATTAATTATCCACCCCTATTTACCATATTTGTACAAATATCATATTCCATCATTGTATTTACGCCTATGAAGTGACCCTCCACCCCTCTTGAGATCGTTAGTTCAACAGGCAGCATCTTAATCACTTTGTCTACAACCACCCACAGGCTGTAACAGCCTAGCGTGTGATGTCAGCAAGGCTCGTTATCTCTGTCGAACAGTCGGAAAACCGAGGTTGGGTGATTAACAGCACTTCCCCCCTCGATAGCATAGTCTGATATAGCACAAGGCGTGGTGTCACAGCTCCAGCATGCCCTGGAGACATGACAACAAGTGGAGCCTCAGGTCGCGACCGGAATCCATTTCTGGACACCGGTCGCGACCCGATTTGGTTGTGTCCAGAAGCACGACTGATTGTGCATGCACCCAGTCAAAAAAAAATGGCACCAAAGGTGAAATTGGCACAGAAAGGAAATCTTTCCACGGCGATTTTGTTCACCACCCATTTTTGAATCATGACCCAATTCAAAAATCGGGTGGATTTTTTGTTTGCCACCCAATTTGATTGAAAACAGGAGAGTTCATGACCTGAGGTTCCACTGTATTCTATTCCAGCAGTCCCCAACCTTTTGGGCACTAGGGACCAGTTCTGTGGAGAAAGGTTTTTTCCGTAGAACAGAGGGTGTGTGTCATGTGCTGACTGCATTCTGCCTATGGGGCTTCACTTGTTTGTGCGGCCTGGTTTCTGGCATGACACAGCCCAGTGCCAGTCCACGGACCAGGGATTGGGGACCCGTGCTCTACACTCCTGGCCAGAGCTGGCCAGGAGAGGAATCAGAGCTATCAACTTCTAGGCAGTCAACTAAGCTACCTTTCCCATTCCCTCACTTACTTGGAGGCCAATGACACCACATAGGAATCTGTTCCATAAATGGTAGAGGATTTGTTGGTCTTGGTGTTAGCTAAACGAATCTTTAAAAAAGAAAAATCAGGTCATCCCAACAATAAGGGAGCAAGAAGAGAATCAGAATAGACACCCTTCAACATCTGTACTGCTTAGGGAGAATTTGGGGACAGCCAATGACACCAAAGATGAATCAATCTGCAGCAGCATCTAGATGTGGGTGTTTATTCCCCCCAATTCTTTTCTCAAATAGACTCTATGACTCAGCTTCTCTCACCTTGCCTTCAACAAGCCCAAACACAATGGTATTCTCCTCTGGCCATAGCAAACATGTCACAGCACTCTAATGAAAAACAAAGTAAACAGGATAATCAGGAGCAGAAGAAAACATCTATTCTGCAGGCAGACAAAGAAATCTGTCAACTGAATGGCCTGTTTCTGAAATTGGAGTTCCAATGCTGACTCCTCCCAGGGCCAAACTTCCTCTTAACAGCTGTAAAAAATGATAGTACTATTAGGCGGAGCTATTCTGATAATCTTCCCTTCCTGTTTATTTCATTCACAAATCTTGGTCAGCACAGCTAATCAAATATCCAGGTCTTTCCCTAACTTCCTCCCAAACTTCAGTTCAAGCACCTGTCTCTTATTAATTAAAAAGAAAAGTAGACCTGACAGCATGCCAGGACGTAAAAGTTCTCTCACTACAAACACACTTACCGTCTGAATAAACTTGTTGCAGATCACCTTTTTGTCACCCCTGGACAGGAATAAACAGAGACAATATTACTATCAAGGACCAACAAATATTACAAAGCTCCCTAGGAGATCCAACTGGATGAAGTAATATAAGAATAGTGTTAACTAAAGCAGGGGACAGGCACCCAGAGTGTGCCCATAGTCCCCTGAAGTTAATGTGACATTCCTTGCAATTTAGAACTCAAGAACTAGGAAATGAATCATATTCATCCATATCCACAGTAACACCAGATGTGCAACTGAAGGGCTATCAATACAACACAATCTGTTGCTATTTTAAAAGATTGAATTTCTGTTTTCATCCTATCCTAGCCAAAGGCACTTACCATTCTTCCCCAATTTTGTATACAAAGATTATGTTGTCTGACTGCCCAACAGCAATCTTAGTAGAATCTGGGGAAAATGCCATTCCTTTTACCACATAGCTCTTCCTGCCATACTGGAAAGAGAAGAAAGATAAATAAAGGCTGTAACATAATGTGCCTCTTGTTTATTCAAAATCATAATTCAAAAAATTGTATATCAGGAGGCATTGTCATGTCTGAAAAAGTCACTCATATCAATGCAGTGCACCAGCAAAACTATTACAAGGTGATTTCATTCAGGAAGCAGGAAGCATTTTGCAAATAAAGCAGGCAAAATGGAATCCAGATTTGCAAAACAAACAAACAAACAGTAAGAGATGAGAGAAATTTCTGGAGCATTTAAAATATAATATACATAATATACATAGGAGACAGGACCAACAAAAAACAGCTATGAGATTATACAGTTTACCACGGGCTGAGGATATATCTAGAACATGTCAACCATGTATCAGTATATTGATGCCAATGTTTCACTAGTAATGTGTAGCTTTATGTCATATATTATGGACATATATTAAAGCTGGAATATGTGAAATCCATCAAATTAGGTCAAAAATGTCAAAAGGTTTATTCAGGACAAAAGTTGTCAGGTTATATAATTCCCACAAAAAGGGTTGTTTTTTAGAACCAACCAAAACATCACCACTTTGTAGAAAATTGCCAGGTCTGTGATAAATGCCAAAATGGAACTGTCCTAATTTAATGAACTGGACAAATCATTAAAAAATATAAAAATGTGTGGAAACTGTAGTGTTTTGGAGTCACCATCCAGAAAGAGGTATCACACATGGGCATCTTCAATTCTTCTGGGATTGAGATTTTGACATACATTTATATATGTAATTGAGTGGTGTTTTTAGTTCAAAAAAATCAACTGTAAAAGTTGGAAATCAGTATTTGTTTGAGTTATGGCTGGGTCTCCGACAAAAAAAGAACAAGTAGCGTTTCCGTCCTTAGTTCAGTGTGATTTCTGCTTCATTACAACATTGTGAAACGGATTTTTAATTGTTTCCTGAAATGATTTATTCTAGTTTTACTGTACTTTTAAAGCCTTGGAAAATAATTGAGCTTCTGTACAAGAACTCACAATACATAAATGCTGTTATATCCAATAATGCTACTTTCTGCCAGTTACAAAATTTGTGTCTTCCCTTCATACTTGCATTCTTAATTTCTTGCAAGTATTTTGTATAACAATAATTTGATGGCAATGTCACATGAACATCTTGCAAAATATTACTCAGACAATTCCAAAGTAAATGCATTTTTGAAAACTTCTGAAAATATGTTCAGGAGAAATCTTCATAGAATAGAGTGCATTTTCCTCTCTTAACGCATTGCTATACAACAATAAAGCACTAAATAATTAACACTGATTCATCCAGGAAGGCAGCATGTAATGAGAAGGGAACGAATGTGTTGAGTCTAACATACCAACTGAGCAACCCATTACTCCCTTTCTCAAACCTTAACTTTGGACAAACTCTGAAATACGATTTCATACAGCCCGACCACTCAAATAACAATTTACCTTAGCATCTGCAGGCTTGGTGGAAAACTTGTCCCTACGCTCACCCTGTTCATCATATAAGAGAACCACGCGATCCACTGTGCAAACGGCAAATTTGGCATTATTTGGGGCCCAGGCCATGCAGGTAACTTTGGCTGCCCCATCCTGGAAGGAAGAAAGGCAAGAAAAGTTATAGGTAGGATATGCAGGCAGACTTCCACCAACTCAGATGAGGTTTAATGACCCGTTGCCAGCCCAATTTCTTCCCAGGGGAAGTGGAGATGCACGACGCTACAGGCCATGGGCAAGGGACTGGAGGTGTGGTAATTCTCCCCACGTCTCGATCTCCCAAACTGGTTTTTTTCTTCGGCTCAAGTAACCTGTGGAGTAAGTAGAGTCCGAACGTGTCGCAGCTGCATAGCCACCGTCGGAGGTTGCCGCGTCTCCTCCTGTTACCCGAGTAACGTCCCCTCGTGATGACGTCACGGGCTCAGCGCGAAACGTAAAGGAGAGCCACGCAGACCATAGAGATACACTAAATAGACGCTTATGCATGGGAGCAGCCTTCAAACTTCCACGGAGGAAGACGGGGGCGACTGATTATAGAAAAGTGGAAAGTTAGTTTGCAGAACTCCCTCTCGCCTTTTAGGACTTTGTGGAAAACTTATAATTGCTCTTTACTGAGCTAGATACAATTGCTGTATGCTGAGCTAGATATAATTGGCTTAATACCAATAACGGTGAGAGATCTTGGACAATAAATAAATAGCTTATACAGGTCGTCCTCGACTTTATTTATTTATTTGTTTGTTTGTTTGTTTATTAATTTGTCAAGCAATTATAATAGGTATAAGTATAAACATAGTTATGAATACATCAAATGAATACATATAAGAAAAATAAAAAGAAACATTAGGACATGCATGGGCGCAAGGAACTGAGACGAGAAGGTGAACAGTGAACTTCAACTCTTTATTAATCATTCTGAACAGAGCAAAAACCTAGGGCAGCAGCAGCCTTTTTATAGGCAAGTTGCTGATCTAGTAACCAATGAGAAACGTGGAGCGTTAACCCCTTTAACCAATGAGAGTGGCTCGTTAACAGCCAATCAGATTATCCTGAACGGACCAATCCAATATCGCTATTATTGGCCAATCAGAAGTGCAGGATTAGAACCCTGCTATTCCTAAAGGTTTGATAAAACTTTCTTTAAGTGTTTTATTAGTTCATAACACCCCTTCCCCACGGGTTCCATTTAGGGGGTGCAGTGACGTAATCCCTGAGGTATGAAGGTTGTTTTGACTGTCTATTGGATTTACGCTGTCCCACCGGTTCCTGTCTGTAACCCGGTTTCGGTGCGACGTTTTTGGGCAAGTCGGGTGCCGGTGGTTCCTCACTGGATGACTCGGTGCCGCTAATGTTCTCGTCTGGTCTTTGCGGGCTTGCCTCTGTTGAGGTGTTCCTCTGTGGCGAGGCCATGTCCTTCCTTGATCCTTCTTCATTCATTATGCCCGATTGCTGGCTTCTTTAGCTCCTGCTTTCCGCCATCTCGAATTTGGTTTCTTCGACATCCCCTCCCCCCTCAGTTTGGGAGTTACCGGAGTCGTGGAAACTAGGTTGTAGCCTTGAGCGAAGCTGATCTATATGGTGTTTCCATATTTTCCCGTCGCAGGTTTTCACCCGGTACGACCTGGGTCCAGTGGCTTGAATTACAGTTGCCTCGACCCACAATGGTTCGCCGGAAAGGTTTCTGGCGAAAACTAAGTCGTCTATCTTGAACTCACAGCATTTTCCACTAGATCCACAGGGTTTCTCTGGCTCGTAAGACGGGTGAAGCCGGTCGAGGTGGGAATGGAGTTTGCGTCCCATTAATAGTTCAGCTGGAGTCTTGTTGGTGACGCTGTGCGGAGTGATGTATTGGAGAAGGAGTATTCTGTTTATTTTATCTTCAATGTCCCCATAGTCCATTTTGTAGAGGGTTTTTTTTAAACAAATTGTACCATGCGCTCGGCTCTTCCGTTAGCCGCAGGGTGCGCTGGCGAAGTTAGCGCATGGTGAATACCCCGGTCCGCTAAGTATTGTTCAAAGGGTAGAGCGGTAAACTGGGGTCCGTTGTTGGATACCAGAACGTCTGGCAGTCCATGCGTCGCGAATAGCCTGTTCAACTTGCGGATGACGGACTCGGTTGTAGCACTCTTCATTTCGTGGATCTCGAGCCAGTTTGAATAGGCATCCACTGTTAGGAGGAACGTATGTCCCTTAGTAGGTCCCGCAAAGTCAATGTGGATGCGAGACCACGGTCCCCGGGGTGTTTCCCATTCTGTTGGAATTGCTTTAGGTGGGGCATTGCTAACTTCCTGGCACTTTAAACAAGTCTTTACCCAGGCTTCGATCTGTTTGTCGATGCCCGGCCACCACGCATAGCTTCGTGCGAGCGCTTTCATACGCACGATGCCGGGGTGACCCTCATGCAGTGTCTTTAATACCGCTCGTTGTAACCGCTCTGGGACGACGACTCTATCCCCCCATAGGATGCAGCCTTTTTGCGAAAAAAGTTCTGTTTGCCGGTTCTTGAAGGGGGTGAAGTCGTCAGGGGTTTGATCTACTGGCCATCCCCGTTCGACCCAGCTAAGAACTCGCGTTAAGATAGGATCGCGTTTTGTTTTGATCGCGATATCTCTTGCTGTTAGCGGCGGTGAATGCAGCGTTTCAATCTGGAGTGTTGTAAGGGTTGGAGCTGGGTCGTCGACGGTTTCCGGAAGTGGTGCACGGCTCAGTGCGTCAGCGTGGGGAATGGCTTTCCCTGGGCGGTGTTGCAGCCTATAATTGTACGCAGCCAAAAACTCCGACCAGGGAGTCATTCTAGGTGATAATATATAGGGGGTTGGCTTGTCTCCCGCTATAATCCCCAGCAAAGGTTTGTGGTCAGTAACGATAGTAAAAACTCGTCCATATACATATTCATGAAACTGTTTCACAGCAGATACAACAGCAAGAGCCTCTTTATCAATTTGACTATAGTTACGTTCAGCCTTTGATAGGGTCCTTGAAAAACGCGATCCTATCTTAGTTACGTTCAGCCTTTGATCGGGTCCTTGAAAAATAGGCAATAGGGTTTTCACTACCGTTTGGTAACACATGGCTCAAAATGGCTCCTACTCCAAATGGTGACGCATCACATATAATTGTTAAAGGCAAAGTCTCGTTATACTGCATTAAAACAGCATCTGAGGTTAATAAGTTTTTTACTTGTCAGAACATGTGCTCCTCTCAGTGCCCCCAGACCCAGGTTGCTTTTTTGTCGAGAAGTCTATGTAGGGGCTCAGCTACGGTCGCTTTGTGGGGCAGGAAGATGTTGTAAAAATTAATGAGCCCCAGGAAAGCTTGGAGATCAGTCTTATTTCTGGGTCTTGGGGCATTGTTGATTGCTTTTAGTTTGCTATTGGTGGGGTGAATGCCTTGTTTATTGATTAGGTACCCCAGGAACTCTACTTTATCTGTACACAGTTGACATTTTTTTAATCTTAAGGCCGGAGTCTTTAAATTTCTGGAGAACCAGTTAAAGATGCTCCTTTAGTATTTCTCTATTCGGGGCAGCAATTAAAACGTCATCAAAGTATGGTACGACCCCTTTTATCCCCTGTAAGAGTCTCTCCATCAAACTCTGAAAAATCCCTGGGGCTACGCTAACTCCGAATTGGAGTCGGTTGCACTTAAAGGTGCCTCGGTGCGTAATGATCGTTTGTGCCTCTGCTGTTTTTTTATCTTCAGGCAGTTGTTGGTACGCCTGTGCTAAATCCAATTTAGCGAAGACTTTTCCGCCCCCCAGGGAATGGAGGAGGTGTTGTACCACCGGCACCGGGTAAGCGTTCTGTTGAAGGGCGTGATTCAGGGTGGCATGGTAGTCCCTACAAATCCTTAACGATCCATCTGGTTTGATGGGTGTTACGATTGGGGTTTCCCAAGGAGCATGGTCTGTTGGTTCTAAAACACCCTGGGCTATTAATTTATCAAGTTGCTCGTCAATCTTTGGTTTAAGGGCAAAAGGTACTCGACGAGGCTTAAGGCGGATGGGGGCTACTTCAGGGTTAAGGTTAAATGATATCAGGGTCCCCTTGTACTCGCCTAGTTTGTCTGCAAAGACGTCCTGGAATTCCTGGATGAGGGCCTCCTCCCAGTCGTCGCTTCTGGTTTGGTGAATGCCGGCTACCTTGATCCCAAATGAAGCGAACCATTGAAGGCCTAACAAGCTAGGCCGATCACAGTCGACGACGGTCAATGGTAAAGATGCAGTACAATTTTTGAATGAGACCTGGACTAGGCTGGATCCAATGACCGGAATTCGGTTTCCCTGATAATCCTTGAGTATGATTCTTTGGGTTCTGAGGTCTTGCCGCCGGACGGCAGGGATTAATTGTTTAAGGGTCTTCGAGGAAACCATTGAGAGGGACGATCCTGAATCGACTTCCATCACGCAGGGCTGGTTTTCGATGGCGACCTTCACTCGGATCTTCTTTGCATCTAATGATGAGGCGTGACCAATTGTAATGGTTTGGTGTGCCTCTTCTCATTTCGTTGAATTGGCTAGTGGTTTATTTCTGTAGGAGTGGTTGTTCCATTGGTGGTTCAAATGTTCCCGACTCACAGGACGATTTCCTGTGGTTTGGCGGTAGTTGGTCCCCCTCTGAAATGGGCTAGATCCTTGCTTGCTTCTTCTTCTTTCCGATGTGGCCTCTCTTCCCACAAACATGGCAGAGTGTGTCGAGGAATTTGCAGTCTGATCGTGGGTGGTTTGCCCCACAACCTGCGCATTGATGCTGCAGTCTCTGATTACGCTGGTGGCGTTGGTCTCATTCAAACTGGAGCCGGTTGACCTCTTCCTCATCACTTTCTGATGACGATTCGAGGTCCTTGTGGTGGGTTGCCATTGTATGTCCCTCTAGGCGAGGTGAGGTTTCGCCAGCGAGTTGGCAGAGCGGGGCGTTGGTGCAGTGCATTCGGGCAGCCGACTTCCTGGTTGCTTCTGCTGCAGTAGCGTCAGCGATGGTATCTACAAGGCTGATGTCGCCTTTCGCCATCAGCTTACTTTGCACGTGAGGTGCATCTAAACCCAGAACTATTCGGTCTCTTAGAGCTTCTTCGAGGTCAGCGAACCCGCAGAGGCCTCCCAGGTTCCGGAGATCCGCGATGAATTCTGCAACGCTTTCTCCTTTCCGCTGGTCTCTCTGGTAAAATTCATGTCTTTGGACAAGCGTTGGTACGGTAGGTGCATAGTGGGCCCGTAGGAGGGGCTCGAGGACGTCCCAGTCCATGGATTTCACCTCAGCCAGTTTCGCCAGTGCCTTAGCCATCTTAAAAACAGCAGGTCCGCAGTGAGTCAGGAATACTGCTCACTTTTTTCCAGTAGTGGCATCCTTCAAGTTGTTGGTCTCCAGAAACATCTGGAACCGGTCCATGTATGAGTCCAGTCTTCTTGTGCCGGGTCGAATGGAGCGGGTGGCATGGTGCCGCCGGACATGGTTTCCGCCGTTGATGCGCCTTCAGCCACATGCTCTGTTTGGTGCTCTGTAGTGTTCAGTCAGCTCTGATGTCTCCTTATCCCATCCTCGTTGCCAGTGTTAAGTTCTGCGCATGGGCGCAAGGAACGGAGATGAGACGGTGAACAGTGAACTTCAACTCTTTATTAATCATTCTGAACAGAGCAAAAACCTAGGGCAGAAGCAGCCTTTTTATAGGCAAGCTGCTGATCTAGTAACCAATGAGAAACATGGAGTGTTAACCCCTTTAACCAATGAGTGGCTCGTGGAGCGTTAACCCCTTTAACCAATGAGAGTGGCTCGTTAACAGCCAATCAGATTCTCCTGAACGGACCAATCCGATATCGCTATTATCGGCCAATCAGAAGTGCAGGATTAGAACCCTGCTATTCCTAAAGGTTTGATAAAACTTTATTTAAGCATTTTATTAGTTCATAACAGGACGGACGGTAGGCACCTTGGTGCGCTTATGCACGCCCCCTACAGACCTCTTAGGAAAGGGGTGAGGTCAACAGCAGACAGTCTAAGGTTAAAGTTTTTGAGGTTTGGGGAAGAAACCACAGAGTCAGGTATAGTATTCCAGACATTGACCACTCCGTTGCTGAAGTCGTATTTCTTGCAATCAAGTTTGGTGCGATTAATTTTGAATTTGTATCTATTGTTCTTGTGTTATTATGGTTGAAGCTGAAGTATTCATTGACAGGTAGGACATTGCAATATATAATTTTATGTACTATACTTAGATCAGACCGAAGGCAGCGTAGTTCTAGATTGTCTAGGTCTAAAATTTCTAGTCTAATGGCACAAAGTATTCTGCAACGAATAGAGGAGTGGAGAACTCTAGCTTACAACAGTTAACAATTTAGTGACCCTTCAAAGTTACAATGACACTGAAAAAAGTGACCTATGGCCGTTTTTCACAATTATGACCTTTGCAACATCCTCATGATCACTTTATTTATTTTATTTGTCAATCGCTTACAAAATAATAGATATAAGTATAAACATGAGTAAGAATACAGAAAATAGGTACGATTAAATGGGGACAATAGGACAGGGAGCAGTGTCCCAAGGTCATGTGATCACCTTTTGTAACCTTCTGACAAGCAAAGTCAATGGGGATGCCAGATTCACTTAATAACCATATTATTAACTTATCAACTGCAGTGCTTCACTTAACAACTGTGGCAAGAAAGGTCATAAAATGGAGCAAAACTCACTTAACAGAAAATTTTGGACTCAACTGTGGTCATAAGTCGAGGACTACCTATAGTGTTGCGGCAGCAGCCAAAAAAACCCAATGCAATCTTAGGCTGCATTAATAGAATGATAGAATCAAGATCACATGATATATTAGTACCATTTTACAAAGCCTTAGTAAAACCACACATGGAATACTGCATCCAGTTTTGGTGTCACCATGATATTAAAAAGATGTTGAGTCCAGGAAAAAAAGTGCAGAGAAGAGCAACAAAGATGATTAGGAGGCTAGAAAATAAAACATGAAAATAGGCTATACAATTTGAGCATCTAGTGAAAAGAATGACAAGGGGAGATATAGCAGTGTTCCAATCTTTAAGGGGCTGTCACAAAGATGAGAGGGGGGTCAAACTATTTTCCAACACACCTGAAGGCGTGTGTTGTTACTTTGGTCATGGAGTGCTTGTTAATGTGAGTCAGACTTCTGTTTCTAATTTGCTGCCATTTCCTCTGCTGATTAGAATATTTAGAAAGGTTAATGTTTCCTTCTTCCCTTCTGAATTTTATTTATTTGAAGATATTGGTTCAGGTATAGTTCTTAGCCCATTTTTTCATATAATTTTATTTCTTCCATTTCAAATTGATACAAGTTTATACATTTTACCAGTTACATGTTCATCATTTGTACATAGATCAACTTTAAATTTTGTTTTCTGTTCAATTCCAAATATCTTATTATCCATATATGATGTGGACATTGACTGTATGGCATTGAAAACTAAATCCTTCTCAGCAAATTGCTCTTTTAGTTTCATCTTATATTCTCCATGTTGCTGTTCTTTTGATAAGTTAACAATTTTTCTTTACCAACTATTTCTTTCGCATAAAATGCTTCTTGTGCTGAGAACCCATAAAAGTATTTGGCACAATCTGGATTTATATCTGTTCCATATTCTCAATATGAGACTTCTAATATAGTGATTTTTTAAGTCTTTATTAATCTTAACTTTATCACACTACAGAAAACAATGCCATCAAAACCTCAGATTGTTCCCTTCTAATTCTAAAATTCCAAAATATAATTTTCAGACCACAAAGAACCTTAGCACCAACTATCTGTCCTACTTAGGTAAGATCCCACTTGAAATGGAGAGTCCAGTTCTATATTCAGAGAAATTGAAATTGGTTCATTTCAAAGGGCAAACAAAGATAGACAAGAGATGGGAAACTATTGAAATGGGGAAAAATTGAACACAGTTTAGTTTTGGGAAAAGATGACTGAGAAGAGATACGATAACACTTTTCAAATACTTGAAAGGCTATCATATAAAAGAAACTCAGAGTCAGGATTTGTTCTCTCTGATTCTGGAGCACAAGACAGAGAAAAGTGGATTTAAGTTACAAGGAGGCAAATTCTGATTAAATGTTGGGGGAAAAACATCCTAATAGTAAGTTTGATAATGGAACTAATTATTTGGAATTGATGGGACTCCTCTTCAATGGATTTGTTCACATGGAGTCAAGATGCTCCTAGATCCTTTAGGATGCTTTAATGAGGATTCCTGTCCTAAGCAAGGTGTTGGAATTGATGACCTAAATCCACCTGTTGTCTGGGGAATTCTGGAAGTTGAAGTCCATACATATTAAAGTTAACCTGCTTTAGAAATAGTGGCCTAAATGACATGTTCCAATTCTGCGACAGAAAACCTGTTTATAACAATCGCATTATTTGTTTGGGAAGTGTTGCATTTTTAATAGGAACAACATATATGTTCTGAGTGTTACATTCTTCTTTAAATTCCATGGGGCAAGACTGCGAGTGAAATACAACAAAGATCTACTCCAGTTGCTCGCTGTTACCGAATCACAGCACTAAAATTGCCATTTGCTCCCGAGATTCGCGTATGCAATTCTTAACTTCCCCATCTCCTTGGAGGAAAAAAATGCAACTACAACTTCCCCAGGTGCTTTTTAATAGACCACTGTATCTGTGTCGCCTGGTCTCGATCGCAGCGCATGCGTGCTGGCTCTACCCGAAGGCAAGGTGCATCGACATAGAGAAGTCCCTCCCACCGCCGGTAGATCGTCCAAGACCCAGCCCGCGGCTCCTCTCTTTCTAGCGATGGAAGCGCTCCGGGCTGCGGGACGAGCGGTGCTCCGGAGTCCCAGCCTCGCCCGCCACCGCTTGGGCGTTGCCCGCCTCCGTCGCCACAGACAAGGTTAGTGCGAGAAAGCTCCTTACTGGGCGTTGCAGGTGTAGCGCCGTGGTTGCTAGGAGACAGCAGGACGCGCAACGAAGCTACTGCTCCTCCTTCCCCCATGGCCTCTCTTCCTTGGTTCCTTTCTCGTGGGATACTCGGGGACTCTTCAGCCGCGCATGCAAAGCTTGTCCCGGCGACGCGAATGTCCACGGGACTAGAAGGGCGGGGAATGTTGCTAGGACCTCGTGGTGGGGAACCCGGAGCTGGGGGCGGGCGCTGCTTTTTTTCTGGAGCGCGAAATTAATTAGTGGCGCTCCAGCCTCCCCAGCTGAGCTGCAGCCCCGAGGGAAGGAGATTGTAGGCAGGAGGCGTTTTACTTACTGACGGTGGGGGCCCCTTGGGGCACATGAATGGAAGAACCAAGGCAGACTCCTCCCCAGCACAGTGGGGCTTAATCCTGTGCTGGGGATTCAGGTCCTATTCAATATCTGGTACCCTGGGCTGGATAGCTGGGCTACTCAGTGTTGTACCAGGTTTGTACAACACCCTCGGGCAGGTTAGTGAAGGACTTAAATGATGCTTTTGCACAGTAGGCACAGTTTGGTTAGCTTTGATTTCAGATCACTCCCTTGTGATCTACAATAGCTTTTGTTTTAAACAAAACAACAGTTTAATGCTAATATAACCTTCTGTACTTCATTATCTTTGTGTTTGTGACTTTAAAAACCAAGGGGGACTAATATTTGTTGCTAGATAAATTAAACAGTGGAATAAATGGCATCCTTCAAAATTTCATCAAGGCTGACTTTGGTGCCTATCTTATACCAAGGAAAAGATTTTTAGAGTTGAACCAAGCTCAGTGGAGTGACAGATTAGAGAGGTAGGAGCAAAGTCTGAAAGATTTTTTTAGATGCTTTCCACTTTTTAAAGCTGATGATAGTACTTCCATCTGCCTACGGTAGTTGTACCTGATTGATCCTCTTCATCTGCCCTCTATCCTCATTGTGAGAGGGACAGTAGAAAATGAGCCTGCAAGTAGTGGAAACATAGAAACACAGCCCCTAAAATGCTTTTGATTTGGTCCAGCTATCAGTTATTTCCAACCAGAGACATTCACAAGATGGATATGTATAGAGGTCAAAAGCAGCATGTGTTGAGTTTCACCCATTTTGTTTCTGCACAATGTTGGAAGCTAGACCTTGCAACCTGAGACTACTTTTGTTACTTTGAGGAAAATGGTGAGTTCTGCAAAAGCCTTCAATTCCAACTTGACATAATTTATGGAAGAAATATATACTGTAATTGTTTTTCTGTTTGCAGCCCCATCTACATATGCAGAAGATTGAAGGGCCCAAAAGTTTGCAAAACCCAGAAAGTCGCTAGAGAAAGCTTCCATATTTTATATGTATAGTCGTGGTAAAATACTTGCTGCTACTTAGAGGTTGGCATGGGATTACTTTTACTTCCATCTTTACTAAATTAATTTTGCCTTCCTTTGCAGAACTCCCGGAATCCTGGGCTGACATGCGTGAACCCCTCTTGGAGGGCATGAGTTTTTCCCTGAAGTACCTAGGCATGACATTGGTGGAGAAACCCAAAGGGGAGGACATGGCAGCAGCTGCCATCCACCGAATCGTTGCCATGGTAAAAGATATATTTCTCTTCTTGTCATGTTCTTCTCTTCTTGTAATACATGTTGGCAGAATTACAAAGAATTTTATGTCTCAGGACTTCATAAACAAGCAGTGCTCAGAGGTGGGATGATTAAAGCTTGATTCTTCAAACTCCGGAGGAGAAAATGGGTGGCAGCTGCCATTCTTTTTATTACCTTTGTAGAGTGCTGTTTTGATGTTTTAAATTCTTTATAAGTTTAGAGGTAAAATATTAGCTATTTTAGCTAAACAGATCTGTATTAACATATAATGCATGAATAGAATTTGAAAGGTAGCAGTGAATACAGGAAGTCCTCAACTTACAATCATAATTTAATTTACTCTTGTTTTAATGTAGAGTATAATGTATTTCTGTGCCTGTTAGCTGCCCAGAGTTATCTTATGGTCAGATGGGCAGCCAATACATTTTATAAATAATAATTGAGCCCATAATTAACTTATGATAGTGGTAAAGTGGATCAATGCATGATTGTGCCCAATGTTATGTTTTTTGTTGTGCTTGTTAAAGTGAACGTGGTGGTTGTAGAGTGAACAAACTGGTCATTAAGTGAATCCATTGTTCACTATGAAGCACTTTCTGCTGGAAACTTAAATTGTGGACCTGTAGCTGAAGAATGCAGCAAATGACTGTAAATGTAGTCTGTTTGCTGAACACCCAAAATGTGGTCATATGATTGTGGTAGTAGAGTAGGTGTTGGAACTTCAAATCTGAATTGTAAGTCCCTTTTTTGGGGTCCACTGTAACTTCAAATGGTTGCTAAGGATCAGTTGTAAGTCAAGGACTAGCTGTAAATATTATCCAAATGTGGACATAGGCTTTGTGGATGCATTACTTCATAACAGTTTGCTGGATTTGAATACTGGGTTTGACCCAGAAGAGATAGTCTTATGTATACTTCCACAATTGTTTCTGGATCCACTTCTTCTTATCCTTAGGCTCGGGTGGGACCTAAGAAGTTCCAGAAGATGATTTTGACTGTGTCACCCAGGGGCCTCTCTCTGCAAGATGCTGAGACCAAGGAAACAATTGAAACCATCTCCATTTACAGGTATGGGTTCATGCAAGAAGACTGAATTCCTGGTAGCTCACTGCCGATGGACAGAGATGACTAAAGGGCTCATTTGCCATTAGTCCTGTAATTGTTCATGGATGCTGCTAATTGTTCCTGTTTGATGTATCAAGAAGCATCAATGACTGGCTAAAATGCATATAGAGGATACATGAATCATGGCTTGTTGTACAGTATAAGAAACTAAATTGGGGTTCATTTGGAAGCTCTCCTGGGCCTGCCCAGAAGCATATGCTTTCCATTAAAAATGCATTTCTATGCAGAGGAACTTACTGGCTGGACTTACCAACTTTCTTATTGCTACTTTAGGAAATATGCTTTTCATATCTGCATCCTAGGAAATTCTTTCCCTCTCCATTTTTTCATGGGCTTTCTGCATTTCAACTCCTGTTGCTCATTTCTGCTAGGAATCCTTTGCTGTTGCAAGAAGTGACCTACTTTTTTATGCTGAGGGCTGTATTTGATGTTGAAATGGTATAATAGCAGATGCGCTGTGAGAAGTGGGTCAAGCCAGCACTGAAAAACAGGCAAGACTCTTCCAAAATATTTTTAAAATCTAAGGAATCCTCTTCCACGGTATTAACTTCTACCACAGCTAAACGTAAAAGGTTCACAGTGTCACTATTTTAAAGTAATTTTTTTTTTCTAAAAAGCCACAAATACCCCCCTCCCAAATGTTTGCTCCCAAGACCTCAGTAGCAATTCAAAAACAGTCTTGCAACAAACCATGGGGCCTCGTGTCAGCTGTGGAAGCCTAATTTGCTCTCGCCTAACTGGCAAATTTTCCATACCCCATCAATTCGTGCGGTTCTTTCTTCCTATTCTGATTGTGTCTTCATTAGCAAATATGTCTTACTCTGAGCTCTTTCCTGATTTTGGCATAAGCTGCCTCTACCCTTTTTGTGCAGGTTCTTAAGAAATAAGCCCAAGCTTTTCCTTTTTTTTTTTGCAGAATTTCCTATTGTACCACAGACAAGCTGCAGAACAAAGTCTTTGCCTACGTGGCACAGAACCCTCAAAGTGGTGCCCTTGAATGCCATGCTTTTCTATCACCAAAGAAAAAAATTGTGAGTTCCTGTGACTTCAGAGGGGAGGAAGGAGGATTTGTTCTCGGGCTCATCTGAATTCTAGGGTTTGTCTTGAGGAGACAGCCCTGGCTGCCTGTGCCTATCAGAAGGGGGAATTTTCATGTTGGTTTCTGCTTGACTTACTCCTCCTGTGTATTTTCTCTTGTCATTCTCTTTCTTTCCTCATCTCACTTTGTAGGCCCAGGCGGTGACTCTCACTGTGGCACAGGCCTTCCAAGTGGCCTTGGATCTCTGGCAAGCTACACATGCAGGTGTGATTGATAGATACACATTCCTGGAGCTATAAGTGTCTCTCCCCACCCACATCCCATTTTGACTGAATCCTTTGCCTTTCTCCAATGCAGAGGGAAGTGAGATGCAGGAGTAAGATCTGGCTAGCCTGTGAAGCTTAGATGGCTAGCCAAAGGATGGACAGTGATGAGAGGAGGGGGACTCTTCACATCCTCAAAGGAACTTTCAGCATTATTATTACGCTGGATTTAGTTGCAGGATTTCTTTTCTCTTCAGGCTCCAGGGAGGAAGAAAAGCACCTTCCGAGGCCAATGGGCTCCACAGAAACCAATTGTCAGCCAGTCAGAACACCTCTGGGCAGTCCGCCATTCAAAACAGACTTTGAGGTATTGTATGGGTTCATGTCCTTAGCTCGTTTCCCCCTTATTTTGCATGCAAAATATTGGCTGTGATGGCCAAGAAAGGTTCCCAGCTTTGGAAACAAGTGAGCACATCAGAAGAAAGCAGCCATAGTCATGCTTACCTCATAGGGAGAACTGAAGAGTCCAAGTTTCACAATAATCTCTTTCTCTAGGATGAAGATGATGAGGAAGGAGATCTTAATGAAGCCTTCTCTGGGTAGGCATTTGAAGCCCAGAAGGGTCAGGCTGGGAAGCCAGAGGCCAGGATGTCTCATGGTTGGGAAATGCGTGACTGGAATCCCCTGTGGCTGCAATACTAAGTAGCCTGGCAGCCTAGGTGGCTAAGAGTAGATTAGACCTAACATGTCTTTGTTTCTCACTTCAAAGCTGCATGGAGGAGGGGGGCTGCCCCAGCACAGGTAATAATCTCTCAGTTTAACTTCACTGTCATTACATTCCCAGGTTTACCTTATAGAACAATTGGGAGTATGGAAACATTTATGTGTTGCTCATGTTCATGATGTCCGTAATTGGCCTTTCTTGACTTTAGTGAGAGAGTTCTAATCGCTTTTTCTGAAGTTTGTCCTTTCTTGTATTACTCACTGTATGACTGAACTAGAAGAGGGCACCATTCCCCTCAGTCGTTTGACTGTTAACTTTGTATTTCAGATTCAGGGAGCCTTACCTTTGGGAACTCCCCAGACACACAGTTCCACTCAGTGGCAGCCTGGAGATGCAGTCCTCCCAGCAATTGCCTGCCTCCAGGGACACTGTTCTAAATCACCTGTTGCTGTCATCACTATTCATCTCCAGCACCATTTTGTTATCTGCAATGCATAAAGAACAAGGCTGATTTCCTTCTCTCCAGCCACAGACCCCCTTTGCCTTGAATAACTTTGTATTGTTCAGAACTTAAAGTCAATACCTCCTAAAAGCATCAAGGTACCCAAAGTTCTTCAGGAACTTCATTGGTTCTATTCAAAAACCTATATTCTGCAAGGATACCAGAACTCCTATGCTCGATAAAGGCAATAGATACACTTTTTATACTAGGGCATTGCCCTGAATGCAGAGGTAGGTGCTATATGTAGCAAAAGCAATCAGATTTGTAATTCATTTCTTGCCTTGTTGAATTGGGGTGGGGAGCCTTGTGGATGTAGACAAGTTCTGGCTTCTGTGATCCCTTGTCCCCAATTACTCATCACTGCCAAACCACAGCTTTGTAGCAAAAGATTTAATTTTTAATGTCATTTTTAAAGGTAAATAAATATTTCTACAGTTGTATTTGGGCATTTTTCCCCCTTTCAATTGCTTCATCTTAGATTGGTGATCAAGGGAGAGGGAGGTGTTGAGAAGGCTGTCCCCTGGGAGTCAATTCCTGCATAATATTCCATATCACAAAGTTTGCTTTCTATCCCTAAACCAAATACGTTGAGGGATGTATTTCCCCTTCTCTAGTCTCTTGACTATTTTGATGGAGGGGAAGAAGCGGCATCTGGCCTTTGACAGTGTCATGGGTATCTCTTGGTCTGCATGAAATGAAATTGTTTGGCCTTTGTTAGTGTCTCCAAGCAGAGTTGATTCTTCTTCTGCAAGTTCCTCTCTAATTTGTTCCTCTTAGGTAGCAGTCTTCTGAGTCTTTACAGGAGAGGAAACCTGTGGGTCTTTCAGAGTCCTGATAAATCCTCTAGTCTCAGCAGGGACATCTGCTTTTGGCGGAGGGGAGGGGGGATCATCAAGAAATTGTATATGCTATATGTTACTGGATACTTTGAAGCAATAAAACAATGAATAGGGTTTGTTAATGAACATCCTTATCAACTCACGATTTCAAGTCATTCTCATTTGACGCCAAAAAGGAGATGCTTGGTCAAGCTGTTTGGAACTAAAAGGAATGTTGTGGACCACGCAATTGCCCCCACCCTGCATCTGCTACAATAAATTTCAGTTGGACCGTTTGCTGCAATTCCTAGAGAAGAGTGTGTACACACAAGGATGGCCATGATAATGAATATATCTTTTCTTTACAGTTTTGAGACTTGTTTGAGGTAGACCCTCATAGCCAAAGCCAAAGTTCCTCCTGCCTTTTGGAAATAAAAGTTATTTGAATCTATATTAAATATGTTTAAAGACAATGATCATCCATAACTGAGCAAACTGTGATTCAGTCTCATTTCTGAGGGTTTGCTCTTCCTGATTAACCACAAACTAATCATACAACTTAGTATAAATGATTGGGATGAAATATTGTTGGTTATTTTCGGTGTCTGTTATGTAAAGAACGATTTGGATTTTATTACTTAGGTTTTAAATTCACTAGATGATTTTTTTTTTCAGTATTTTGTAGCCAAAAGAGATGATGGGAGGGGATAACAGTAAGTCCATGGCTTCGGTGCTATAAAACATAGTATGTAATCATTCTGGGTATTACGGCAACGCAACTGACTTAGTTTTGTCAAATGTAAATGTTGATAATTGCGGATACCAGCTCAGCTATGACCATTAACCAGAAAATTCATTAGCAGTGAAAATTTTCACTTTTACCAATGTCCAAGGCAATTCTGCCTCATTTTTCACAGGTGCCAGGATAACTTTTTGATGGGAAAATACCTGAATGGCACATTTTCCTCATCCTACAGTCAGTAACATGTGAAGGATAAGTGGGTGCTGGCTCCATAGCTCTTGTCTCCTATGCAATCTTGCCTTGCTCTACTCTCTAGAGCACAATACTCATAGCTGAGGAAAGGCTAGGATTCTTGGAAGACAAAGGATGCTGCTGGTATTTCTGTGCCACTGGTGATTCATGTGGCTGCTTCCTGGTTTCAGCTTGGTTTTGGGAGTGAGATCTAATTCTCCACTGGCATTAACAATTTGACTAAGAGCTTGTCACAAATAGGAAATGCTGGCTGGTGAGAATGTTGTATAAATGTGGTTCTCCCATTAGTATGTAAGATGACATTCTTTCAGCTCCTGTCTTTGTGGCTCTGCTGAGGGATAGAGGGACAGGAATAAGGAATAGCCTTCTCAGTTGTATAGATTTGGAGATGTTTGGCACATTGAATGGCAGAAGGAAGATTACAGAAACAAAAAGACTTTATAAAGAATTGATAGCAGCTTATGGCAATTCTTATAGTAAGGGTACTCTGAAAAAGAAGGTAACTGTAGAAGCTCACAATGATGATGCTTCCTTCCACTGCTCTTCAAAGTAACGTGATATTTTCCCAATAGGCTCTGGAATTAAGTTCTCAAGTTGGTATGGTGTAAGGACAGTCTATAGTTCATCTTTTTCTCCACTCCTCGATGAAAGCAGACTACTGGACAGGTTGAAAACTTTGGGTTCCTTGTATCCATCATTCATTTCAAGATGCAGTTTGTTTCTCTGCCACTTGCTGGAGACATGGAGCCTGGGTTGTAGGACTGCAGGCCATGCTTTAGGTTCTCATTCAGGGTTGAAGGAAAATGTGGCCCAGTATAATGCTGCTTCCCATGTCAGCAGAGAGGAAGTCTTCACTCAAGTCTGTTCCCAGGTTAGCACTTCATGGTGCTTCCTACTGCTGGCTTGAAAGCTTTGCAGCTGGCCATTCCTTGTGGCCCAGGCTTGTTTCTATTACAACTTCAGGACGAGAGGTTAGTTAGAGGCCAGCTTCTACATGCGCCTTGTCTTGGCAGCTGGCTCCATGCAGATCCCTCCTTCAGGGCAAGAAGCTTTAATTCTTTGCATGCAGGTGAAGAGCCAGACCCAGGGCCCAGCAATGTTCCAGCAGCCTTCTGGAGTGCTTCGAGCCTGTGTGGCAACAGCTATACTTCAATGATATTGATAGATGGTGATTTCTTCTGTATGAGAGAGAGATGTTTATGCTAATAAGTTAAAAAAAAGTGCAGTGGTAACCGATCCTCCTCTAAACTTCTATTTTCTATTCCCTTTCTGTCCATTTGATTTCTTTGATGCTGTTCCTCTGTTGTGCTCAACAAGAGAAGAGTTTGGAATGAAGAGAGTCTGTCAAAAGGTCAAGGCCACCTAAACTCTTATTGCAGGATACAGGGAGTCCTTGGGTTACAATGGGAATTGTAACCCAAGAATTTCCATCGTTAAGTGATGCAGCCATAAACCTCAATGACATGGGACCTCATTGCTTAGTGGTAGCAATCCTGGAAGTTCCTGTACCCATCATAACCTCTGCTTGCTAAGTGGGAAAAGATGGGAATCTCAAGCAAGGTGTATAGGTGTGTATGTGCATATATCTCAAAGGGGTGCTGTGGACAGACACTCTGGATCATGGGGGGGATGCTGCAGCTGGACACTATGAAGCATGGGTGGGCTGGCAAGGGCAGTAGGTGGGCACACCTGAGCATTGGCAGGCCAGTGGAGGCTGCAGCCAGGCCCTACAGATACAGGTTGGCTGGCAGGGGCTGCTACATAGTGTGGGCAAGCAGAGAATCCTTGGGATCTTTTACTCCATAGTGTATATTGTTTGGAGAAAAGGTGATGGGAGTGACTTACAGGAGCAATATGGCTTCCCCATTGACTTTACTTGTGGAAAGCTGACAGGGAAGGCTTCAAACAGTGATTACGTGACTGTAGCTTGCTGCAATGTTGTGCCTGGATCATGTGCATGCTGACACTAAAAGCAAGTTGAGATATGGAATGTTTGTGTATATATCTAGAGGAAGTCAAGCCCAGTTCAATGATATTTTAACTAACTAGATGCTAAATGAAAGCATGGAATTTTCAAACAAATATGAACCAATTTATTACCAAGATAGGTTACTTATAAAATTGATTTTACATATTCATGGATGTTAAACTATGGCTGCTAGTGATTATGGCTAACTAACCAGTTTGGGAAGCAGTATACTCAAATGAATGGGCGAGAGTGTTTGCTTGTCCTTATATTCTGCTATCAGTTTCATATATATGCCTGGTTGCTCTGGCAACAGAATGCAAGACAAAAAGTCTTAATATGATCCAGAGTCACTCTCATGCTATTTTATTCATCCATCCAATAGCTAATATTCTCTGTGCCTATACAAAATGATTGCACCATTTGAAAGCATTCAAATGGAATAACACAGGGTAAGTAAGATAAGGTAAAGATAATGGTAGATGATATAATAGATAGTATATGATAATACAAAACTAATGATAGATAATGTAAAGTGTCTGCACAAATTTCAAAACTATATAAAAGTATGGGTAAGAGGCCATCTTAACCTGAAAGGTTGAATATGGGACACCAGTATAAATACGAGGCAAAGCATATGCCAGCAAAAACTTATCCTTTATTTTCCTATACTGGAGGTTCTTGATTTTCTTCAGGCAATCTTAATAGAATTAAGAAAAATAATGTTTAATAGTAGATAAGAAAAGAATAACCGTTTTTCCACTCTATGAGTACATTCTCATTCTGCAATGTTAAAAGAAGTGTTTCGTTAATGGTTTTATTATTTTTCCTCTCCTTTGTCACTTCTTCCTATAATACATTTTCTTATCTTCCATTGGTACATTTAAGTATCCATCTTGCTGTCCTTTTCTCTTTATAGCTATATTGAAAAGATTCTTTCCCTCTTATTTCCAAAATGCAAGAAGGTAACAAAATAATACAACTGAGTAAAGTATTAATTTCTTTTTGTATAGTGGTAAAATTAATTATATTCAGTTAATTAAACTGATTTTAATGTTACAGTATAATTATCAATCAAATACTTCTTTAAGATGGGGAGAGAAACTTGTAAATTAATTACAACTGACATTTTTTTAAAAATCTGTTCCTCCATCATACTGTTACTGCCAGGCTGTGGGAGCTGTTTGGGTAATCACTCCAGAAACTTGCTGGTTGAGCAGAGATTTCACTCTTTCTCCCTCACTCCATATTGGTTTGGAAATGTTATCTTCCTATTTTCAGATTTCTTCTCAAAATTCATCTTTTCTGAGAAGCCTTCATTACATTCCCTTAGAACTAAACAAATGCTTACATTGCTTATACTAAGGATCATGCTTTTCCCTTACTTTAAATCTCTTCCCATTCTTCAGTTGTTTCCACGATGACCGTTTTATATCAAAGCAACTCTTACCACCCATTATTATTACTGGGCAGAGTGAATTGGGCTGATGGAAGTTGCTCAATGACTGGAGGACTCATCCAAGCTTAAAAGTGTCCATTCAGATGTTTAACCACAATAGCAACACAACAGTCTGCCTTAATATAACACCATTTCCTGTATTTCTGTAGATAACTCTGATAACATATTCTTTTTTAAAAAAACTCTCCCAAGCACCATATTATATAATTTTTAACCATATATTGCTTGCTCTAAGGTTGGCCAGAGAAGTTTTCCAACAGTTCATTTTTAGCTACAACATATCATACCATATTTCCAACTGAATAATAATAGAAGAGAAAGAATTTGAGAAAAGACAGATAAATATCACAAAACATATAGAGGTAGAAATACCGTAGAATGACTGTTGCAAAAGAAAACAAAGATAGTACCACTAGTAATAGGTGCCTTTGGTGTAATTCCTTGGCATTACTTGAACAAAATCAACATCATTCAATTGCAAAGGCAGATTGGTTCCCATGACAAATTTTTAATATTATTAAACAACATCTGCCTATCCTAAATTTGTGGAAAGGACCCAATAGATGGACAAAAATGCCAAATCCAATCTGAATATCTGGTTGATTGCAGTCAATCCTAATAATATATTAAATATGTATGCTGATTCTCAACAATAATGAAACTACCTTCTTTAAAATTGTTTCCTATATCAGGGAATGGGGAAAGGGAACCCAATTCTCCCTTTGTATGCATCAATCTCAAGTTAGATATTTCTCTTACAAAGGCCCAAATTTCTCTGCCAAAAAGAATCTTGTGTAATCATTTTGTCTTCATTTTAGAAAAACATTTCCTAGTTCTTTGTATTGAAATTAAGCTGATCAGGGAGTTAAATTGTTGCACTAAAGTTCCTCCTTGTGATTGTTTTGCAAATCAAAGTTAGGCTAACACTTTTCCTAATGGTGCTGCTTCAAAGATATTTTTCCCTGGGACTAAAAATGTTCAAATTCATTTTTAACCATTGTATTCTCTTTCTCACTCTCATATACATATGTACATCAATACTCTTTAAACAACCTGTTTTGTTTACTGACAGATCTTCATTTGATGTTAAAATGCCTCTATCATTTCACCAGATGAACCAGATGTTTACATTTTAATATTTTTACATAAGATTTAGCAGAACTTTTTAATATGTGTAAAATGCTTTCAAGTATTCAAGTATGCAGTTTCTGACTTCCTTAGAGTTTGAAAAAGAATGTGACAACCAGGGCTTGGTATGGAAAAAAATAATGTAGTGTAATTGTGATGTTATTGAACAGGAACTGGAAAACTTGAGTTCAACTTGGTTTCACCCTGAGCCATAAAAATTCACTAGGGGATTTTGAGCCATTCTTTCCTTTCAGCCTAGCTTTATTTTGAAGAAATGGCGTATGCAATCTGTAAACACTGGTGGAAAGGTGGAATATAATAACTCTAATAAACAAAATGATCCATTTTATCTACCAATTCATTTGTAAAAAGTATATGTACATACTGGGTAACATAATTTTTCTTGTTGATTTTATAGAATCAGAGGGCTAGAAGGGACCTTGGAGATCTCTTAGTCCAACCCCCTGCCCAAGGCAGGATATCTTATTACATCCTGGACAAATGGCTGTCCAATTTTTGTGTGTGGATTTTTTTATTATGAAGCTGACTACAGCAACTTTGTCTTTCAAAAATGGACTCCTATACCTGACTTCAAAAGTTGGAACACAACAGTGCTTCCTGCTGCTGAGTTTGAAACACAAATCCTAAGTTCATAAAATAGAGCCTGATAATATTGGGTTACTACATGTCACCCAATTATTTGCAAATAATAGAAAGATGGAGAGACTTAATTCTCTCATTTCTTACATGTTGTCTACTGCTGTTCAATATATTGCTATGATGGTATTCTGACAGCTCTGAGAGCATGTTGTTATTATTTATTATCATTATTATATTCTTTAAAATTCTAGCCACCAATTGGCAGCTGATCTTGAATTAGCATACAGAGTCATTTTTTTGTGAGATGGGCGGCTATACAGATTTAATTGACAGTTAATAAATGTTAAACTTTAAAACTTAGTACTCTTATACGATGAGGTTCATATTACATCCTAAGTGGGGGGAAAAGCTGCATTATAGCTTAAGTGAGGATTGAGAATGTGGCATATCATAATTGTGGTAAAGAATGATGCTGGTACCTCTAGCGAAGCCTTTCACCTTGTGTCACAGGTCCTCTTCATGGGACAGTGTACTTGTGAACCTCTCCCAGCCAGTTTCAGCCCATCTGAAATGAGATCAGTCTTGTGCCCCTTGGTCACCCCTCCTTTTCCCAGTAACAGTATTTACCTTGCTACGTAGTAGCCCCCCTGTGGGCCGTTCTGGAGTGCTATGTTCTGAGGAAGGCTTGGTCTTCTCTTTATTATTGTTGGAATCGTTGTCCTTAATGATGTCATATTGCTTGCAGAAGAGTGCGATCACAGCTGAAGGAAGAGGAGGGAGGAAGGAAGGAAGGATGAACATGGGAAACTCAAATTCTAGCATTCTCTTCATTTGAAAAGCTATGCTCTTTCATTTAAAATATTTTAGTGTTTCTCTGGTTTTTTTCTTTCCAGGTAACAGGTAATCAGAATTGGAAGGGACCCTATAGGTCATCTAGTCCAACACACACACACCCCTGCCCAAGCAGGAGACCCTTTACCATTTTTGACAAATGGCAGTTCAATCTCTAGTCTAGTAAAGAGAAGGGCCAGGGGAGACATGATAGCAGTCTTCCAATATTTGAGGGGTTGCCACAGAGAGGAAGGGGTCAAGCTATTTTCCAAGGCACTTGAAAGGAATAATGGATGGAAACTGAACAAGGAGAGATTTAACCTGGAAATAAGGAGAAACTTTCTGACAGTGAGAACAATCAACCCATGGAACAGCTTGCCCTCGGATGTTGTGGGAGCGCCATCACTTGAGACCTTCAAGAAGAGATTGTACTGCCACTTTTCAGAAATGGTGTAGGGTCTCCCGCTTGGGCAGGGAGTTGGACTAGATGACCTATAAGGTCCCTTCCAATTCTGATTATCTGTTTGATCTCTTCTTGAAGGTCTCAAGTGATGGTGCTCTCACAACTTCTGAGGGCAAGCTGTTCCATGGGTTGATTGTTCTCACTCTCAGAAAGTTTCTCCTTATTTCCAGGTTAAATCTCTCCTTGTTCAGTTTCCATCCATTATTCCTTGTCTGGCCTACAGATGCTTTAGAAAATAGATTGACCCCTTCGTCTCTGTGTCTGTCTGTCTGTCTGTCTCTCTCTCTTTCTCTCTCACACACATGCACACACACACACACACAAAATACATTCCCCCATTTTGGAGTAATTCTTTCATCCCCAAATGTTTTTGTGTCTGCTTGTGTGTGTGTGATTTGTTAAGGATGCCTGGAGAGGGGGACAAGTGGTGCAGTCATGTTGTGAAGAGGGGGAAATGTTAGCCAAACAGTGGCTGGACATGTACTACGTTGAATTATGATTTTAACCCTGCTTTATTAACAGTCGCATCCAATGTGTCCCAACTACAATGGCCAGGTTCTCCAGATGTTCAAAGCCAATATTAAGCATGGCTTAGTGCGATGTGAAAGATACCTACACAGACACTTGAGCCTGTCTCAGGTGAGGAATTGGAAATGGTGAAAGCTCTTTTGAGAGTTCATATGTTTCTATTAAAGGTTGCCAGTCAAGAGTAGGTGCAATCATGCCATCCATGATATTAATGGATAGAACAGTGTCATAAAGAGAGCAAATATAATTGATAATTGATTCCCTAGAACTTTTATTTATCACACACTGTATATTCCTACCTGAGTACTTCTTGCTTTAGTTTTCTTTTTAAAATGTTAACAGTTTGCCCAAAGCAGAAACACAAAACTTTGCAAAGGCATATATTATTGAAGGATAATATAATTAGAAGTGATTAAATACTATATTTATAAAACTGCTTATAAATCTAATATTGTTTTAGATAGAAATGTAGAGGTTAGTGATTGTGATTTTAAATACTTTTTAAAAGTCCTCTAAAATGTAGAAATGGGCAGAGAGGAACACAAACTTGGCTCTGCATGTTACCCAAATCTTCATTCCCTGTTTTAGATAGAGCCAAACTAATCTTTCAAGGGACAAGTACCCAAGCATTATAATGGAGCAGCGGATGAATGATCTGAAAACAGAAATTAAATGGGGATAAAGAAATACTTTCCCCTGGGGGTTCCGGTTCCACGTGGCTTCGGTGGCAGCAGGAATTCGCGACTGTCCGCGATTCCTGCTGCGCTTGCCGCGAGGTGCCCCCGATCCAAATGGATCAAGGGGATATGGCTGCCCTGTAGAGGCAGCTGAAGAGAGAGGGAAGCCTGGCAGGGGGTTGGGGGTGTCGCAGACCCCCTCCTCATCCGGAAAAAAACCTTTTTCCTGAGGTGGTGGAGCGGCGGTCAGAAATGGCCGCCACGAAGAAGCCTGCAACCGGGTAAGATTGTACTGGAGGAAGCAGGAAAAGTGAAAGTGCTGGCTGAGCCGGGTCAATCAACATCTCTCAAACTCTCTGGAACTGAATTGTTTGAATTGCTGGAGGATACATTGTATCCCTAAGAAGATCGGAAAGCGGCGGAGGGAAAGCGGTGGAGAAAGCTGTTAAAGGGAAACTTTTTTTTCTTCACTCTCCCACCCCATAGAAATAGCAGATGAAGATTTGAAATTTACTTGGGCACTGAAGGTGAATTATTTTGAAAGTTAAAGTCAAGGGACAAAAGATTCTTTGGACATTGGACTTAATAATTTAAGAAATCGGAAAACCCTTATTGGAGGTATGGATTTCTGATTATTTAAAAATTGTTGTAAGTGGGAAGGGAGAGGAAAAAAATTGGAGCAGAAGTTGAAAAAGGAGGAGATTGCCTAGAATTCTAAAGAAAGATATATGGTAATTGGACCTCTTTGATTAAACAGTAACCCCAGAAAGAGAAGTAGAAGAAGGGGAAAAAAAGTATTTACTTTTGGAATCTTTTTTGAATTATTCTTGATTAAAAATACTTGGGTGGTTGTTTTGGGAAAAGTTTCTCTTTTTATGATGGCATCGCTTGTGGATGAATCAAAAACTGAATATCAAAAATATAAAAAGGAAGAACAAGATGGAAAAGATACTTTGGGCACTCTATTTCAATTTTTAGAAATGGCGTTATGCACTTATGAAAAGTTGACTACGCAGCAGAACGATTGGGACAAAGAAGAAGAGGAAGAAGAAGCCATCTTCGATGAACAATGGTTTTTTTCTGGGGAGGAGGAGAAAGAGGATAAGAAAAGGGGGATTTTAAGGTTTGAAAAAACAACCAAAAAAGAGAAAAATGAGAGGAAAGGTGGATGCAAGGTTAGAAAGCAAAGGAAAGGGAGTAAGAAAAGGGAGGAGGAGAGACAAAGGGGTAAAAAGGGCAAGGAGAAGAATAAGCAAGAGAGAAAGGAGGGGAGGAGAAGCCTTAATGGTGGGAAGCAAGATTTAAAGAAAAAAAGCTTATTTAGAGACAATGGGTGAATCTAATTGAAAAAAAAAGGGGGATTCTGGAAGGTACATAAGATTGTGTCTTTATATGTGTATCTAGAGTAAAATGCTTAAGATATAAATAAGTATTAATATATACGATTGGTTTTTTTAATTATATGGATATAATTATATTTAATTATATAGGATTTAATTATATAGGATTTTATTTAGTTATTGCTGGGTTTTTACCTTCTTTATAAAATTTATTGTGTAATTTTAGAACGTACTAAACAGAATCCCAAGATAAATTAAGTGTTATATGAAGTAATTTTAAGTTAGGACAATGAGTTAAAGGCGTCACTCCAATCAGTATATAGGAGAAGTATATTAAAAGAAAAAAGATGAATGGATAGTTGGAAATAGAACAGACAAAGAATGATATTGAAAATGATAATAAGATATGGAAGGATATATAAAGTGAATATGATGTTTGAATTTGTGTCTGTGTGAAGAGTTTCAACCCGGGATCAAGCAGCCTTCAGAAAAGATGCTTTAGGTTTTTGGTTTTTTTTTCTTTTCTATGTTCTGTGTTTTGTATGTTTATGAAAGGCAATAAAATTTTAAAAAGCAAGAAATATAATTTGGATAACCAGAATGAAAAGGAGAAGTCGGGATAAGATATGAAGTTAAATAGATAACGTAAATATTGATATTACAATTTGGAATTATTTTATATGTTTTATTGGCTTTCTTCTTTAATTATTTTTTTTTTAGAAAAGATTTTTCAAGTTGTTATGCCTGGATTATTTGTGTACTGTTTTTGTAAAATTAATAAAATTTGTTATAAAAAAAAAAAAAAGAAATACTTTGCCCCATCACACATCTGTTTCCTCTCCTTGTAAATTAAAAATGTTTTATGAAAAGAATAAAATCCATCTGCTTCTATAGCCCTTGAAAATTGTTTAGCTTCTCATTTAAAGAGAATCTTGGAGTGTAAAAAATTGGCATAGTCTTGAATAAGGAGATGAGGAATGATCATTCGTATTAATTTTATTTCCATTATGCATTACCAAGATGAGTTCAAAACCTCTAGCCTCTAGATTCCAAGAGTGGCTAATCCATTACCTAAAAAGATTCTAAAATGAAAGTTCTGAACAGAGGCCCTTTCCGTGTCAATTGACAGGGAAGAATACACCAATTGTATTGGACTTTTAAGAGTGGGGAGAGAATTAAGAAATACAGTTGGTGGAAGAGAGGGTGGGAGGGAGAAAGATACAATTTGTCAGAAGAAGCCAGCTTTTGAATATTCAGTATCTGCAGAGAATGAATTGTGTGATACAGGAAAACGTCACCCGTCAAAACTGGGGAGGCCAAATAAGGCCTATTGTGCTATGCATGCAACCACAAGAAATCAGGACATGAAGTATTGTATTTGACAGAGTTGCTAATGGCTATATCCATAGTAGTTTACACATTTAAAGGATACATAATACAAATATAAATAATGGATTAATTTTTGGAACAAGGATGCAAGTACTGAACAGGCATGAAAAGCATGCAGAAATAATAGAAGATGGATCTGGGGATTCACAGGCAATTTCCAAGGTTCAGTAGTGTTTCTTCAAATAACCCATTTCCTTTCAAAATGCAGATATAATGATTTGCTATAAAAAATAACATTTGCAATGTTTAGTGAAAGTCGGATAAACATGAAATAATGTTTGATCATGTCTGGTAAAATAATTGTTAAACAGATAAACAGGGATCTTGTAGGTCATCTAGTCCAACCCCCCGCCCAAGCCCTTATGCAGACAATTTTATGTAAGAATGGCTAATATGATAAATAAGGGTTAAAATGTGCATAAAGTCGTGCAAGGACCACATACTAGAGAGAAAAGAACAAACATGCTCTTAAAATAGGACCTGACAGTTTGGGGGAAAATAAACAACTAAGGAAAAACAAAAGAAACACACTGAGATGCTTCAAGAATTCAAATTACTTAATTTGCAAACTAAGTACGTGAATAATTTAAAAATGTTGTGGAAAAATACTCCTTGGAAAAAGAGTGCACTGAATTAAAGCAGTGTAGTCAGCCTGGCAAAACATTCCTAATCAACTGTGTCAATGTTCTTATCCTCATTATTGAATTTACCCATTTTTTCTGGGTTTTGCACAATACATTAAACCACAAATTAACTGAGCAGATTTGGTTTGCACAGTACTCTAATCCCCCCCCTCACACACACAGTATCATTCACTGTTATATATTATGACATGGAATTAAATCTACAAAGGATCTGGAATTTGTACAGAACACAATAACGAGATCTCATTATTTAACAGACAACCAACTACTACTTTTTGTTTTCTTTGGTTTAATAATGGGTTTTATATTTCTTGGTTTAGCATCTAAATTGGTCAAATGCATCTTAGTGTGTTCTGAATAATCTTAGCCTTCAGATACCTCTGATATTAAGTTTCTATGGTATGTTATGGATTTTAAATGTGGCCATGAGTATCTGATGATCCAGAACTCATAATAATGATAAATGTGGAATGTTGGCAGGTTGGACAAAATTCACGAGATATCAAATGTTAATATAGTTAGTCTTCCACTTACAACCATTCATTTAGTTGCCATCTGAAACTATAACAGGAATGAAAAAAGTGACTTATGACTGTTTTTCACACGACAGTTACAGCACCCCTGTGGTCACGTGATCAAAACTCGGATGCTTGGCAACTGGCATGTATTTATGATGGTTGCAGTCCCCTGGGATCATGTGATTACCTTTTGCAACCTTCTGACAAGCAAAGTCAAAGGGAAAGTCAGATTCACTTAAGTGTGTTACGAACTTAACAACTGCAGTGATTTACTTAACAATCTATGGCAGGGGTGTCCAACCTTGGCAACTTTAAGACTTGTGGATTTCAACTCTCAGAGTTCCTCAGCCAGCAAAGCTTTAAGACTTATGAGTCTTAAAGTTGCCAATTGGACACCCCTGATCTATGGCAAGAAGGGTCATAAAATGGGGCAAAACTCATGTTCACCACGTTATAAAAAAGATGTTGAGGCTCTAGAAAAGGTACAGAGAAGAACAACCAGGACTGGAGACTAAAACATATGAAGAACGGTTGCAGGAACTGGGCTTGGCTAGTCTAGTGAAGAGAAGGACCAGGGGAGACATGATAGCAGTCTTCCAATATTTGAGGGGCTGCCACAGAGAGGAAGGGGTCAAGCTATTTTCCAAGGCACTTGAAAGGAATAATGGATGGAAACTGAACAAGGAGAGATTTAACCTGGAAACAAGGAGAAACTTTCTGATAGTGAGAACAATCAACCCATGGAACAGCTTGCCCTCGGAAGTTGTGGGAGCGTTATCACTTGAGACCTTCAAGAAGAGATTGGACTGCCATTTGTCAGAAATAGTGTAGGGTCTCCTGCTTGGGCAGGGGGTTGGACTAGATGACCTATAAGGTCACTTCCAACTCTGATTATCTGTTAACAACTGTCTTGTTAATCAGTAGAAATTTTGGGCTCAATTTTGGTCATAATTTGAGGTCTACCTGTACTGAACATCAAATATCTTAATAATTTTGCAAACATTGCCATCAGGAATTTGTAGAAGATATTTTTTCTGCTCCAATAGCCATGGACCAAAGTAATAGCCAATCCTAAAGACATATTTTAGAAAATCAACATTTGTGTACATGCCAAGTAAACACTTGACTTCCTACCACAATCCTGCCTAAATCCAGAGAACACAAGAGGAACTCACCTGCCCACATAAGCAGCACAACCACAATGATAATAATCTCCCCGGTCTGCAGCTGCCGCTCTTTGTCCAGCCCCTCCATTGTGATGTCTCCTGTAGAAACAAGGCTGGAACTTGGCAAGGCAATTCATGTAACTAAGTGAGACCAGAATTCCTCAGCACCTCCATGGTTGCTTTCTTTCACATTTAGAGCAGGTTGGCTCTCTTGAGTGAAAGGGAGCTAGGAAAGACCATCTTTCACTTTTCACATTGCCCAGAACATTGGTTGCCCTCTCCCCTCTTTGGAAGAGCTTTATGGCTCCTGCTGCCTTAAGAAAGTTCAAAACATTCTCAAAGATCCATCTCATCTGGGCACCCTTTTTTTGAACTATTACCATTTGGCAGAGAGTACAGGATAATAAAAACAAGGACAAATAGGCGGAAAAACAGCTTCTATCTCAGGGCAATAGCTCTGTTGAACTCTACTGTATAGTGCAATATGAGTGCAACATCAGGGATTTTGAATTCATGTATAGAATGTGAAGGATGCATGCTTGGGTTTATTTTCATAGTCATCATGTACACTGAAGATGGTATTTAATTTCATTGTATGAGGTGCAATGACAGAGTGAAGTAAAGTAAAGTAAACTGTTATCCTTTGGTTTGTAAAAATGATGGATATGCAACTGGGGACTGATGAGGAGAACATTACAAGGTGGCCGATGGAGGGAAGGCGGCTGACATTGCTGGCCTTTGTTTCTCATTGGGATGAGCTGGATGCTGGTAAGACAATGCAATGCAGAGACTGGCCTTCTCGAAGCCACATGGCCAACTTTAGCAAATGGTTAATGATTGATATAAAAAAGCTAAGCAAGTTGAAGCAAGCAGAAAAAGGGAAAGCAATGGATAAAGCAGATCAATGGTATCAAATAAATTACTAAAAAATCCTTGGAAAAGATAGGAGGTGTTGCTGGACTAAGTTTGATACAGCAGACAGTTGTTTATGCAGTCATAATGCATGAAGCCCGGGTGGATGACATCAAACTAATCCGCAAAAGAGTCTTGCTTACCTTGGTTTGAGCTGTTGGACGGAAGTCGGTCGCTTTGCTTTAACGTGCGAAAATGGATTCTCTTGCTAGCCTGACTCTCTCCATGGAGGCCAATGCTCTGGACCTGGATGATGTAGTCTGCATCCTCTGCCAGATCCCAGAGCACACAGGCCCTGTTGGTGGTATTCACTTCCCGGATGAATCGTTGCATTTGCCCATCTTGTCGCTGCCAGAAACCAGGAAGGTTGTTAAAGCTGGAGGCCCGCCAGGCTGTGGAACAAGCCCTCAAGCTCACCTTGCTTATTTCCACCAGGTGGCTTAAGGAGAGTTACTGCTACTCTAAGGGACTGGTTAGTCCTAATCTGGGAGGGATGCATCTGAACAGAAGGAAGTGATAGCTCACAGAGGGGTTAGAAATGGGAGGTCCTGGCTGGGTTGGGCTGTAAAGGTTTGATGTTACTTGGTCCCCTGAAGAATGACAGGGTTTCTTCTGGGAGTGACTCAACGCAAGCTCACCTGCTGCGAGATGGCATAACCAATTATGACGTCTCCTTCTGGCACGTCCCAGGAGACCATGGCCGAGTTTGCCTTGAGCTGTGTGACAGTCACGTTGACAGGCGATGGGGGCCGATCTATGGGATGCAAGAAAGTTATTGGTGGAAAACCTTCACCGGCTGCTTTGTTCCATTGCTCATAATTAAGTGCCACAGCTTCGCTCCAGAGTGCTGCAGTCCAAGCAGAGTCAATTTCCTTTCTGCCCTGTGCAATTCCACACAGCATACTTAACCTGGTTATTGGTTTAACAACATCCTCTTTTAATGACCCCATAATCCCTTGTGGGATGGAGTCTGGGCAACTGAATGGAGCTAGCAGAGTGTTTTAATGGCCGGATGCCCTTCCTGTTGCCAATGCGGAGTTGTTGTTTTTTTCTCCAGCAGATACATTCACAGTGTGCCCAGAGAGAGAAATATCTGCCTCTATCTAGGTTCAGACTCACAGCCTCCTGATTGTGAGGTGAGAGCTCGACCTCTTGGCCACTGCACCACTTAGTTATTGGATTAACCCAGTCTCCAAATTTGCACAAATATAAAGTAATAAAACAGGGTGGGTTTTGCACAACCAATAAGCCACAAAAAAGCCTAACCAAAGTTAACACTAGCAACTTTAGCAAGATAGCCAAACACAGCCTTCTTGAACTGATCCAGATGCAAGGCCTGGCCTCATTATTCTTTAAGGGAAGTTTTTAAAGATCCCACCCATCTGGCTACTATCAAAGTTACTTGCTATTCATGGTATTCAGCTTTTCTGTACATGGCCAAGAGCCATTAGCCTGGCTAGGAGCTCATAGCAGCCCAGTGCAAGCCTGCCAGGCCAAGGACATAGTTGGGGGGTCAACTTTGTTCTCCGGCAAGTGTTAATTTGCTAATGGGAGGCTGGAAGCAGCATCTGGTTTGCCAGCCAGAGACACAGCAGTGCCAGCAGCCAACTTATACCAACAGCCATCACTGGGCCTGAGTGGCTGTTCCTTCCCTCCCCACTTTTCAGATGAAAGAGTTGCATGGCTAGGGCAAAAGGCAAGGAGATTTTTCTTCACCAAAGGAATGCTAAACTTCTCAAGACATGGCACTGCTGACCTTGAGAACCTGAAGTGAGGCTACTGGTGAATGTCTGGACCAGAGAGCTCCAAACTTGGCAACTTTAAGACTTGTGGACTTCAATTCCCAGACGGAATTGAAGCCCTCAAGTGTTAAAGTTGCCAAGTTTGGGGACCCCTGGTCTGGACCTTTCCCAGAAAAAAAAAATTAGGGGCTTTCTTCACTAGTCAATCCAGGCCAGAGGAGGGTGCCCTTCCCTTGTTTCCAGGCAGAAGATGGATGCCTTTCTTGGTCTCTCGCCCAGGTATCCTCAGGAGTTTCTGCCATTGGAGCAGGGATGAAGCTGAATTCTAGAAATATTGCCCCCCTGGAAATAGCTGTGACAAGAATTAATTATGAACATCAATAAATGCTACTGCATTTAATATTGTTATACTGAATATGTAATTTCTATTTATTTGCCGCATTTCTCTTCTACCCTTCTGCCATAAAGGCTTCTATGAGGCCAACACAAAGTGTAGCAGATGTCCATTCTTAATGTCCCAATGACATCTTCCTCTGCTGCCACCTTGTTAAAGGCAGAGGGAGTCTGAAGAGGAGGAGAAGTAAAGTCTGACTGAACTGCCTTTAAAGCACAGTATTGGAGTTCCCTCTGCCATAGCCCGTGAAGGAAGTTCTGAGGGAGATTTTATTTCCTTCTTTTGTGGGGGTTTTGTTTTGTTGTTTTTAAGTTACATTTTTATTTTTAAAGAGATTTATACGGCTGGTCAACTTGAACAACTCTAACTCTGGGCAATGTACAAGCAGCCAAACAAATGTAGTTCAAACCTCACCTGTAATTAATAGGTAATCAGGAACCCACAAGATACATTACACACCTCCAGCAGTATCTCCAGTCAACATGGTCCCAACACCAAGGGAAAACCTGAGTTTTTAATAGTTTTTTTAAAGCCTACTTGGGGTGATGGTGGGAGAGATTATTCCAGAGGGCAGATCCTCAGTAGAAAAGTTTTGTTTTGCTCCAAGGAAGGCAGCTTTGTCACTGTGAAATCCAGGATATGCATTTAACAGCACAATTTTTTTTCTTTAAAAGCAAATCACATTTAAATATATCCCTTTAATAGTAGTTTAATGTGATGAACGTTTAGAACAGGGGTCTTCAAACTTGGCAAGTTTGGACTTCAACTCCCAGAATTCCTGAGCTAACATGACTGGAGGAGGAATTCTGGGAGGTAGAGTCCACAAGTCTTAAATCTGTCAAGTTTGATGACCCCTGATTTAGAAACATAGAAGCCAAGCAAGAACATTGTGTATCGAGACCAAAAATGGATAGAACCAGGAAAATCCTTTCTTCCTAAATTCTAAATTCATAATGAATGATAAGAGTTGAATGTGCTCAGTAACCATATTATTGAGTATCACAGGGGTCTCCAACCTTGGCTCCTGGAAGCCTGGCGGACTTCAACTCCCAGAGTTCCACAGCCAGCAAAGCTGGCTGTGGAATTCTGGGAGTTGAAGTCCGCCAGGCTTCCAGGAGCCAAGGTTGGAGACCCCTGGAGTATCAGTTTGAAAACCTAAATGGGAATAGATTGATGCATGGCAGTGCTTGGGAGGAGAGGAACCTATCTGTCTGATTTGAACCCTGAATCAGAATAGTCCTTTCAAGAGTATCCTGCAAAATTTTATCCTATGAATCACATTGTATCATTGAATTCCAAAGATCAAAATGTTTCTAGTTGCTTTTGCTATATATTCATTTTGTTTTCTTTTTAATTTGCTTGGAAAGACAGAAAGAGGAACCAAATGCAGTATAGATCAACATTCTTCAGAGCAGAGGTCTCCAAACTTGGCAACTTTAAAAATTGTGGGCTTTAATTCCCAGAATTCTGGGAGTTGAAGTCCACAAATCTTAAAGTTGCCAAGTTTGGGGACCCCTGCTTTAGAGGCAAGTGAAAGCAATGGAAGGAAATGCTGGGATGAAGGTTTCTTGTGTGTGTGAGAGAGAGGGAGGGGGAGGGAAGGAGAGAGGGAGGGAGAGGGGGAGAGAGATATCTCCAATATATTGGTTAGAAATGCCTCTTTTCATCTGCTTCTTAGTTTGGATCCTTTCCAAATCTCCTAATGGAAGTATACTAACACCAAGAACCTTGCAAATTTGGCCTGTAGCACATTTACTGCATCAGCTGTTTTCACTTTATTATCTGCTGTTGGTTTTCTGACAAATGGGGCAATGCACCCATTAGCTCTGTTACTTAAACTCTGCTACACCCTCATATTTCACATGTTTCATTAACAAAGCCATTTGTATAACTATTCTGTCCGGCTTTGTCCCTTAGCTGGTCCTTGTCCTACTCTTCCTTGAGCAAGAGACCTACCTTTCTTGATCATTTACGTTACCTGCTCCTGTCCAGCTGGATTTCTCAATCTCATCATGTGGTCATCCTTACTGAATCCCTGGCTTAGATGGTCAAATTTGTAAGGCTTTTAAATGTCTGGTTTTTAACTCTATTTTATAAACAGAAAGCATTTGAAGACACCAAATGCAAAGAAGAATATAACTGTCCAAAACTTAATACCTGGGAGTTGTTAGAATATTATTGTCAATCTACCACATGATGATTTAAATAAATAAATAATTAGGAATGAGATTTCTTAGGTTTTTACTGTCAATGCAGTTATTTCTGCAACATTATGATCTCCAGATGTGTAGTATTAAAACTTCCAGAATTTTTAATCACTTTGGGCCAGTTAAGGTGGACCAGAAATCCTGAAAATTGTACTAAGTTCCTTGCTGGCAGCAGCCAGGGGTATAATTCCTTTGCTAATGTAGATGCTTTGCAATTTTATCTAAATGTGTGTGAATCCCTTTCACTTGTCTATGCCAGAAAATCAAAATCAATAGTTTCCTAGCAGATTGCATTTGGTTTATTGTAAGCTATAAAACCATAGGAATAGTGCTACTCTGCTGAGTTGCATTCATAAAAATGATAACACTGTCAAGAACATATATCTGGCAATGAGCACAGAATAAGCAAGAAAAATAACTCCAGAATGTATTTGTTTGAATGGGAGTGGGCACCCTTTAAGCCAAATGCTGCTCTGAGATATAAAAGGCTATGCATGATCCATCTGTTGACAGAGCCAGGGCTTTGGCCTCATCTTCAATGTCCCATCATAGGGGGAATGCATTGATATACCATTTAGACATATTTTTTTTCCCACTGCCTGAGGCACATACTTCTTTTTGCCTCACCTCACCCCACCCCATCCCCATCTTTCAAAGGCAGCAAAAGCATTTCATATATAGCTAGGGATTAAAAAATATGAGTCAGTCTGCACTAGTAATATATACTATTGTGTATGTGTATGTGAATGGGGTTGTGATTCATGTGGGCCTTGCGTGAGCATCTCAGGCTAGTGGAGTGAAGCAAATGATTGCTTCCTTTCTATCAAGTGCCAGATTCTCTTACTCTGTGTGGCTCAAGAATGGAAATGAATGGGGGCATGGGCTTTGGTGTTTGCTGCAAGGTGCCAAGTACATACTTCTTTAAAAAAAAACTTTGCAGCTGGCAGAGCAAGAGCACTTGGATGAGGACCTCAGAGAAGACCTAGCAAGGCCAAATGGCAACAACCTTGAGTCAAGCTTTTATTCTAATGAAATTGGCTGGGATTTTGATGTTGGGCCAAAGGAAAGGTTGTGTGGGGAAGTTCTGAGCAGAGAACAAGTTAATTCAAGTGTTGAGGGTCTTCCTTGCTTCCAAACTTCATACAACTGACTTTGTTCTTTTGTCCAGTGACACAGCTGTCTCTAACCATCCCACTGTAGGAACATGAGCAGGCGGGCAGGCCTGAGCCCCTCTCGCTAAACCAGAGTCCCATCATCCCTATATAGGTGGTCCCTGAAGCTGGAAGACACAGGAGACCAAGTTCAGCACCAAGGCTAGCGACCGCGAGGTGGGCTGGTCCGAAAGGGCTCGGAAAGAGGAAGCGCTGGAAGAAGTGGCCATTGGGGGGGGGGGGTGTCTCTCAGGGTGGGGATCTCGGTCGCAGGTCCAGATTCCTCCCCACCACCCACCACCTTGGTCTCCTACACTTACTTGCGCGCACAAGGCACAGGTCGCAGCTGACCAGGACCAGGACGGCGGCCGGATTGAGGTACGTGGGAATCGGAGCCATGACCGCGGCCAGATGCAGCAGCTGCTCATCGAGTCGGACGGGGGTGTCGGCGCAGCTTCGGGGTTCGTCGGGAGCCCCAGTGACAAAGGGGTCTTGACGGCCGTCGCCGGGGCGCTCAAGGTGGCGAGGGACGCGCGGAGGGAACCGCAGTGTCCGCCGCAGAGACGAGCGCCACACTCCCCCAGTCAGCAGCGGCGCCGGAGTTCGGCGCCGAACCGCCACCTGCTCCACCGCCGCTTGGCGGCTCCATCAGGCGGGCCCAACGCCGCCGGGAATCTCCGCGGAGCTCTGCTGATGCTGCTGTTGATGCTGCTGTTGCAACCTAACTCCACCACCAGGTCTGTGGCGGCGGCGGCGGCAGCGGCAGAGTCGACTCAACCCCTCCGCTCCTGCCAGCCACGCCAAGTCATGAGCCGCCGAATACTGTCGATCGGGCAAGCGGTATCTCGGACACCCCCTCTTCCTCCTGGCCCCGCGCCGGCGCTCCGCCCTCGGCCCCCGGGAATAATGGTTGCTATGAGTCTGCGGGAGACCCTGGCGGCAGGAGCCCGTCCCTGGGCAAGCAGGGCTGGGCTAGGCTGGGCT